>JBBBDQ010001322.1:0-290000 GCA_037127315.1 Ascarosepion bandense
GAAAAGGAAGATTTTACATTATTATTTTTCAAGGTATGTATATCTGCGTTATCTGTAATCATTGTTTTATGTATAAGTTAAACTTATCTACAAAGTATAGTCAAAATCAAAGCAAGCAAGTTAGTCTTCACAATTGCGTGCCCTAAAGTCTAAAGTTTCTATTTCTGTTCATCTCAGTGTTCATTCGGAACTCAAAGAGATTCGTGAAAATCAGATTTTTTTAGTAACTGTAGAAAGCAAAATTAATCATATCGTAACAGGCAACTGAATATGAGACATAGAAATGCGAAAATCATAGCAATCTTGAGATATTCTTTCTAGAAACTCAGCAAGATAATAATAGAAATGAGAATTGTCCTAAAAACAAAGAAAATGCTTCTAAACTGCGATGCGATATCTAATTTGTCCACGCCGTTCCACGTTAATATCTTGGTAGTGAAATTTAAGATTTCTCAGTTTTCTGCGAATTGATTTTGATAAAATTTTCCCAGTTGCTTTGCACAATGTGGCAACACCATTGTTATCTTTTTATTATTTTGTGAAACATCCTTCATTTTTCTCTATTTCACATTCGACAGTTTTTGGGTGAACTATTCAAAATGTGCGTTGTGGTCCAGGATGTGCGTTGTGGTGCAGTGGATATCGACTCGGAACAACAAATCGGGGGACCGAGTTCGAATTTCAGTTGAATTCCTTGCGTTCACTTACGCAAAAATACCCTTGGGAAAGGTATTAATCCGTCTCTTCCCTCCAGTTATGGGTTAAATAAGAGGACAGATTGGGTTCTATAGCCTTGGTTGGCAACCAGTCTACCGCAGGAAGCAATGGCAATCTACTGCGGGATAATCTTTTTCCCAATCACTCATGTCTCCTTCGAGACATGATCGCCCAAAGCGTGTATAACGTATGGCACTTAACTGACTGATTCAAATTCCAATTGAATTCCTTGCATTCACTTAAGTAGAAGTACCCTTGGGAAAGGTATTAAAACGTCTGTTCCATCCAGTTATTGGTTAAATAATAGGACAGATTGGGTTCTATAGCCTTGGTTGGCAACCAGTCTACAGCAGAAAGCAATGGCAACATACTCTGGAATAATCTTCTACTCATTCAGTCATAGCTCTTTCGAGACATGATCGCCCAAAGTGTGTATCACGTATGACACTTAACTGACTGACTGACTCACCTAAGAGCAATCAGGCATGGAAAGGGAATCAACAATTAATAAAAATCTGTCGTCATCAAGGAAAGTGCTAAAGACAACTCTCTTTATGTAAATACTTAAAAGTTAGGTCGTCTTGTGTTAACAGACGATTCCTGAGGAACCTTTCGCTAAGAAAGAAACGATTCAGTTGTGGCACCTCCAAGACCGTGATAGCTATGAACTTCAGGAATATTAACCTCAGGTTACGTGGGAAACCGAGACAAACAAGCAAAGTTATTTTTGCCAACGTCGGACTTTCTCATGTACAAGAAACTATCCGAAACCGAGTCCTCGGAACCATGGCTTCCGTGCGAGCTCCCCGGAAACTGTCTCTTTTAATATCTTGTCACACGAATTTGAGGATTCAATGAGCTCTGAAGTAGATGACGTTGGACATGAGCCGTGTTCTGTTCACTGACGAAACCAAGCTGAGCAACTGACGGATTTGACGGTTGGTCATATCCTTGGATCGATTTCTGAGATGAATTCCACCAATATTTACATCAACAATTCGGTACAAGTGTCATGTTGCGGGTTGGTATTATTGGAGACAGACTTTATTATTTTTTTTCAATCGTTTCACCCCAAGCAAGGCATTCCACTGCCACCATAGCGCAGGGGGTTACATAGGGGAAGGTGGTGAGAGAGCGTTTAGAAGGAGTGTGATAGACGAGTAAGGGGGTACATAGGAAGCGTGTTTGAGAGAATAGGTGCAAGTTAATATGCTAGGAGATGTTTATTGACCTTATATTTAAACTTCTAGAGATTGTACCTGTCGGGGAAGCAAGTATACGGAAGGGAATTCCACAGGCGGGAAGTGCGAGAAAAGAATCTGTTGGAGTAGAAATTGCAGTTACATTTTATCGGTTTCACTGTAAAACCTAGTTGCTAATCTAGTATCTCGTGCAAATTCGTACCTAGGGGGCACCAGCTATTTAAGTTCATCGGAGCAGAAGCCGTGAAAATATTTATAGAAGAGGCACAGGGAAGCCACGTCACGCCGGTGAGAGAATGACTGCACACGGTTAGCCAAGTCGGTATCGATCACATTACAGACTCTCCGTTGTATTTTGTCAAGAACCCCGAGGAGAATAGCAGGGACACCCGACCAGATGTGGCAGCAGTATTCAATACACGGGCGGATGGTAGATTTATATATGTGCAGGATAGATTCAGACGGAAAGAACTTCCGGGCCCTGCACAGAGAACCGACTTTCATAGCAGCGGATTTAGCAATGGATTCGATAGAGTCATTCCACTTGGGGCTCCGCTGAGAGTGTGAGGCCAAGCAGACTTTTTCGATAACTATTAAACTGAACGCGTTTAAAATAACCGTAGTCACCTAACGTCATCTCCTGGAGGAATTTGGATCCCTGGCTAGATGACATACCTCTGCCACTAAGTAATCTAGTATTCATGAATGATACCGCTTTCTTTCAAACTGACAGAAACCACTATATTCTAGTTATGCTTATTATGTATATCCCGTATTCGAATAGGAAATACACACACAACCCACTCTTATCACATAAAAAATGAAGAACCTCCTGAATGCATTGCATGTCAAGAACCCTATACAGTAAAGCATGTTCTACTCGACTGCAGTGACTTTACATATATCCGGCAATCCCTCTATAATGTTAATAAGCCTGAAAAATCTTTTCGAAAAAATAAACTCTAAAACTATTTTAACCTTCCTCAAAAAGATCAAACTATACAACAAAATATAATCTAAGTAAAAATCCGAAGATCAAAAATAGATCTGACCCTCACCAGGGAAAAAAAATTACGAATACAACTTGAAAGCAATGGAAAGGTTTAAAAGCAAGACATCTTCCAAAATTCTGTAAAAATAATATAACCTTACCCAAATCATTTGTTATGATCTTAAATGACCCCATAAGGATTGATAGGTCGTTAAACAAAAACAAACAAATGCTTATTTTTTTTAATCGTGTCACCCCAAGCAAGGCATTCCACTGCCACTATAGCGCAGGGGGTTACATAGAGGGATTGGGTATAAGAAATGTCAGAAGGAGGGTGATAGACGATTTAAGATGTACATAAGGGAGAGAGTTGGAGAGAGTGGGAGTGAGTTAGTGTGTTAGGAGGTGTCTATTGACCTTACATTTAAACTCCAGCAGGTTGTAGCCGTCGGGGAAGCAAGCATGCGGTAGAGAATTCCCCAGGCGGGAAGTGCGAGAAAAGAAACTGTTGGAATAGAAGTTGCGGTTGCATTTTATCGGTTTCACTGTAAAAGGGTGGGACATGGTTGCCAATCTAGTATCTCGTGCAAATTCACATCTAGGGGGCACCAGTGATTTAAGTTCGTCAGAGCAGTATTTATAGAAGAGGCACAGGGATGCCGGTGAGAGAGATACTGCAGGCGGTCAGCCAAATCGGTATCGATCACATTATAGATTCTTCGCTGTATTTTGTCAAGAACCCCGAGGAGAATAGAAGGGGCACCCGACCAGATGTGGCAGCAGTACTCAATACACGGGCGGATGGTGGATTTATATAATTGCAGGATAGATTCAGGCGGAAAGAATTTCCGGAACCTGCACAGAGAGCCGACTTTCATAGCTGCGGATTTAGCAATGGATTCGACGTAGTCATTCCACTTGAGGTCCGCTGAGAGTGTCAGGCCAAGCAGGCGTAGTGATTTACTCTCTGGGAGGCAAGCCTGTTCCATGCTAATGGGGGGGAGTTGCGGTTGTCTGTGGTGGTTAATTGACAGCAGCTTCGTTTTGGAAGAATTGAATTTTACGAGCCATTTATTACCCAATCTACCACGAATTGGAGGTTCTTCTCAAACTCGACAGTGAAGTTCGCCTTGTCACCAACACCAGATTTTTGATTGAGGTGAGAGCAAACTGTGGTATCATCAGCGTACATGCCTACTTCTGTTCTTATGGTATCGGGGAGATCATTGATATAGATTAGAAAGAGCTTAGGACCTAGGATATAGCCCTGGAGTACATCCGCGTTTGTAGGGTAGTTTAGGGAGGCATGTCCGTTTAATACCATCTTCAGTGTGCGGTTAGAGAGGAATGACTGGATTAAGTCCAACAAAAGTCCAGTTATGTAACATTCCTAGACTCCTTTGAAATAGAAGTTGACAGGTTGATGGTACGACCACCAGCCTCCCCAGATCTCAAACCTATAGAAAATTTTGGTCCATCATTAAAAAAGATGTTTATGTCGCTGGACGTCAATTTACTTTAAAAGATAGGCGACCATCAAAGCTGCAGCAGAGGCAGTCTAACATTTCACTATATAAAATGACAGATTTCATGACTAATATTTTTTTTGTTTTTTAAGTTATCCGTCAAAATTGCCTTCATGCAGCCAAGTAACTTATTATGGCAATAAATCTTATATTATTATTGTTTTCTGTTAATTATATATTCTAGATATACTTAAGTGTAATTATCCTTTATTTTTTCCAAGAAATATCTGGACCAACTATTTTGATTCAAAAGCTATTAGCATGGTTCACCCAAAAACTGTCGAATCTAAAATAAAAAGTAAAGGAGTTACACAGAACAATGGTGTTGCTTTATTGTAAAAACAAGCTGGGAAAGGTTTTATCAAAATCAATCCACCGAAAATGAGAAATCGTAAATTTCCCCACCAAGATATTATCGCGGTTCGGGGTTTATATGGCAATGAGTGTTAGTTTATATGGCAATGAATGTTAGTTTATATGGCAATGAATGTTAGTTTATTCACAAAGAAAAAGTATGAAGCAAAAGAGCTGTTGCTCAACTAATGAATGCTAGGATTAACATGGACTGAATACAAGCGAGCAAGGAAAATTTAAGAAAAAATTGGAACTGAGACTTCTACTTGCAATCATCTAATCTAAACCTATTTATAAATGGAACTTTGTCTGTGTATGTGTCCATTACCTATAGACTCCGAAACGGCTGAACCGATTTTCTTGAAAATTTACATAGTTGTACTATAAGCATCTGCGAGTGTTCTTAGCTAGGGTTTGTGTCGCGGTACTCCCGATAAATATCGAAAATCGATAATCGAAAACATCGGGTTATAGAAGGAGTGGTCCGATTTTAATCAAATTTCATACACTCATAGACAAATACCTAAGAAACGAAATTCAGAAGTTTCAAGGTAGCAGTTCTTACAATAGTTCAGAAAATCGATAATATATAGATATAAAAGGCAAGATGTTAGTGTGTGTGTCTGTTTATCTACCTGTATGTCTGCATTTTTTTCAGCTCTTTTATTTTAGTTTTTGCTTCGGGTTTGGCTCTAAGTAGGTATAATTGTAGTTCTTAGTCTCAGCCATGATACCATTTACTCATAGGACTTATTTAGCCTTCAAAATTCAGTTTACGACGAAAAATCTTATTTGATATCGATACCAGGAAATTACCTACTACGCATGTGCATTCTGTATAGACAAGTTCAAATCGTTCGCAATTTTGTCAAAATTTTCCCCATACATAAACTACTACCTCGTGTACCAGATGTTGTTCGCCCAGTATTATAATCGATCCATTGCCCAGATTTCGGCAGGTGAAATAAAAAAAAAATGAAAAAAAAAAGATTTTATATCGATACCAGGAAATCAAAATTTGACTTACCTCCATTCATTCAAGCAATAGTTGTTTCCAGTTAAAGCGAAACCGTAGACTGAAATAAAAGTCTACGGTTTCGCTTTAACTGGAAACAACTATTGCTTTTTAGTCTTTCGTGCCAACGTCCAAAGAGTCTGAGCTCCAGGACCACGGATTAGTTTTTGTTTTGTTTTGTTTTTTTTAATCATATCACCCCAAGCAAGGCGGTGACGCCACTCATGCGAATGAGGCTACTTAAGAGTAAAATGATTAGAAAAAAGAAAACCGGGAACCACATCCTAAACAGGAACCAAGGGATGAGCCTCTTCACCTGTTCAAAAGACGTGGGTGGAGTGTGAACCGGGTGATAGTTAAGTCTATCTACTCCAATTGAGAACAAAAAAAGAGAAAAGAAAAAAAAATGAAAGAAGATTGGAAAAAAAAAGAAAGCCGGGAACCACATCCTAAACAGAAAACAAGGGATGAGTCTCTTCACCTGTTCAAAAGACGTGGGTGGAGTGTGAACCGGGTGATAGTTAAGTCTATCTACTCCAATTGAGAACAAAAAAAGAGAAAAGAAAAAAAAATGAAAGAAGATTGGAAAAAAAAAGAAAGCCGGGAACCACATCCTAAACAGGAACCAAGGGATGAGCCTCTTCACCTGTTCAAAAAACGTGGGTGGAGTGTGAACCGGGTGATAGTTAAGTCTATCTACTCCAATTGAGAACAAAAAAGAGAAAAGAAAAAAAGATGAAAGAAGCTTGGGAAAAAAAAAAGAAAGCCGGGAACCACATCCTAAACAGAAAACAAGGGATGAGCCTCTTCACCTGTTCAAAAGACGTGGGTGCTTTGTGAACCGGGCGATAGTTAAGTCTATCTACTCCAGTTTTAAAGCTTTCATTACACCCGAGCAACGCCGGGCTATACTGCTAGTAAAAAATCGTTGAAGAATCTGGGACGCATCAAGAAGAAAAAATGCCTAGAGAATTTATTACTCACAAGACATACTGTTAACCAACAGAAGCAGGAGGGAAAGTTGAGTAACTTGCTTAATAAATTCATGTTTATGGAAAAGTGGATTCAAACAAAAAAAAAACCAGTTTGTGAAAGACAATGTTTATCCACGTCCTTTTGGAAGATGGAATATTAAAAACAAATTATGTTTATGTTTATCTAACATGAAAAATTCCAATTCGGCATGAAAAAAAGGGTAATTTTCTTTTCAAGAAGAACTAGATGTAATTATTTAGTTAAGCGGAGTAAAATAAACAAGTAAATGTTGAAAACACGTAAATGTTCTTGGACCCGGAATCCACGAAATGTTGAATAATGACGCCATTATCGTGGTTAATTTCTTAGATTCGTGCATAAACAGCCCCGGTCGTCTAAAACAAAATGACTTCCAGGATGAATAAACCGCAGAATCGTGTCTTTTACAGACTTTGCTCATAGATCCGGCACCTCATCTTGCCTAAACACCGCTTGAATCCACCGAATACGCAACTGCCCCGTCGCCATTGGTCACAGCGATATTTACGATGTAAAAAATTTAAAGATATAAAATCAGTCAGTTAAGGGCCATACGTGATACACGCTTGGGCGATCATGTCACGAAAGAGACATGACTGACAGGGCAGAAAATTATCCCGCAGTAGGTTGCCATTGCTTTCTGCGGTAGACTGGTTGCTGACCAAGGCTATAGAACCCAATCTTTCCTATTATTTAACCAATAACTGGAAGGAATAGACGGATTAATACCTTTCCCAAGAGTATTTGCGCGTAAGTGAATGCAATGAATTCAGCTTGAATTCGAACTCGGCTCCCCGATTTCTCGTTCCGAGCCTATATCCAATGCACCACAACGCACATCCTTAAAGATATAAAATACTTTTATTTTATGCTGTTTACGTGATGCAGAAATTTAGCAGATTATTAAACGCTGCTTATGTGAAGGTTTATAGAATTATCATTTACCAAAAGTTGTAAAAAGACAGAACGTATTGTTTGCAATAAGAAGAACGGCCCAAGGTGCAAACTACGTATTAGAAATGTCATAATCAAGAAAGCGCAGAAGTTAAAACACCTGGGATTTTTCTTTCACAAATTACGTAAAAGGTGAGCAAGGAATCCGAAAACACACTGGAATAATAAAAAGATGCTTTCCAAAGCTACATGAAGCATTAATGAACAGAAAGAATTTTAAAAAAAGTTATTAACAAAATGCTACAGAATATTCAGTGAGTCAGTTAAGTGCCATACGTGATACACGCTTTGAGCGACTGGGCAGAAGATTATCCCGCGGTAGGTTGCCATTGCTTTCTGGGATAGACTGGTTGCAAGCCAAGGCTACAGAACCCAATCTGTCCAATTAGTTAACCAATAACTGGGAGGAAGAGGTATTTGTGCGTAAGTGAATGCAAGGAATTCAACCGGAATTCGAACACGACTCTCCGATTTGTCGTTCCGAGTCGATATCCACTGCACCACAACGCAATATTAAATTTCCTATAATGTAGTGAATGCTGAACAGTTTCCTCACAGATGTCGAATGGAACTGAGACAACAGAGATCCTCTGCCTCTTCTATAAATGCTTTCACGGCTTCTGCTCTGATGAACCTAGATCATTGGTGCCGTCTAGATACGAATTTACACGAGATAATAGATTGGCAACTAGGTCCCACCCTTTTACAGTGAAACAGATAATAATTTCTACTCTATCAGCTTCTTTTCTCGCGCTTCCCGCCAGTGGAATCCCCTTCCACATGCCTGCTTCCTCGACAGCTACAATCTCCAGGAGTTTAAATGTAAGGTCAATAGACACCTCCTATCACACTAACTTGCATCTATTCTCTCACACACTCTCACCGTCTACCCAACCCTCATTCTCGGTATCCTTACTCGTCTATCACCCTCCTTCTGACATTTCCTATATCTAACCGTCCTTTCTCACCACTTCTCCCCTATGTGACCCCCTGCGCAATAGTGGCAGTGGAATGCCTTGCTCGGGGTGAAACGATTAAAAAGAATAGTTCTACAGAAATATGCTGAGAATTACTGGGCATGTGAGAGACTAGGAAGTTTTAATGAAAATGGAAATATAAAGGATGCTTAGAATCAGAAAGAGACAATCAAAATTTTTGGTATAACTAATAAGAAACGGGAATTTAGATAATTTACCCCTCGGATGTGCGTTGTGGTACAGTGGATATCGGCTCGGAACGAGAAACCGTGGAGCCGAGTTCGAATTCCAGTTGAATCCATCGTATTCACTTACGCGCAAATACCCTTGGGAAAGGTATTAATCCGTCTCTTCCTTCCAGTAATGGGTTAAATCGCAGGACAGATTGGGTTCTATAGCCTTGGTCGGCAACCAGTCTACCGCAGAAAGCAATGGCAACCTACTGCGGAATAATTTTCTGCCCAGTCAGTCATGTCTCTTTCGAGACATGATCGCCCAAAGTGTGTATCACGTATGGCACTTAACTGACTGACTGACCCCTCACATGACATAACAAGTAACCTACTTAACAAGAATATGTATAGAGCTACAAGCAGTAGGAAGTTATGGAGAGTCATGGTCACAAGCATCGTGGAGTGACAGGGCGTAGAAGTTAAATAAAATTTTCACGTTCTGATGTGCAAAAAGATTAATCGTGTTTATTTATCATGTAAAATTTATCATGCTTTTATTAAATTCTTATCATTAATCTAATGAAATCCATTTTAAGTCGCTTATTTCAAGAGAAAATTACAATAAACCTACATGCCTTCGCTTGTTTGCTGCTTTATCTATAGACGTTCACTCATTTGAGAAGGTCGTGTTTCATTTAAAATTCCTACCACGAAAATCACCCGATCCGAATGTCCTGATGTCCACTTTCTTCTGCAAGGTTGATAACTCCAGGCCAGAATCGAAAAGCGTTCTTTATGAAATTGATTCATGGCCTTGATAGGACCGGGGATCTGTCAAAAACACAGCTCAGCTGGACACAACACAAAATGACCGGTCGGTTGGCCTCGCGACCTGGTCAGCGGTGTGTTAAGTTCGGCCACGTTGGTTGGATCCATTGCTGCCATGGTGGTGTTTAAACAGCCACAGACATTCATCATCTAATTGAAAGTTATCTATGTGCGATGATTGCGTAGATTTACGTTCGTTCTAACGCGGTGCCTTGGCAAACTGGGCAGACCCGATGAGCAGAAGACAAACTGGCCGGCAAACGGAGCCGACAGCCGTGGCGGGAGACCATTTGCAGCCAACAATAGTCATTCATTAGCAACATCGCTACCAGTTTCTAGCTGAAAAGACTAATGTCTTCTCAGACCTTTCTTTCACATTGTTGTTTTTCACCTCTTTCACTCGATCTATCCTCTCTTTATAGAGACATTAATCAATCTCCCTGCGTCTGCTCTTTTCTTTTGTTGAATTACTTTCTGCATATTATATCGGTCTTTATCATTCTCTCTATTAAGTGCTCTTTCTATCTTTTTTAACAAACATTTCTGTTCCTCACTTCCATTTCTCTGGTTCTGTTCATAGATAGATAGATAGATAGATAGATAGATAGATAGATAGATAGATTTCTATTTCTGTTTCTGATGAAAGGCCGAGGCCGGTCTGAAATATCAAATATATATATATATAATAGAAATAAATAAATACTGTCAAAAAATACATTTTTAACTTTTTAACTTAAAACTTTTTTAGTAGTTTTTTTCCTATAGATAGATAGATAGATAGATAGATAGATAGATAGATAGATAGATAGATAGATATGTATCTTCGTTCTTTTCTTTTATTCGCATCAAGCTCACTCCACCCGACTCTTAACATCTCCATCTCTGTTGTTTATTTCTCATTCATTCGACAGATGTTTTATGGGCCTCTCTCTCTCTCTCTCTCACATACATTCTGTTTTTCTCAATAGATATCTCTCTTTCTTAATCTGTCTGTATCTTTCTCTCTCTCTCTCTCTCTCTCTCTCTCTCTTTCTCTTACATACATTCTGTTTTTCTCAATAGATATCTCTCTTTCTTAATCTCTCTTTCTTAATCTGTCTTTATCTTTCTCTCTTTCTTTCTCTCTCTCTCTTTCTCTCTCTCTCTCTCTCTTACATACATTCTGTTTTTCTCAATAGATATCTCTCTTTCTTAATCTGTCTGTATCTTTCTCTCTCTCTCTCTCTCTCTCTCTCTCTCTTTCTTACATACATTCTCTTTTTCTCAATAGATATCTCTCTTTCTTAATCTGTCTGTATCTTTCTATTTCTTTCTCTCTCTCTCTCTCTCTCTCTCTCTTTCTCTATTATATACATTCTGTTTTTCTCAATAGATATCTCTCTTTCTTAATCTCTCTTTCTTAATCTGTCTTTATCTTTCTCTCTTTCTTTCTCTCTCTCTCTTTCTCTCTCTCTCTCCCTCTCTCTTACATACATTTTGTTTTTCTCACTAGATATCTCTATTTCCTAATCTGTCTTTATCTTTCTCACTTTCTCTCTCTCTCTCTCTCTCTTTCTTACATACATTCTCTTTTTCTCAATAGATATCTCTCTTTCTTAATCTGTCTGTATCTTTCTATCTTTCTCTCTCTCTCTCTCTCTCTCTCTCTCTCTCTCTTAGTAGATACTCCTTTTAAACTATCTCATATGTCTTTATTTGTGCGTGCATGAGTGCTTGCGTATATGATTATTTAATACTCGCTATATATTATTGTGTAAGACTGCACAGCATCCAGAATAGTGAGTTTGGATATATAAATATTATATTGAATTGAGTAGTGAAAAAGCCATACTAAATTCGTGTAATATGGATACTATTTCGCGCAGTCAAAAATAAAAGGCAAAAATTATTTGATAGATAGATAGATAGATAGATAGATAGATAGATATTAACTGATTCAGAATCTTAGAGAAATACGTAATTTAAATGTATTCTTAAATGCCGTGTCTATCTAAAGGTTCGATTATCCTCGACTCCTCTAATCATTTCGATCGTCTCATTTTTGCAGACTGCCTTCTTTCTGTCCGCTTCTGACAGATAGTTCGATTAATCAATTTAACCATCCGTTTAACATTCCCCGTTTTAGATATTGGTTGTTCTCTCTCTCTCTCTCTCTCTCTCTCTCTCTCTCTCTCTTATCCTATGTTTTCTCTCTTTATCCTTTTGTTAATTCGTTTCCTACTCTTTCCCTTCATTTTTCTTCGTAATGACGTTCTTTCACAAATATACGCAAACCAGCCTTTTTTTTTTTCAACGAAAACATGGCAGCAAAGATGAGGACAGTCTGAATAATGACAATAGTGTAAATACTACCTCATCTCAGAAGTATAGACAAATACAGCCTTTTTTTCTCTTTTTCTCTAATTTTTCTCCCAACATTTCTGTTTCTGTTTTCTTTTTGTGCCAATCTGTGGTGCTGATTGTTTTCAACAAAAGGCATGAAGATTACATGGAACAGACTATCGCTAGTTGCTGTTAACCTCGGTGTCCACTTCTATAAATACATACGCTGTATCCTTGATATTTAGCGTACCGTTAAATTATAACATACATGATATATCCTTAAACTATATGTTTATCAGATATCAAGATTTAGATAAGAATGCTGATACTCCTGATATTGCTTTCGACCTTTCGAAAGCATTTGAAAATATACCAGTCTTCTTTACAACTTGAAAGCTCATGATATTTCTGTACGAATATTTGATCTCATTTACTCTTTCTTATCAAATCGCAAAATGAGAGTTGTCCTGAACGGCTTCTCTTGTGTTTTATAATCTCTATCCTTGGCCCTACACTAATCAAATATCTGGTCTTTACATTATTTTTGTTAAAAATGTTTACTATTGCAGAGTGCTTATTAATTAAAGTTAGGGAAATTCTTCCAGTATTCGTTTGACCATCATAATAATAAAAGAGGTTATACCATAACAATTTAAGGTGTCTATTAAGGTCTTTATTCTCACCTTTTTTTTCTAGTTATTTTTTTCTTTTTTCTAAATATTCTATTTACTTCATGGTTGCTTATTTCTAACGTTTTTATATATTTAATTATTATCAAGTACTTCCTTATTGCTGAGGATAGTCAGTTAATTGCCATACGTGATACGCGTTTGAGCGATCATGTCTCGAAAGAAACAAGACTGACTGGGCAGACGATTATCCTGCCAGTAGTATGCCATTACTCTCTGCGGTAGACTGATTGCCAGCCAAGGCTATAGAACCCAAACTTTTCTGTTATTTAATCCATAACTGAAGGAAAGAGAGGGTTTAATACATTTCCCAAGGGTGCTTGGGCGTAAGGGAATGCAAGAAATTTAATTGGAATTCGAACTCGGCTCCTGGATCTGAGTCGATATCCACTGCAGCACAACACATAAACTGCTATTGAATAGTAGATAATCTAAATTAGACGGATTTATGCAAATAATTTAAAATATTTGATGGATGGTTTAACAATATTTTTAATCATTAGCCGACTGAATAATTTGTATTCATATATATATATATATATATATATATATATATATATATATATAACGTAGAATGATTTGTGTTTTCGTCAGGTAAATTCCAATAGAGACAAACTCAAAAGAACTCAGTGTTCAATTTTTATTAAATTTAACAGAGTAATATAATCTTGAACAATTTTAGGATATTCTACAAATCCATAGGTAATAGATCTTTGATTCACGGTTTGTAATAAACGGTAAACAAATTCAAGATTAGATCGAGAAATTTATTCACTATAGCATTGATGGTTGGGGTATCTTTTAGTTCGTGATCGTTGAATAATAAGTTCCTATCTAGATCCCTCTGTTTCTTGAACTTGTTTTACGGAGGTGAATTACACCGTCATCTCTGTAGATTGCTGCGTACTTAATGTTGAAAAGAAATTTTGATCTCCACTAGCATGCATGCCTCTGTTGAATGAAGTGAATGCATAGCAATGTTGTTTTTGCAGTTCACGGACAACCATTATGATATAACATAGGCCTTTTCACTTCATTTATTATTTTAATTTCGTTATTGCTAATAGGACAGTGATCTTTACCTAGATTGACGTTCATTCAGTCTGTTAACTGCCATATGTGATACACGCTTGGCGATCATGTCTCTGTCGAGACATGACTAACTGAGCAGAAGATTATCCCGCAGTAGGTTGCCATTACTTTCAGCGGTAGACTAGCTGCTAACCAAGGCTATAGAACTCAATCTGTACAGTTATTTAACTGGAGGGAAAAGACGGTTTAATAACTTTCTGAAAGGTATTTGCGCGTAAATGAATTTTTTTTTTTAATCATCTCACCCCAAGCAAGGCATTCCACTGCCACTATTGCGCATGGGGCTACATAGGGGAAGGTAAAGAGAAGGATTGGTTAGACATAGGGAATGTCAGGAGGAAGTTGACAGATGAGTAAGGATAGCGAGGATGAGGGTTGGGCAGATGGGAAGAGTGTTCGATAGAATGGGAGCAGGTTAGTGTGTTAGGAGGTGTCTATTGACCTTATATTTAAACTCCTGAAGATTGTAGCCGTCGGGGAAGCAATCGTGTGGAAGAGAATTCCACAGTCGGGAAGTGCGAGGAAAGAAACTGTTGGAGTAGAAGTTACGGCTGCATTTTATCGGTTTCACTGTAAAAGGGTGGGATCTAGTTGCTAAACTAGTATCTCGTTCAAATTCGTATTTCGGGGGCACCAGTGATCTAAGTTCATCGGAGCAGAAGCCGTGAAAGTATTTATAGAAGAGACACAGGGAAGCCACGTCGCGCCGGTGGGAGAGAGACTGCAGGCGGTCTGCCAAGTAGGTATCTATCACATTATAGACCCTCTTCTGAACCTTATAGAGAAGCCCGAGGAGAACAGCAGGGGCACCCGACCAGATATTCAATGCACGGGCGGATGGATGGTAGATTTATAAATGCAAGGCATTCAAATGGAATTCGAACCCCGGTTTCCCGATTTCTCGTTCTGAGCCGATATCCACTGCACCACAATGCAATTTGATGGTAGACGATTAAAAAAATCACAAACATTCGTTCTTCCTTTTTATATTAGTACATATGCTACGGCTTCTACCGTATTATACCACTGGTTAATTCCTAGGGTAACTTTCGTATATTATTCTCTTTCAATGATACCTTTACAAATATTACCGGCATCACTTTTAATTGGGTTGAGTATTCGCTTATTGTGTATTAAATTAGTTTTGTTGTAGAACTGTTAGGTTAATTACAATGAGAAAAAGAAATTTCAAAGAAATATATTTTGAGTTTAACAATATTTTTAATCATTAGCCGACTGAATAATTTGTATTCATATATATATATATATATAGATATATAGATATATATATATATATATATATATAACGTAGAATACTTAGTGTTTTCGTCAGTTAAATTCCAATTGATACAAACTCAAAAAAACTCAATGTTAATTTTTTTTATTAAATTTAACAGTGTAATATAATCTTGAAAAAAATTTAGGATATTCTACAAATCCATGGGTAATATTTATTTCGCATCTAAGCAGCTGTTCCTTTTTGGGTCTGAGAAGTGGTTGCTTAGCTGCAATATATCTATTACCCATAGATTTGTAGAATATCCTAAAATCTTTTCAAGATTATATATATATATATATATATATATATATATATATATATATATATATATGTGTTATATTTTAGAACATGTACAAATTATGAGAGAAACCGGGGAGCCGAGTTCGAATTCCAGTTGAATCCATTGTATTCAGTTACGCGCAAATACCCTTGGGAAAGGTATTGATCCGTCTCTTCCTTCCAGTTATGGGTTAAATAGCAGGACAGATTGGGTTCTATAGCCTTGGTCGACAACCAGTCTACCGCAGAATGCAATGACAACCTACTGCGGGATAATCTTCTGCCCAGTCAGTCTCTTTCGAGACATGATCGCCCAAGCGTGTATCATGTATGGCACTTAACTGACTGACAAATTATAATTTACTACAAATGTGTACATTTTGTTTCGACATCGAAAAAAAAATGTCTCATCAGGTAGTTAATAATGATGGTAGTAAATATTATTTTTGAAAAAGAAGATTAAAAAGTTCACTTCCCCTTTATTTTTAATAAACTGTACGAGGTAAACAGGATAGTAAAGAAGAGAAAACAAAAACGAAAAAAGAAAATTGAAAAAAGGTGGGGTAAAATAGAATGAGAGATACATAGGAAATAAAGAGCGTGATAGAGAAAATAAAAAGAATAAGATGTCATGACGAATGTATCTAAATGCAATACATTTCCGGCCAATTGTTCGACATTTCTATTCTAAAAATATAACTTATAATACATATTCATTGCTCTATTTCTATATTGAGCACCGTTTTAAATTAAGGTTTTGAACGATGTTAATACTTTCTTCGTTCTTTATTCACTTGGATATATATATATATATATATATATATATATATATATATATATATTGTTTGATATTAAAGATACAATGTGGTTTATGTTGTTTATTATTTTTTAATAATTTAATCCTAAGCAATGAATTAAAGCCTCTGAGACGAGATTCAGTCAGTCAGTTAAGTGCCATACGTGATACACGCTTGGGCGATCATGTCTCGAAAGAGACATGACTGACTGGGTAGAAGATTATCGCGCAGTAGGTTGCCATTGCTTTCTGCCATTGCTTTGGATATATCCAATAAATATCACTTGGATATATATATATATATATATATATATATATATATATATATATATATATATATTGTTTAAATTGTCCTATATTTATAGGGGAATAGTGAGCAAGTCGGAGTTAGAGCTTTTATAAATATAGACAGTGTGGACATTGAAGTCAGCAATGCATGATGGCTGTCAGTCTCACGCTTCAATGCGATCTTTAGAAACAGTTTGGTTTGAAGATGGCAATGAAGCGTGAAACGTACAGTCATCATGCAGTATTAATTCCTATGTCCACATTCAGTCTACGCTCTATCCTTCTGTAACTATCTCTCTCTCTCTCTCTGTATATATATATATATATATATATATATATATATATATATATATATATATATATATATATATATATATATATATATATATACACTTCAATCTACGCTCTATCCTCCTGTAACTATCTCTCTCTCCCCCCCCCCTCTCTCTCTCTCTCTCTCCCTCTCTCGCTCTCTCTGTAGATAGATAGATAGATAGATAGATAGATAGATAGATAGATAGATAGATACACTACCGGCCATAATTATTAGAAAAAAATGATGTATTTCATACTATTTTTAGTATTTATTGCCAAGTGAATAATTTTAAATGAAAACTGAATCGTTCTTTTGTTAATATTGCACAATATCTTGGGTATAAAATGAATTTATAAATATTTAATCATTACCTTTATTGCAGTTTCATCAATGAAAGAATTTAAAAAATTTAGGGTGATTTTGCCTTGTAAAATGTTGCAAAGTAATAATAACAAAAGAACCATTCTATTTTCATTTAGAATAATCCACTTGGCAATAAACACTAAAATTAATATGGAATATATCATTTTTTTCAAACACTGGGATGACCTAATAATTATGGCCGTAGTGTATATATATGCTTGTGTGTTTGATTTTATATTTGCTGTTTATAAATGAAAAATATTCAAATATCGGATATATTTCATTTTATTTCTTTATCATAATTTGTAATTTTGTTTTACACACCCACACCCATATATATATATGTCTGTTTTGAGGGGGTGTCATTGATTTTATGTTGAGTACATTTTCTTTCGATTAAGATATTATTTTGCACATGCTCAACGTATTGTTGCTGTAAATTCGAATGATGTAGATGCAAAATAAATCATGTTTTATTTATTTATATATTCTTCCATTTTTGAGGGCCCCTCCCATAACAATTGCTCACTAAATATTTTTTATTTCTATGCGTTTCCGCTTTTTCTCCGCAAATACATCTCTCCTCTACGTCTCACGTCTCTCACTCGTCTGATATTTGCTTTTTGTCTCTCTTTCACACAAAAAAAACATACACCCTCACGCGAGAAAATATAACTTTGTATTGATTTGCTGTTTGTCTTACTCTCAATGATCCTTGTCTTACTTCTCTGATCTCACTTCTTCTTCATCATTCTTTCTTCCTTTTTTTTCTCTCTCTTTAAACATACATTAGAACTTTTCATTAGTTCTCAATATCGACAAGCTCTTCTCTTATACTTTTTCCCTCATTCTCTCAGTTTATTTCCTTCTTTATTTTCTTTTATTTTCTCTTTTCTTTCTTCTCTCCCACTTAATAATTTTTTTTTATTTTTTTTTTTTTAATCATTTCACCCCGAGCAAGGCAGAAACGCCACTGATGTGCAGGGGGTTACATAAATGTAGAAAGATTAATTAGAAAAGAGTGAGGAGTACAAGCTAGTTAGAAAGGAACAATAGAAAGCTGAGAAAGCAGGTGCAATGACAGATACATGGGCGGAGAGAACGTGAAGATTATACAGGGGAGGGGAGAGAGCTAGAGTCCAGTGGTTAGTAGGTGAGTATTAACTTTGCTTTTAAATTTCTGGAGGTCATAGCCGTCAGGAAAGCAAGAATACGGGAGTGAGTTCCACAGGCGGGAAGTGCGAGAGAGGAAGCTGCAGGAGTAGAATTGTCGTCTGCGTTTGGCTAACCTGACTGTGAATGGGTGGGACCCAGTTGCCAGTCTGGTTGCACGGGTAAACACCTGTGGAGGAGGCATCAGTGACTTAAGCTCATCCGCCGTTTGTCGCTTTTCTATGCTCGTTTCAGTCTCTCTCTCTCTCTCTCTCTCTCTCTCTCTCTCTCTCGACGTTTTTCTCTGTTTATTTCTCTTGTTTTCTTCTCATTCTATTCCCATACGGCCTCCTCCTTATCAGCCATGTCTCTTTGCTCTTCGTCATTTTGCAAAGAGTGTTTCCTTTCTTCCTATTTTCTTCTTACTAGTCTTTCTTTTTTTCTCTCTCTCTTTCTCATAATTTCTTTTCTCGCTTTCTTATTTCTCTATATCTATATCTCTATCTATCTATATTTATATCCATTCTCTTTTCCAATCTTTTCTCTTTTCTTCTTTTTTTTTCAACTGGAGTAGATAGACTAAACTATCGCCCACTTCACACTCCACCCACCTCTATTGAACAGGTGAAGAAGCTCATCCCTTGTTCCCTGTTTAGGATGTGGTTTCCGGCTTTCTCTTTTCCAATCTTTTCACTTTTCTTCTTTTTTGTTTTCAACTGGAGTAGATAGACAAAACTATCGCCTGGTTCACACTCCACCCACGTCTATTGAACAGGTGAAGAGGCTCATCCCTTGTTCCCTGTTTAGGATGTGGTTTCCGGCTTTCTCTCTTCTAATCTTTTCACTCTTACGTAGCACCCGGCACATCAGTGGCGTTACCGACTTGCTCGGGGTGATAGGATTAAAAAAAAATATCTATATCTCTATTTATATCTATCTATATTTATATCTATATCTATCTACATTTTCTATATTTTTACATCTATATATATATATATATATATATATATATATATATATATTCTATATTTTACATCTATATTTCTCTCTCAGTAAAATCTAGTCTGAGACTTGGTTCCTGTTGCTCAACCAATTCCTCCAATCTTAACAGTTTTCTCTTAATTAATTTCTTACTCTCTCTCTTTCACTCACACACACAACTACTATTTTCTGTCTCTCATTCAAATATATCCCAAATCATTTATTTATTTTTTTGTATTTACTGCCGATCTTTCAGTCTGCGCTAAATTTCTCCACTTCTCACCTACTCATCACCGTCGTCTCCAAACACTGCCTAGAGCTATAACACGCGTTTTTGCATATCTCCAAGTATAAACATATTTTCTTTCCCCGGCTTTGACTTGACTCCATTTTGAAATATCACGCAAGCAATGTTATTTATCTGTGACACTTTTCAGAAATCCTTATGTGTATGCACGTAAGTTTCTGGCTAATACCTGATTGGTTTGGGCGTCTACTACAGAGCAATGCCATTTTACTAGTTTCCTAAACTGTTGCCACTAACAATGCTTCTCAATGAATTTCGCGTTATACAAACAAAAGTCAACTATTCTATTATGTGTAGCCCTCGTAATCTGTTCCGTAACGCGTTATTGTCAGAAGCCATTCAAATTGAATTCGTTTCTGACTTGAAATCTCTTTATTTTAAACCTGTACTAATAATTTATTTAACAATGCACGCTTAATAAAAGCTACGGGGGTAAATACTTAAAGTCAATGGCCTAACACTTAGTTATTAGCTAATGCTTGAGGTAAGATTTTCGTTATATCTCTAAAATTCATTTTGATCTACGAATGTTGATGTTGACAGCAAAAAATACTTTTTTATATATCATCATTTGCAGATCAAAATTAATACTTAGAGCTATCATAAAATTCTTCTCATGCATTAGCTAATAATTAAATAGGTGTTAATCCGACAACTTTATATATGATCTACCCACGTAGTTTCTATCAAGTGGGTATTTTTACAATACATGTTCAAAGTAAAATGGCATCAAGTCGAAAACGAACTCAATTTTAATGACTTCTGACAAGAATATGTTACCGAGCAGATTATGATGGCTACTCAGAATAGTCGGCTTTTATAACGCGAATTTCACAAAATAAAGATTTTTTAATAGAATCTCTGAGTTAGGTACTTACACTAATAATGTAAATTAAGGACATTATAGTCCGAAGAAAAAGAAACATTTGATTAATAATTGTTATGACCGAAGGGCCATAGAAAGATAACACGGACTCGGATATAAGGTTGAATATTCTCGGAAAACGTAGTACAAAGATAAACGTGAACTAGAGTGTACTTTCTCTCGCAGGCGTTCTGACTCATTCATTAACTCACTCTGAGGCTACTACTCAGTGATTATATTTAGTTGTCCCTCCCACTAAGGGCAACATGTGACACATGGTCAATTTATCAGTGGGAATTTCCGGGCTATATGGCCCGGCAAAAAAATACCTGTCTATTTTTGCCCAGTCGTGCTTCTACCCTTCGGCGGAACCACGACTGGGTTTGTGCTCTCTGCTCGGAAGCAGAGAGCGCCCTCTACCCGAAGGCAGAGTGCTGACAGTGTCTATAGTAGCAGAGGCAGGTCTACTACTCAGTGATTGTATTTACTAGCCTTCCCACGCAAGGCTGGATGTGACACATGGTCATTTTTATAGTGGGTATTCCCGGCCATATAGCCGGGCCAAAAAATGTCTGTCTATTTTTACCCAGTCGTGGTTCTACCCTTCGGCGGAACCACGACTGGGTTATTTCTCTCTGCTCGGAAGCAGAGAGCGCCCTCTACCCGAAGTCAGAGAGCGGACAGTGTCAATAGCAGCAGAGGCAAGTCTACTACTCAGTGGTTCCCACTCAGAGTTGGTAGCCATATTAGGAAGGTGTGAACGAGTCCATTTGTAGGTAGGCCCCCACAAAAACTAGGAAGATTCTTATATGAGCTGCGACCGCTTAAAACATTGATGTTCATAACTCTAACTTACTCTCATTTCTAGATCTAAGCAATATTTGCTTATTTAACATACCTTCCTGTACCAATTCTGACATCTATTTACAAAAAATCTTTAGGTGAAACGCTCACTGTTTTCCACTTTCTTTCTTGCTTTCGGTGTATATTTTGAGTGTCAAATTCTTCAGTATTTCGTTATCAGGTCGTGAAAGTTCAATTGTTTCTAATTCTAAATACATATGTCTTTCTGCTTCTATTTTCCCTAAAGCTTCCTCATTGCTCACATGCTTCATTTGTTTTATTCTCAGCGTCATTCTTTAGAAATACGCCTGCTTTCTCATGTTTCTTTTTATTCCTGAGTTAATTACGCTGCATTCCCTTCTCTATAATAAAACCTATATTACATTAGAGTTCAGCACTCTTTGCTTTGTTGCTAATAATTTTTTCTGTTTCTTAATACCTTGCTTTCAGAAAACATCTTTCACTATTCCAATGCGAATTCGGTTTTTCGTGTCATATGTTCCGTTTTCTGTTTTAAAACTACACAGATAGTTAAAGCATTAAACTTATTTGATTTTGACGATACTAATTCTGAAATCACATCTAGTACTGTTCCTCTTGCTAGCAACCATAGATTCCAGTCTTCTTGCCGCTGAATTTCTTCTCTCTTTCTTTCGCTGCTTTGTTAAGACGTTCCTGCACTTTTGTTTCTCTATATACCATCAATACAGTGTCATCGGCGCATATTTAAATTTGTTAGCCTATAATGAATTCTAGAAGGACATATGATTCCTTTAAGATCGCCTACTCTGGATGAGTTGACTAAAACCGGTGAAAAGACCAATCCTTATTTTGAAAATAAATACTTGCTAATGACAAATACTTATAAAATTATTGATATATCTTTGTAATCAAACTTTCAGTACGTGTATTCTCATGTAATATGCATGTATTAAATGTCTGCTTAAGTTTTATGAATCCACACACACACACACACACACACACACATATATATATATATATATATATATATATATATTATGTGTGGGTTGTTAGGATTTAATGTACATGGCCTCCAATATCTGAAGGTTCTTTTTACTTTGTGTATGAGTAAGGGTTATTGTATTATATATATATATATATATATAATTCCAAGTGAAGAGGACTCAAGGTTTTTTTTTTTAAATTTTGAGTGCTCTGGTATTCATTTTTTTATAAACAGTTCTCAGTATAATGAGTATTATAGAGCTTGATATAATATAATTATATGGTTATATAAAATTGATATATAACCATATATATATATATATATATATATTGGCAATATGAACAAATATATTAAATATTGGATAGTGCGTGTCCTCTATGTTATTTCGCAGTTATGCTTTTGAGAAAATAAAATTATTTTATCTCACTCACTATGGATTAATAACTGTCCATGCTGATCCTTCTAGCAATGAGTAGCAGTCAATCCAGGAGAATGAAAAGTGTTAATTCGAAACATTGAAAAAGTAAAGAGGAGACAACTCCGTTATCTTTACCAAGACACAGTGGCGATAGAAACCAATTAAAGTAAAGTTCTGGAGAGCCTATATTCGACTAAGTCCTGAAAAGACAGTCAGTCAGTTAAGTGCCATACGTGAAACACGCTTGGGCGATCATGTCTCGAAAGAGACATGACTGAGTGGGCAGAAGATTATCCCGCAGTAGGTTGCCATTGCTTTCTGCGGTAGACTGGTTGCCGACCAAGGCTATAGAACCCAATCTGGCCTGCTATTTAACCCATAACTGGAAGGAAGAGACGGATTAATACCTTTCCCAAGGGTATTTGAGCGTAAGTGAATGCAATGAATTCAACTGAAATTCGAACTCGGCTCTCCGATTTCTTGTTCCGAGCCGATTTCCACTGGACCACCACGCACATCAACTGAAAAGACTTACCATTGTTAAAAAGAACGATTTAACAGAGTAAGATTTGGCAAAAGAACTAAAAGCATCGAAAAAAATAAATAAATAAAACTCCCTAGCGACGAATCCCTTTGATTATGTTGTGCATATTTTGGTCTCTTTTGCAGTTGGGGTTTTCCTCTAGAGCGTTTGTTAGATGACTCGTCTCGCAAACCAGGAACTCGTGACTAGTTTACTTTTCATTTAATTCTGTGTAGCAAGCTTGGTTTTATTTAACAAGCATATTTATTTTCTATGCAAGTCTGATGCGAAATATTACACGTAAGCATGGCCGTATCTAACTACCGGGCACACCGGGCACGGTTCCGGGCCGATCCGTGCAATCATAGTGAAAATCCGGGCAAGGAAAACTGTCTTCGTCAGAAATCAAAATAAACAATTCACGAAGAAAGAAAGAAAGAAAGAAAGAAAGAAAGAAAGAAAGAAAGAAAGAAAGAAAAACGAAGAAAACATCCGAATGAACGCAGTAAAAATCTGTTTATTTATTAATTTTGGGAGAAAAGACTAGTTATACTCAGAAAGTCCGAACCCGATTTCCTGCTTTCGTTAACGTTCTGTGTCTAATTTTCATTGGAATAGCCAAAAGAATCCGCAAAAATGGATAGTTTCTGGAAACGGATGACACTGATGACGTCATCACATTGTCAACTAATAAATCCGGGTAATTTTCTCTGTGCCCGGTGTTTTTTTGGCATCAGCTACGGCCCTGCATGTAAGGAAATGAATCGTCAACTTAAACTAAGATAAAATAATTTGCGTATCAGAACTCCAAGAAACAACAAATAGTTAAACCAGCCTTTGTCGTTGTCAACATTCAAGAAAAGACTGGATAACCCAATATTAATCGGAATCACGATCTGAGAATGAAAAGATACTTATAAACAAAATTTATATAACATTTTGATAGCGATTACAAAGAAAGGAAAGTCTTTTTGCGCTTTTAATGTAGATAACTTATTTCCTGTATAGTTTATAAGTGACTGACTGCGTTAACTGAAAGTTCGCTTATTGAGTAGCATGTGTTAGATTCATTGAGTAGCTGTTGTTTGATTAAGTAAGCAGCTATTCATTGACTCATTGTGCAGCGTGTTTGCAACTACTATCAAGACCTCTGTTAAGCCTACTCATGTTGCTGACTGCTGACTAAACTTGGGATCTGTTTTATATATGTCTGAAAGTCTAGACATATTTAGAAATGTTGTGCATGGGCGATCTGCGTAGGTGTTTCCTTGATGTTGTTGCTTCTTGTGACTTACGCTGATTTTTAAAATATTAAATGGTATACCCCATGTGGATATTATTCAATTGTTTCTTTTATTTTGTTAAATTAGGGATATTTCCCTACGCAGGCATCCTTTTGTTTTTGGGATGTATCATCCTTAATGTATTGAAGAATTTGCTTGCTTTTGTCTTGATGCTCTGATCGTTACAGTTATTCAATTTTGTGCCCATTTACGTAGCCTTTGCATATAAATGCACGTTTCTTTCTCGGATTTTCTTCAGGTTGTCAGTAAAAATTTTCTTCATGTAGTCAGCATATGTGCGGCTATTTTAGATGTTAAACAGAGAATAATTGACGAAGCAATGACACCAACGTGCAGCTTTCGACGTCATTATTTATTCCTTGAAAAGAAACATCTGGCAGCTGGTCTGTAAATTGGACAATAATCATGGAGTTGTCATAAAGAATTTAGTTGAAAATATCCTCAAAAGGAAAACAGCATTTTTGATAGAATTTGACGATGGTGTTTATACGTTTTAGAATAATTTCGACATCATGAAAACGAGATGAAATATAGAATATCCAAAATTATGTTCTATTGTTTTGATTTTGAATTTTACAGACATATTTTTACTCGATTTTACAACGACACAGTGTCATACAGATCAATAAATAATAAGAAAATACTGTTATTCAGTGGATATTATATTTTGCTTACGAAAATCAAAACACGTAAGAAAGAAAAGTATCCATATTGTCTCCATGTATAGCGTGAACCCTTCTACAAAACATATGTACGTTTTATTTTATTTTATTGAAAATATGTGTTTATTAATAAAGTTTTATTTCATTACAGTATTAATAATGCATAATACTAGATTATTATAATCGACAAAGACTGTTTATTGTGTACTTGTTCACATATGCATGTATGCATAAACTAAGTATATATTTAATATACTTAAATGAGAGAATAAACGATATATTTTTAGATGCATTTTATATGTAGAGCACATGCCGAGCGCCTGTAGCCCAGAGGTAGAATCGCCGATTGACACATATTCGGTCGGGTTTCAATCCTGGGTGAAAAGCAATCGGTGTCTAACCGTACTGATGAGCTGCGATACAGAACTGTCTGCTCTGCAGATGACTATATATATTATTGCATTAAATAAAAATAATGAAAACTGGCGTACTATTATAAAGTAAATTTGTGCACAAATTTTTAAATTGTTTTTCGTTGTTCTTGTTATAAAAAGAAATAATAATTGTTTAACCAAGGATTTTTTCTCTGACAAAGGGTTAACCGAAATGTCTCTCGGAAATTTTTCTCCCCATCTTTTTTCATATATAGATGTTGACACTGCAGTATAAAATTATTCGATATATAATGTGCGTATATATATATATATATATATATATATATATATATATATATATATATATATACGTTGATTCTTAGATTAATGATGAAAAACTCATTTTACGCAATAAAAATATTATTTCAACATAGCATCATTTCTTGCCAATTCACTTAATTCAGTATGGTATGAAATGTAGTATATTCAGTAGCTTGTAATTAAACTGGTTGCCAAGGCTATAGAATCCAATTTTCTCTACTATTCAACCCATAGCTGGAGGGAGAAGAGATGGATTAATGCCTGTTAGTGATGCGTAAGTAAATGTAACGAATTCAACTCGGATTTGAACTCAGCTCTGTCGAGTTCTCATTCCATGCTGATATCTATTGCACCACAATGCATATATGTCTATATTAGTTGTCCTCAATTGATGTGGATTCTGTTATCTGCTACAGCTTTCTGTGATTTTATAACGCCAGTCCACAATGTTCAAAGATTTGACTTCACCAAGATCCTCAAGATTCATTTGCACAAAACCGTTTTCATCACTGATCTTGAAAACGGTTTGTACGTATGCATCTGACAGTTTAAAAATATCTGAACAAGTTTGGTGGCATGCATGACATTCATATGAAAGTCTAGATCTACCGAGGTTGATGGTACACATTTACGTATTATACGTAAAAATAATACTGGGTTTTATAAACCTAAAATTAACCCCGTCTTTATAGAAACCTATAATTTATACCGGATTTTATTTTAATTTTCATAATTAATACGGGATTTTACAGGGTGTGCATTAAAGGGTAAAACTTTTTAAAATATCGCAATTAAATTATTTTCTTCTTCTAGATGCCCTGTCCTTTCAGGACATAGGCAATCATGGCTTTCCACGTCTTCCTATCCCTGGTGGCTCTTATTATATTTTCTCTTGTTACGCCTCGCAACACCCGATCCGTTATCCACCTGATCAGGCTCATCAAATATGTTATCTGCTGCCTTCCTCTGTCTCTCTTTCCTTCTATCTGACCTGTAAGTGTCAGCTTCTCTAAGCCCTCCATCCTCATTGCATTTCCAGAAACTTCAGTTGTCTCTTCCTAATGCTTAATATTAATTTCATTTTCGTTTCCATTCTTTCCAAAACCTCATCATTGCTCGCATGCTCGGTCCATGATATCCGCAGCATTCTTCTGTAGAACCACATTTCCGCTGCTTCAAGTTTTTTCTTCATTTTCGATGATATTGTCCAGCATTCACTGCGGTATTAAAGAACTGACATCACATAGCAATCTATTACTCTCTTCTTTTTTTTCTAATGAAATTATACAATTTCGGATATTTATAGCTCAAATCGTGTTTGCACTGCACATTTTTATGATATGAACAGAAGTATAATTTTTATCTATTTTTTAATGAGCATTCACATTACACGGAGATAGATAATTTACGATTTATTACGATTTGTCGTAATTACCCGTAGCTCAGCTTAGTAAATATAGAAATAAAACGAAGTCGGCCATAAGGCTACAGTAGTGTGATCCCTTGTGATGAATATTCTCTCAAGGAAAGACTTTTGTGTTTAGCTATTTAAACATCGCTGATACGAAACTTTCGATCAGCCTATATTTAGTTTTTCTTCCATGGGTTGTGTGCAGATATAAGCTTCTAAATTGTTCGCCTTTATCATTTAACGCTTTCGAAGAAGATTAATTCCCGGTCAGATTCATTGTAGTCAGCCTCATCCGCCATCCACTTACTTAAAATCGCTAAATAAGATACTCTTTGTTTTTCTCTGTCTCTCTTGCATTCAATCTGGCTTTTAAATGTCCCATTTTCTAAGCACTCTCATATATATATGTATATATATATATATATATATATATATATATACTAACAGTATAGCCTTTCACGTACGCACAAATACCCTTGGGAATAGTATTAATCCGACTCTTCCCTCCAGTTATGGGTTAAATAACAGGACAGATTTGGTTCTATCGCCTTGACTGGCAACCAGTCTAACGCAGAAAGCAATGGCAACCTACTGTTGGATAATCTTCTGCCCAGTCAGTCAGATGATCGCCCAAGATGATCGCCCAAGATGATCGCCCAAGATGATTGCCCAAGCGTGTATCACGTATGGTACTTAACTGACTAACTGTTATAGGAATGTATTCCGCTCACTACACCACTCTGTATGTGTCATAAACTTTAGCAGATGTTTTCTGGAACTGACAAATGTGTGTGTGTGTGTGTGTGTGTGTGTGTGTGTGTGTGTGTGTGTGTGTGTGTGTTATCTCATTTAAGTTAACCATCGGAGTAGCATTTTTTCCCCTATGCTTTTCAAAAAAAATTAAAAACATATGCATATATGTAAATATACAACGGGGCCCCTTTCCGGTTTTACACCGTTAGGGCACATAATACCCCACGTCGCATTTCAGTTCTAGTTTGTATCGGCGTGCACTGTTGTAATGTTATGAAGAAACAAAAGGTGGTATCAACATCCCTACGAGAAATGAGGAATCATGTTTTCAATATATTTAGGTGGTTATTCATGGTTTAAATTTGACACTCTGGGTGGGCAGACAGGTGGCACTTGCGATAATCTTTATCAACTCAGATTAACAGATCAGCTCTTCTCTTAAACTTTATCTCCTGCCAACTCTCTGTCCAAGCCAACGTCACGACGAACAGCTGGCAACTCGAACGTGCGGCATTGAAACTACCTGATGGACTGTCTTTACTCGATAACAGGTGGTCCAGAACTCAGTTACTTCAATCCTAACTTTTAATATAATCCGGTGGCTAGAAATCCTCAGTGTCCGGGTTTGTTGCCTCATGCTCGCCAAAATTTTAAATTATGTTTTTATTCTGCACTTTCTTTCCGTTCAAGCGGAGCATCAATTAAAACCACATTACGCAGACCTATCGCTGCTCATAAAATACGAAACACTTGACACCAACATCTCACATCATCTCCTTTGTAGGAGTGATACTCAAAAAGGCACATGTATTTTGTCACTGTTAACCTCCACTCGAATATAGGATCACTTTAAAAGTTTGAAATAGGAGTAACAAGGTTTTATCTACACAGCTAAAATACCTTTAGAGATGTATGTATGTATGTATGTATGTATGTATGTATGTATGTATGTATGTAAGTATGTATGTATGCATTAATCCTATATAATCCCAGAGGATTTAAAGATCAACTATGTGGTTTCACATTTGGGGTAAAATTTTGACTCGACAAGTAAAATAGCAGAACAGTTTAACCAATAATTCCACATAAAATTACTGTTTGTTTACAGGCTTTACAGGTTATATTTTTACCAATATTCTTCCACACCTGTTTTTTTTTAAGTATGTGGACAATCGTAGTCCTTCTCAACTTCCTCTCCTGTGATAGTTAAATAAATTTTCACTTTTTATCATCCCACTTTATTCCTGAAGAAATGTGACCCTGGACTCTTCTCTGTCCTCTCCAAACTCTATAACTACAGCCTCTCAGCTTCTTGCTTCCCTGCCTGCTGGAAGTCCTCCGCTATGGCCCTGTATTTAAGAATTCTGGAGAACCCTCAGACCCCTCTAATTATCGCTCTATCAACCTCCTACCGATTTTTGGTAAAGTGTTCGAAGCAATTTTCAACGCCGAGGTAGTTCAACATCTAACAGCTCACAGTCACTTCTCTGACAAACATTATGGTTTCCGCTCATCCAGGTTTGCTTCTGATATGCTAACGACCATCACTGAGTATATAGGCTCTCAGTAAGAATGGCGAAGCTTGAGCTGTTGCCCTGGATATCTCCAAAGCGTTTGACAGAGTCTGGCTTGCTGGCCTTCTACGTAACCTATGCAGTTATGGTATAACTGGATGATATAATCCAATTATTCCTTTTAAAATGCGTAGTGAAGGTAATATTGCTTTCCGATACTATCATACAAACGCGGGGTCCCTCAAGGATCTATTCTAGGTTCTACACTTTTTTCTGATCTTCAACAACGATCTCCCAAATGTAATCAGATCCCAAGTACGCTGACGACACCACTATTTACTCTCGTCCCGATCAGAAATCCGATGAGGCAGACAAAGCAAACTTCACTGCTGGCCTTGAAAAGGACCTCATATCTGTGGTGGATTGGGGTAAAAAATGGCTCGGGAATTTTAATTCTTTTAAAACGAAGCTACTGTCTGTTAACCACCATAGACAATAGTTCTTACTCCACCTCCACTCTCTCAGCAGACCCCAAGTGGAATGACTACATCGAATCCATAGCTAAATCTGCTACTAAGAAGGTCGGTTCACTGTGAAGAGCCAGAAAGTTTTTCTCGATTGAATTCATCTTGGACATATATAATTCTACCGTTCACCCGTGTATTGAATACTGTTGTCACATCTGGTTAAGTGCCCCTGCTATTCACCTCGAGGTTCTTGATAAAATCCAACGGAGAATCTTCAATGTGATCGATCCCGACATGGTAGCTCAGCTGCACTCTTACCGGCGTAATGTGGCCTTCCTATGTCTCTTCTACAAATGCTTTCACGGATTCTACTCCGACGAGCTTAGCTCCCTGGCGCCCTCTCTGCATTAATTTACTCGAGTTACTAGACTAGCAACTAGGTTCCATCCTTTTACAACAAAATATAACCACAACTTCTATTCTAACAGCTTCTTTTCTAACACTTCCCGCCTATATAATTTCCTTCCCTATATATACTTCCCTGACAGCTACGATCTCCAAGAACTTAAATGTAAGGTCAATTGCTATTTCTTAACTTTCTGATTCGCATCCTTTCCCTCATATTCGTTTTCCCGTCCACTCTACTCTCATCAGCTCTCTTCACACCAGTGTTCTCGTCCTTCTCTTACCCATTCTCTAACACCCCCTATAAATTGTTCCTCCTTCTCATCACTCTCCTCCTATGTAACCCCTGCGCACCAGTGCTTGGGTTGAAACGTTTAGAAAAAAAAGTCATATCTGACAGCCATTCACACAAAATCATTAGGTTACTTGCACTTTCGCCCTGCACAGGTTACCTTCAGTATGCAATGCGTGCGCTACACTCGCTCGAGCCTCTTTCCTCATGATATGTTTGCGATGTTTAAACTCTTTTGACTGTACGTATAGCTGTCGTTTTACTTCTTCTTCTTCTTCTTCTTCTTCTTCTTCTTCTATGTGCCTTGTCCCTTCAGGACGTAGGCGATCATGGCCTTCCACGTTTCCCTATGCCTGGTGGCTCTGAGCACGCCTTCTCCTGTTACACCGTGCAATCCTCGTTCCACCATCCACCAGATTAGGTCCTTCAAATATGTTATCCATTGTCTTCCCCTGTCTCTTTTTCCCTCTATCTGGCCTGTCAGTGTCAGATTCTCCAAGCCCTCCTTCCTCATTACGTGTCCCAGGAACTTCATCTGTCTCTTCCTGATGCTCAGTATTAATTTTCTTTTTGTTTCCATCATTTCCAAGACCTCATCATTACTCACATGTTCGATCCATGATATTCGCTGCATCCTTCTGTAGAACCACATTTCAGCTGCTTCAAGTTTTTCTTTCATCTTTAATGGTATTGTCCAGCATTCACTGCCATATTGAAGGACGGACAGCACGTAGCAATCCAGTACTCCAGTTTGGCATTTCAGACTGCCCTTTTTACTGTTGACCATGCATTCGGTTTTCGTGCAGTTTATTTCTAGTACTTTCTTGTTACTTTCCTCTGCTACCTTCTGTAGGAGGTTTTGTAATATTGTCCTAAAATTTTCTTCGTTGTGCAAACGTTCTATTCATGATAATATTATCATCTATCGGTCGAACAATTTCTAATTCATCATTATTTATATGTAAAAACCGTCCATAGTTCATATACGAGATTCAATAATACATATCAAGTCTGCAACTCTTTTAGTGGCTTGTAATGACATTTTCGAATCTATTAATATTTTTTTTAATTTCTGAGTATCATTTTTCGTTATTCCTGTGCTTTTTCGGATTGTTTTTTTTTTTTTGTCATGCTTTCTCTTGTCTGTTATTATACTACCAAAATAATTTCATTTTTAACTGCTTGAATTTGATGGTCGCAATATTTAGCCTGCCTCTTGGACTGTCATTTTTACTGACAATATTGCATTCTATCTTCTTATAGTTTGCCATTAGTATTTTCCTTAATTTCTATCTCTACCATGTTTCTTTCTGGAATCTACTAGCAATAGAATGTCATCTGTCTTATGCTCTTATTTGCACGCATATGAAAGTTGTTAAATAATCAGTAAGAAAGAAAACAACCGAAAAATGAAGCCAAAAACAAATCTTTAAATCTTATGTTGCTTGATAAAGTGTGAAAAGTGTCTTTTTCCTTTGTGTATGGTTGGAAAATTTCAAGATAATGTTAATTATTTTCTGGTTTTGACATTAGACCAGTGTGTTGTTATCATTGTTGGAAGGGAGATAAGCGAAGCTTATATATTTGGAGAAAGCAGCCCAGTGAGAGAGAAATAAGTAGTCCATCAAACACAGACATAATTACAACCAAAGATAAGTTTAAAATTTACACTTCTGAGAAGCTACGTCGGACGGTAATAGAAACATAAACAGAAAGATAATGGATCTATTTCTCCTTCTAGACACTACTTTTTCCGCCCCAGTATTCATTTTTAGTTTTGTGAATAAAAGTTTGCATTTCTCTTTTCGTTTCTTTTCTTTTATAATTTTTCCCCAAGCAAGGCGATAATGTCCCTATGACGGAACGAGCTTACATAGACTGAAATAGAATGAGAAGACTTTAGTGAGGAGAAATGAGGAGAAAGTACAATATAAAAGGTTTCAGACAAGATAGCGGTTGGCGTTTAATTTAAATCTTGAAAATTTTAAGTGGAAAATTAAAGATTTCCACAGGCAAAAAAATTAACTGCTAGAGTATAACATAAGGTTACATCGAGCTAATTCAACAGTAAAGTGATGAGACCTATTTGCTAACCGAGTAGCGCATTTAAATTTATGCAGTCACAGCACCATGTAGTAAATGCTATCAGAAAAATTGCAATGGAAATATTTGTAGAAAAGACAGAGGTAGGCCACGTTACGAAAGTGACTGAAGTCGAGATGCCAGGTCAGGGTCAGTTACATTAAGAACCCTCTTTCTGCATTTCGTAAAGAATCTAGAGATTTGAAGCAAGAAAACCAAGACCAGCAGCAGTATTTAATGCACGGACCAATAGTAGATTTATTTATGCACTACCGACCGTAAGTTTGGGATGACCTAAATTTTTTCACGAAGTTTATAAAATTTCATTTTTAGCAAAACCAAATTCGCCAAGTTTGTATTTTTTGTTATTCTTATGCAGATGTCAAGTAAAAAAAGTATTCTTTTCAACTTTAAAGCGAACATTTACTCAGTTTGCTATTTAACTCCTCTTATTGTGATCAGGTTTTTGCCGAAAATTCAGATTTATTCAGATATTATAATTACGTTATAATTTATTTTTGTGAATCATATTACTCCTGTATAAATGGCAAGGAAGAAACAGATTAGCATTGAAAAAAGATCTCAAGTTGAAATTCTTTCGAAAGAAGGATATTCTGAACGTGTTATCGCTAAAAAATTAAACCTATAAAAAATGGCGTGTATTATTGCCTTCAGCGACTTCGTGAAACTGAGTTAAATATTGACAGAAAAAGATCTGGTAGGCCCAGAGTAACATCTATTGTAAAGATAGGCACTTGATCATATCTAGCAAGAGGAATAGAAGAAAACCCGCACTGGAATTAACAATTGAAATGAATTCTACTCGGCAACATCCAGTCTCTATTATTACTCTTAAGAGACGACTTCATTCTGCTGGGCTTAAAGGCTGTGTAGCAGTTAAGAAACCACTATTAAAGAAGGTGAATAAGGGATGAAATTGATCGTGCAGTTCGAAATGAACTTCCTAAAAATGAACAATGCTTGCAGGATGCTTGGAAATCACTTTCACCAACTTATTTTTATAAGTTATTACAAAGAATGGCAAGGATTTGCTCTCCAGTAATAAAGGCTCGTGGTGGTTTCTTTGATGAAAAGAAAATATGAATTAACATTAATTAAATTTGAAATTACTCTATGTTAGTTTTGGTTTTAATTATTGAATTTAATGTGAGAAACAATGAAATATATCTATTTTTTCTTTCTCTTAGAGAATAAATCTAAGTGGTCCCAAACTTATGGTTGGTAGTGTATGCAAAATAGATTTTGACGAGAAATATTGTTTAGCACGACACAGTAAACCAACTTTCATAACAGTAGACGCGGCAGTTGACGAAATACAATCACACGATTTCATGAGAGTAGAAGAAAGTAAACACAAAATGTTACTATCATGGAGGTTAGCATCAGTGACAGCCAGAAAAGGTTCTCTGTAGTGATTATATGAAAGCAGTTTTGTTTTAGGGGCGTTAAGATTTACAATCTATTTCTTGTACGAATTAACTACTGATCAGAGGCTTCATTTCAGAGCAGTTGACAGATTTTTAGTTTGTCGGACCTATCAGATCTAAACCTTATTTATAAATGGAACTTTGTCTGTGTGTGTGTGTGTGTCCGTTAACCATAGACTCCGAAACGGCTGAACCGATTTTCTTGAAAATTTACACAGTTGTACTATAAGCGTCTGCGAGTGTTCTTAGCTAGGTTTGGTGTCGAGGTACCCCCGATAAATATCGAAAATCGATAATCGAAAAAATCGGGTTATAGAAGGAGTGGTCCGATTTTAATCAAATTTGATACACTCATAGACAAAGGCATAAGAAACGATATTCAGAAGTTTCAAGGTTGCAGTTCTTACAATAGTGCAGAAAAGCGATATTATATCTATATGTATAAAAGGCAAGATGTTAGTGTGTGTGTCTGTTTATCTGTCTGTATGTCCTTTATACAAATCCACAATTTTTATGCGATTCTCACCAAACTTCACACAAATATTCTTTAGTCTGAACTCCAGGACCATGGATTAGTTTTAAAGCTTTCATTACACCCGAGCAACGTCGGGCTATACTGCTAGTTTGCTAATAAGCATAAAGTAAATAGTAATATCATATGCATAGATGCCAAGTTGGGAAATAATGACATCAAGATGATCGTTGATAAAGATGTGAAACGGCGTATGTCCAAGGAAGAACTTACGAAATGAATCTAGAAGTGTGCCTGTTAAAGACTACCTGTAAATTTTCGTTTTAGGTCCCGAAGGCTTTTTCCCCCTTCAAATTTATAGGAAATAGCATTATTTCTGTGCAAATGTATATGCTGAATTCAAATCAACAAACTACCTTTTTTATCTGAACGTCCATAAAAAATGAACTATATCTCGCACTTTTTGTCTCCCGTAACTCTCACGAAGTCATGTAATTAACTGCAGAATGACGTTCTGCGTAGGCAACAAATTTCGGCCGATTTACTTCCTTTACTGAAATTCCCGCCTATTTACTTCCTGTAATGAAAGTAATATGCGTAGAAATACAATAGCGTATTACTTTCATTACAGGAAGTAAATAGGCGGAAGTTCCAGTAAAGGAAGTAAATCGGTCGAAAATAGACTGAAATTTGTTGTCCTACGCCGAAAGACATTCAGCAGTTAATTACTTGACTGCGTTAGGGTTACGGGAGACAAAATGTAGTTCTTTTTTTTCTGGACGTTTGGGTCAAAAAAAGGTAGGTTTTTTTTCAATAACTAATTGTTGATTTGAGTTCAGCATATACATTTGCTCAGAAATAATGCTATTTTAGATAAATTTGAAGTGGGAAAAGCCTTCGGGACCTAAAACAAAAATTTACCAGACTACCTTCATTGCATGATTTGTTAGGAAAGATTACATTAAGCCAAATATTCATGGCCAATATTTCGTAACTTTTGAGCTTGTGGAGAAGCCACAATGTCAATTTCCTGTCGAATTTCTTCCGAGATATCTAGAGCTACAGTCTGAACTTTGTTATTCTTAACTAAAGCTTCATAAAGAAATTCATTGAAAGCGTTAACACATCGGCAGTAAACATGAAGAAACTGAATTTGTACTGTCGAAAAAAGGCCGTGTGAAATGAGATTCATAACCAGTTCGGCGTCGATCTGAGGGTTTATTACTTTGCCAAAAAGTAATAAGAGACTAATAGGAATGATAATTCTAGAGGTCAGAAGGTTCCCCAGAGTTTTTACACACAATAGCTACAGAGGAGAGTTTCCAACAAACTGAACAGCAAGAAGCAGCGAGGTATTTATTGTAAAGTTTTGAGAGAACAAGAGCCAGTCCATAAGTACATTTCTTTAGGACAATTGCATGGATACCGTCTCGTCGAATCTGAAAACCATGTCGGGATCTAATTTAGAAATGATACCAGAAGAAAAGAGTTAAGTATGCATCACTTAGTAGAGTCTCTGTTTGAAGGGGAATCAGTGATAGATACTCCAGATAAATAGAGAGAGAAATTGGAAGAGAATTTCTGAACAAGGCATTCTGCTTTTTCTGTAGTACATGGCAATACTTTATATTTATTGAATAGAGGAGGGGTTGAGAATTTCATCTTGATCACTAGATCATTACAGATCCCCCAGTAATCTCTCGAACCAAACTCATTACATGCTACCTGGTGTGTTATTCTATCAGCAAAAAGTGATTTTGCTTCTTGCACATCAGAAACAGTTACAAAGAGGCGTCTGTTATAGTCGGAGGTGTTGCCTGGAAGAATTTATTCTTGTGGCTTATAGCGGCTGAACAATTGTGAACGATGTAGAAAACTGTAAATTCATTTAGTATTACTGAGGTAGCACAAATACTTTGAGACCAGCTTTCAAATAAGTAGAGATTTCAGTGGTACATTACTCAATATGAGTTCGTGAAGAGGACAAGGAAGAGACAAAGTAGAGAAACGTGTCCCGTTAGAATTACTATAGAAACGCATAGTAAGACCCCAATTTGAGCGAGTGATTGGGCAATTGAGATTTAAGTATGGATGCCAGCAGTATTAGAATTATGAAACTACTTGCTATTAAAGTCATTGAAGACTATGATATTTGCAGATGAATGCATTATCGTCTTGCGGCCTTGGCCGAGATAGAACTCACTATACCACCCCCAGTATTCCCTGTACATTTGGAACCTTGGCGTAGTTTGCAGCGAAATTCAGAATCTTGTCAAATAACTGAATATTTGATGCTTTGCCAGTGGCTACCAAGGGTGTTTTTATTGTGACACCAACACTAGATGGTTATCTTGTTATTTAACCCATAACTGGGGAAAGTGACGGATTAATACTTTTCTCAAGGGTACCAGTGCTGAAGTGAATGCAGGGTACTCAACTGGAATTTGAAATCGGCTCACCGATTTCTCTTTCCAAGCCGATATCTACTGCACCACAACGCACATCCGTCACTGAATGCTTACAGCGCCTGGTATTCCCAAGTGGTCATCCATCTAAGTACTGACCAGGCTCAACGTTGCTTAACTTCGGTGATCGAACGAGAACCAGTGTATTCAACGTGATATACCGTAAGACATTATAACTTCTGCCCAACAGTACGTTGACTTTTATGTTCAAGCAGTGGTGTAAACAGAATTATATACTTGATTTCACAAGAGTGTCTTTCTTTTATATTAATGTATTCTAGATTTTACCGACTAGATTTCGCTTTGGATAAAGCAATATTTCATTATGTCTGTTATGCCAACAGGTTAAAATAGAATTTTTTTATCAGCTGCATTTTTGTTTGGCCAATAGAATAGCTCGACGTAACAAGAATAAAAAATTTATTACGCAAAATTGTATTTCAAAGAGGGTTAACATTAAATGTTTTTCTTAGTACGCTCACGTCAGTAATGAATGTGACTCAAGTTCTGTTTAAACTGAGTTTAACGGCAATACTGTGGGAAAATTGTTTAAACCCCCTCAACACTCCACATTTTGGGGACTCCTCAAGTATCAAGCAATAAACGCAGACCACTCCTGAAGAAAAGGTACTACCTGGAGAGTGACTCCCTAAAAGTAGAGCTTTTAAAGTTTATCGCCTAAATTGACATGTTCCCATCAATGATAATGCCTTTTCTAAAAATAAAAAATTAAAATGTTTACCAAAGAACAATTGTTACGTAATCATTTATGCTAGCTGAACCCATGAAAAAATTCACTGATCATGTAATATTATTTTCATGATTTCAAATAAAATTAAATGGGTGTTGAATAAATAAATAATATTGTTTAGTTGTGAATGTGTATCAGTATTTTTTTATCACTCCTAGTACTTCTATTTTTGTCATTTGAATAGTGGTTGCATTTAAATGTGATATTCATGCAAATTCTCTTTCCAGATCCCGATATTTTATAATTTTATCAAATTCTTTAGCCAACTTATATGATGATGCGCATTCTTCTTCTTCTTCTTCTTCTTCTTCTTCTTCTTCACCGTTTTGTCATCCTTCTTCTTCTTCTCCTCCTTGTTCGTCTTCTTCTCTTCCTTCATCTTCTCCTTCTTCTCCATCGCCTCTTTGTTTATCTTCTTGTTTGTCTTCTCCTCATTCTCCTCTACCCCTTTCATCTTCTCAGCTTTCCTCTTCTCTTTCGTTTTCTCTTTTTCCTTCATCTTTGTCTTCTTCTTCTTCTTCTCCTCCTCCTCCTTCTTCTTCTTTGTCTTCGTCTTCTTCTCCTCCTCCTTCTTTGTTTCTTCTTCTAATTATGAGAATATTTTATTAACCATATTAGTGAAAACTAAATAATATTATTTACTTAATCAACATTCATTGAATATTATTAAAAGGGAGATAAGTGAAAAAGGGAAATGCATGGGTTATACTTCTTGGCAAAAGCGTGACGAATGTAGGTAATGCAGTATTAATATCTACATGATGGTTAATGAATTCAATTCACACTCGGTAAATTAACATTTTCGCATTATTCATCAATCAGCTCGATTCACACTGGGTGATTAAAAAATTCGCCTTTTGTTAATGATTTTTACTTTCCATCACTGATACATTTTCTCCTTGGTTAATCATTTCTATTCAGAATTGGTCATTCAAACTTTCTGTTTTATCATTATAGAGTTTGATTCTCACTGGATGCTTCAAAACATTGCCTTTTTAATGATATCCATTCTGGTTGAGTGATTCAATGTTTTGGCTTTGTTTACTATTTCTCTTATAACGGGATGATTCAACATTTATCACTTTGATTGTTGACGATCTTTTTTCTCACCGAGTGATTCAAAGTTTTCACCGTTGTTAATGGTTTTGATTCTCACTGGACGATGCAGTCTATTCACTTTTATTTTAATGAGTTCGATTTTCACTGGGTAATTCAACATTTTGTCGTTCATTGTCAATGATTTCGATTCTATTTCAATGATTCAACCTTCTGGCTTTATTCCAAACTGACTCTAGTTAACAAATTATATGAACGCAAGAGATGAAGAACAAAAAGTCCCGTAGGCCATAATACTTTCGATTTAAACTGAGTAAAGCAATAATTTTTATTGCTGCACCAAATGATTGCTCTACTTTTCTGTCAGACTAGCGAAACTTAATATATACTCCACAAGCTCTTGGCTGTAAATTCCATCAATTCGTTCAAATATTTTGTCTTTTTTCAGATTACGCTAACTTCTGTATTATTTCTGATATAATAGAATGGCGAGATGTGAGAAATTCACAAATACAAAATTAATCATCCGAGATTGACACCTTTTATCTGAATTAGAAAATAGAGTTGCCCTTTACCAAATATATATTGAATAACGGATTTTACTAACGAGACAATATCGGTTTTTTATGAGTCTTACATAATAATGGGGTAGAAGATGTAACTTATATTTTTATTCATACTATCTTGGGATTTAGGTATTATCGCAAATTTAGGGAATCAATGTCACCTTTATAAAAATACCTATAGCCTCTCACTGAAACACAAGTAATGTCGAAACAGGCGCTTATAATTTAGGGCTAAATAGTTGAAAATAATCGTATTCACTACATTTTCAAAAGTCTGAAATACAAACGGATTGAAAATCCCTATGCAGCAGATATACACAAGATAATTATGTTTAACACAAATATAATAACTATTATGCAGTAAAATATAAAAAGTTTTATTATCCTCTAGACGACACTTTGTCTAATTAAAAATGTACTAATTAATACTTGCTGCCAAAAGTCGATTAACACTGTAGGTCTTAAAGAGGACAAACCTTAATCAAATTTTGAGAACTGCTGGTATGGAATCAAAGAGAATTGTACTAAATAACAGAAACCACGTCATTTGATGACTTAATAGTAGCAACAACTATAATGAATTACAACGTAACTCGAATATAAAATTGTTGTGTACCTACCTATAAACAGGAATGGAATGCTCTTGTCCTCTTAAATATGTGGACACTATTGGAGTAGAGGGGAGGGATTATACTGACTAAGATTTTACTACTAGTGAATCTACTTCACGCAACTTGTTAGTTTTGTATTTATTGATATACTACTATTCCCAACCTCCGCTTTGGTGATTACTCACGCAGTTACCTCTTAGGGTTACAACGTTGGTGACGAAGATTGTGCCGTTGACCAAAATAGAATATTTATTGCATTAAAGATTGTGTCGTTGGAAAAAATACAACATTGTGACGTCAAAGATTACGGCTTCGGTCAAATTCAACATTTTGGTAACGAATATTGTGTCCTTCACCAATACACAATATTGTTGACAAGATTTTTGGTGGCAAAAGCTTTGGTCGATCTTGAAGAAAAAGATCGCCAACACAACATTTTTTGTGACGAAGATTTGGGGCGAAACACAACTAAACGTTCACGGATACAACGTTTCACAATTATAGTATCGGTACAAACGCACAGGAAAAGAGTTACCAAGACAATTTATGTGAATAAATGTTTTCTTGTAAAGATTAATCAAGGAACATTGGTAAAGGAAGATCAAAAACGAGTACAAAATAAAATATAAAGTATTTTTTAATTTTTTTTTATTGATTTTTTAATTTTTTTATTTATTTATTTTTATTTTTTATTTTTTTGCAACAAGGATTTTCAAATTTTACGTGATATCAGCCAGTTGTGCGAAACACAACAGACTAAAGAAAAAACACGACATTATTCCGACGAACACGTAACGAAAAGGTACGGGGAACTGAAAAAGACATGTAACATCGAGAGGATTTCTCGGGATAAAAGTGTTACGCGGATTTAATTTGTGGGAAATGCAAAGTGTTTTTTTTTATTATTAACAGTTGTGAAAAAATATAAAAAGAAAGCTATACTTCTAAAAGCAAAAGATGCTGGAGTTTTAAAAAAAGTTGTTGGAAATTTTATGACAACAGCAAAAACAACAGAACATCTTTAACAAAGGCTCGAAAAAATCGAGAAAATTGTTTTAGAAACAGCGGAAAATATATACAAGCAATATTAATGACGATTTGATTTTTTCTCAGGAAGCTACTGTGAAAGTGATTACAAATTTTAACTACAGGACTGAGGAAAACGTAACTTTTGCATCATATTTCCGCAGATACGAAGACAGTAACAAGACGAACTGCGTAAATTGGTCGAACTAGAAAAAGATTAGACTAGTTTCACAGAAATTAGACGATATCGAACATACGAAACACATGCATTATATTCTACTAAAGAAGACAAGTGATTTAACATTTAATGAAACGGTTACTTTACTTTCAGAAAGGTTCAGCCCGAAAACGCCATTATTCCATAAAAGATGGAAGTGTATCAATTTACTAAAAAATGACGAAGGTGACTTCTTCACTAAATTTTCTAATTCTGTGAATAATCAGTGTAATTCAAATTGGCAGAACTAAGTTCTGGCAATTTCAAGTGTCTAATATAGGCGTTAGGTTTAGTGTCAGCTAATTATCCAGAAACATGGAGAAGGGTTCTGAATAAACTCAAAAACAAACCCAATTTGACCCTACAAAAAGATTGTCAAAGATGTATATACGTTCGGCAAGACGTTAAGAATATTGAAATAAGCGGTGTGTTGCTCATTAAAAAGGGCCGCCATAAAAATATAACCGTGAAGAAAAAAGATATTACGCCCAACCCCTGCTATGCTTGTAGAGGAATACATTTTATAATGTTTGTTCATTTAAAAACAAGGAATGTTTCATTGTGCAAAATAGGAAATAAATATCTAACTACAAGTTGACATTTTAAATAAAAACAAGTTTAGAATTTCGTTAAAGTGACTAAGGTTTATGAAATCAGAATACGTGAAAATTCCTACAGGTGAAAATCCTGAACAAAAATGTCAAGTCACAATTAAACAGCAGTTCTTATTTGAGCATAATAAATGTTTATACTTCGAGGAAAATAGAAAAACTATTATTAATGGCTTCTAAAAGAAATAGCTCGTTTTGTCACAGGTAAAAAATTAAATGCGGAGGCGAATTTATTGCGAATGTCACTTTAAAAAAAACGTTAAAATTAAAAAAATATTCGTAATGAGAAACGCGAATAATCATTTTGGCACGGATCGGATAGAAAAATTCAAATTATGGAAATACCCAATCAATTCATTTTGCCAAAAAGCAAACTCTAAAAACGAAACAGCTCTAAAAAAGATAATTAAAAATAAATTCCCAGAGGTATTTTCTAGCGTACTTAGCAGGTGTAACAATTTAAAAGTAAAATTCGAGCTGAAAGAAAGCTTACAACCATTTTTCAAAAAGAAAAGAAATGTACCCTTTGAGTCGATCAAACAAATAAACAACGAGCTTGATAGACTTGAAAAAATGGGAGTGTTGTCCAAAAATCGATCATAGTCAGTGAGTTAAGTGTCATACGTGATACACTCTTGGGCAATCATGTCTCAAAAGAGACATGTCTGATTGAGCAGAAGATTTTCCTGCAGTAGATAGCCATTATTTTCTGAGGTAGACTGTTAGACAACCAAGGCCATGGAAACCCCATATGTCTTGTTATTTGACCCATATCTGGAGGTAAGAGACTGATTAATACCTTTCCAAGTGTATTTGCGCTTAAGTGAATGCAACGAATTCAAATGGACTTCAAACTCGGCTCTCCGATTTTTCGTTTTGAGTCGATATCTATTGCACCACAATTTTAAATAAGAAAGTCGAAGAAGATACCCGTCTGCGCGGATTTTTCCACTGACTTTAACAATGTCCTCAAAGATTATCACTCCCAACTCCTGGGGCCAGAAGAGGTTTTTGCGCAGCTTAGCGGAGTTAGATTTTTTTTTTCCAAAATAGACCTTAGCGGCGCATATCTTCAAATCGATGAAGAATGTTCATTTTTTTTTTTTACTATAAATTGACATAAAGGATTATATGAATTTAATCATTTGCCGTTTGGCGTTAAGTATTCTGTAGTTATGGACACTATGCTGAGTGGTCTCGATTTGATTATATTCTGCTGAGAAGTGAAAACACGAAAGAACATCAAAGATGTGTTTGAAGTGTTTAAAAGAATTCAGAATTATGGGTCCAAGCTAAGAGATGAAAAGTGCAAATTCTTTAAAGACAAAATTTATTACTTGGGAGATATTATTGATAAGAATGACTGGAGATCGATCCAGAGCTAGCTAGTGTTATTAAGGACACGCTTAACCCGGAAAATGTCAGCTCCTTTCAAAATTTCCCGGGATTAGCAAGGTATTAATAGGTTTGTTTTTTGTTGTCTTGGTTTATTCTTTTATTTTTTGTTGTTTTTTGTTTTTGTTTTTTTTTTGTTTTTTTGTGTGTGTGTGTGTGTGTGTGTGTGTGTGTGTGTGTGTGTGTGTGTGTGTGTGTGTGAGATAAAAACATGTGTTTTTGAGAATGTTGCGAAATACACTTTTGAAGATAGACTCAAAATGAGTCTGAACGTCGGAGTACCAGGAAGCATTTCACAACATAAAAAGTGTTCTAACTTCAGATTTGTTCTTGGTACACTACGATTCTAAGAAAATAGAATTGATCGTAGCAAGTGACGAAGCAAGTGCGGATGGTATTGGAACTTGTTTTATGCATAAATTCTATAACGGCTCTATTAAACCGATTGCACATGAATCCAGGACGCTGCTTCGAGCGGAAAAAAATTACTTAGTAATTGAAAAGGAAAGTCTAGGGATTATCTTTGCGCTTAAAAATTCCATAGATTTATTCACAGAAGAAAATTTACATTGCAGACGGATCATAAACCGTTGTTAGCGATTTATAGGTCAAAAAAGAATTACCGATTCATACGGCTAACAGATTACAACGACGATGAACCATTCTTCTAAAATATGACTTTAGAATAGAGTTATTGCCGTCAAGTAAGCTAAGTCATGCAGACGGATTGTCTAGACTGAGTCAAAGGAATAATAAACCCTTCGAAGACAGTCATTATTGCTCTACAATCGACAGAGATTAGAAATATTTTGTGCAATACTGTGCGGGAACTAACGCTAACTTTGGAGGATAAAAAAAGCACTGAATGACAAATTCATCATTTAAAGTAGAACTAAATTAAAAGACAAGAATAAAAAGGACACGTCCTCATGTTCAGCGAAAGAGTAGTGGTACCTCTAGAACCACAAAAAAAGAATCCTGAAGGAATTCCATGCAAGATAACCTGGTATATCCATTATGAAGAGTGTAAAGGGAAGTTATGTTTACTGGCGTAGCGTGGATAGAGACATTGAAACTTTGGTAAAGTCGTGCAGACAAGGCACCACTAATTAAGTTTAATTCATGGCTAGAAACTGACCACCCATGGTCACATCTTCGTATAGATTTTGCTGGTCCAATTAACGAATCATAATATCTTATTGTCGTAGACAGTTTTTCGAGATAGCCAGAGATTTTCAGACGTAAGTATCTAACCACTCAAGTAGAAATAGTTTTTATAGGATCAGTTTGTGAAGTTTGTAGAATCTGATACTAACAGGCCAGACAGAGGGAAAAAAGAGACAGGGGAAAGCAAGGGATAATATATTTGAAGGTGGATGACGGAACGAGGATTGCATGGTATAACAGGAGAAGGCGTGCTAAGAGCCACCAGGGATAGGGAAACGTGGAAGGCTATGATCGCCTACGTCCTGAAGGGATAAGGCACATAGAAGAAGAATGGTACGCAATTTACATCGAGAGAGTTCAAGGAATTTTGCAAGTTGTTTGTATTAAATCAACTTACTATTGCACCTTACCATCTAAGAAGCAAAGGCCAGGCAGAACGTTTTATGGATACGGTCAAAAGAGTTTTTTTTTTAAAAATCCAACGGTGGATCCACAGGTACACCAATGAAAGTATTGTAACGTAGCCCAAACACGTTACATATGGTTCACAATATATAAAGAACTAATATCGAGTAGCGACAGTGGAGTCGCCAGCTGACGGTTATCACGGTTGTTGTCTACTCAACTCACTAGTTATTGCCACCCTACACCGATGTGAACTACTGTGTCTACCGAGAATAACGTATTACTTACTTATGTCTGTGTATTGTCAGGTTGCCTTTCCTAAATGATAGTTAAGGAAATACATTTCTTTCTCCTGGACTATAGCATTTCTTCCATATATTTTTTCCTTAATTTTCTCTTCAGACTGAATTAGTTTGTCAAATACTGAGCGAATTCTCATAGCGAACATTAGTTTCGCTGGACTCATTCCTGCATTGGTATTTGGGTTTGGGGTAATCCTATAAATTGATAGTGTTACGAGAATGCATTTATATATAAAAATAATATTAATAATGTCTAAAAAGATCTAGTAAGGGATTAATTTGAGTCCTACTTGTTATTATAAAAAAGTTTTAATTCATAAAGTAGTCGTAAGAAAAAGGAGATTAGAAATAGAACGTTTGGAAGATGCTAAAATGTCCGAGAAAATTCGAGTTAAATCTAGAGAATTCTAGAATATGCAAATTAGATGTTAGCTCCTATAAAATGGGTTTTGGGAAGGGAGTAGTTTGTTGTTAAAAGGATTTGATGACATTATCAACTCCGGCTTTGGTTTAAGGATTTATATCCAGCTGAAAGAATCTCTACGAAAAGTCGCCGACCACTTAAAACCTGAAAGAGAATCTCATGGAACTATATGGGTAAATATATATTTTTGACTCTTTCATTAACCAAATGAATAATTATTCTTTATGTGCACATTTGAGGATTTCCAAAAAAGTATAGCACTTAAACTTCTTCGCTATCTTAACTGGGTAATGATATTTTACCCTTACTTCCCCTTCGTAACACTTCACCTGCCAGTAATAGACTCTGTTTTCCTTTGTGAATACAAAAGCTGTACATTTGTAAATATTTTTATTTAATGTTTTGGTAAAATTAAATATTCGTTTTGTGATGTATCTCTGAGTTTTGGTCAATCATTTGTTTTTCTTTTGTTACACTTAACATGTAACAATAAGAATTTTTGAAGCTCTTCACTTTCTGCTTCTATACCGTCAGCCTTTTTAATCGATCTCTTAAAGACATCAATGAATCTTTCCACCAATCCATTAGACCTAGGATGGTATGGTGCCAATATTAGATTATTTATAGCAAGTAAATTATAAAATTTTTCAAATTCCTTAGAAGGGAATTATGTGCCGTTGTCCGAAACGATTGTTTCCAACACTTGCAAATATCTCTTGTAAAACGTTAATTGTAAATTTAGTTGTAGGTGTTTTGCCTTTCTCTATTTCGGGCCATTTCATGAAACTGTCCACAATTACGAAATAGAATACCTTTCTTATTGGCCCAGCATAATCAATGTGCAGATTACACCATGGCTTGTCCGTCTTAGGCTAGGCGTTGAATTTTATAGTCGGTGCTTTCGCTACCAAAGCACAATTCTTGCATAATTTCACTGTGTTTTCTATATCCTGGCCAGTACACAAAACTTCCTCATAAATGATTTCATCCTGCACATTCCAGGATGGCCTGTATGAAATTCTCTAAGTATTGTTTTAGTTAACACAGCAGGTACTACCATCCGGTCTCATCAATATTCCCTTGCATATCAAAAATATGGTATGTACTTTATTCTTTTAAAGGCAACCTGGCTAGAAGGCATCATAGAAAATAGAATTGGAAAGATGATGTATACAATTAAACATCCGAAGTGAAAGGTCAGGAGACACATCAACCAAATCAAAAAAAGGTTTAAACCGGAAGTAAATGAAAAAGGTGAACAACCTATGGATGTTTTGTACATGTTCGATGTACCTAAACCTTCTTCAATTCCTAAAATATGTTTGAGCAAACATAAACGGATCCCAACTGAAACAATGGAGTTAGACCCGAAGAAGGAAAAATATAATGTTCGGAGGACATTAGAGCTTTCAGTGTGTGTGGGGGGGTGCAAATGATGTGACGTAGCTCGAACACGTGACATACAGTTCACAGTATATAAAGAACTAATATTAAGTAGCGATAGTGGAGTCGGCAACTGACAGCTAGCACGGTTGTTGTCTACTCAGCTCACTAGTTGTTGCCACCCTACACGGATGTGTACTCCTGTATTACTTTTTTTAAATCATTTCCCCCAAGCAAGGCATTCTACTGCCACTGTTGCGCAGAGGGTTACATAGAGGAAAGTGATGAGAAAGAGGGGTTAGTTATAGGAAATGTCAGGAGGAGAGTAATAAACGGAAGAGAATACCGAGAAAAGTGGATGGAGTAGATGGGAAAAGGTGCTTGAGAGAATGGATGCAAGTTAGTGCGATAAGAGATGTCTATTGACCTGACATTTAAATTCCTGGAGATTGTCTGTGTATTGTCATTTCTCCACAATACAACAGAAAGAATGTCTGCAGGTGTATAGATTGACACCGAATAAAAACGAGCTATCAGCCATGACACCGGTAGAGATTATGTTTGCGCGTAAAATACGACCAGTGTTTGATAAACTGATTTTCAATAGGGATAATATGAGCAAACAAAACAAAAACTTGGAAGGACTTTTATAATATTAATCAGAAAGTTTTGTTTTTTTTTTGTTTTTTTTACCGCGTGTATCGGGTAAATAAGACGTATTTTAAAAGTCGGTACTATTTTCCGAAGAATTGGGAAAATATTATATTTGGTTAAAGGACCAGAGTTAATGCATAAAAGGCACTACAATCAAATAAACAAGAGGCATGCAGTTCAAGAGAACAATTCTTCAGGTGAGGTACAACCTATCGATGTACTCTTTGATACATTCGACGTACCCATCCGAAAAAGGCTCCGGAAATAGCAGTCCGGAAAAGTCGTAGTAAGCGGAAGATAAAAAGAGACGGAAAGGATTGACATCGAGCCTAAAAATAAAAAAAATATATATTAACTCTGGAAAGTGCCAATCTAAAAAGGGGTTTGTATACCTACCTATATACAAGAACTAACTATACCTATCCTGTTAAATACGAGGACACTATTAGAGTAGATGGGAGTGGTTATACTGACTAGGAGACTTCGACTTGGTGTAATAGTTAGCAAGCTTGTCTCGTTAGAACCTATTACAACTGAGTAGTGAGTTCAATCCTCACTGGGTACCCTCTACTTTCCACTGTGCGCCACATCTAAGCTACGCTTTGAAATCACTTTGGGCACCTTAACATGGTGTAAAGCTTAGTAAGCTTGTCTCGCTAGAACCATTAGAATTGAGTAGTGAGTTCAATCCTCACTGAGTGCTCCATACATTGTGCCACATCTAACCTGTGCTTAGAAAAAAAACACTTCGACCAAGCTTGTCTCATCCAATTAATTACGATTGAGTATTGACTTCGATTCTCACTGGGTGCCCCACACTTTCGGCCTTGTTCTACATATAATAAATTAATTTTTGCCTCTGGATGTCTTGCCCCCACCTATCTAAATCCCCCTTCGGTCGAGTCTGATATTTTCGTGTCGCCCCGAATAGGCTTGTCAGCAACTAAAGCGAGTGACAAAAAAAACCGATTGGTTCTGATGCTCGTACTCCCTCCTCTGAAAAGCTTTCACCAGCCGCCAAAGAGAAGGTAGAGGGCAGATGGCTGGTTGCTGGCAAGACTGGAGGGAAGCGCCGGACATCAGGATCTCAGTCCCCAAAAGTCCCAAGTTCAGTTTCACTCCCTCCACCAGCTCTAAAGGCGTTGATCTAGCCAGCTACACAGAAAAAGTACGAAACAAAAGATTGAAATTTGAACAACAGAAAGAATTGAGAAAGAAAAGAAACCATCCAAAGACAGCGCAACCTTTTACATCGGCACCATCTTCCCCACAAAAACACATAATGGCCACTGCTCTACTAACAAAAATTGTATCCGCCACTCCATCCAAAGTGACAACTCTCAAAATGACACCCCAAACAATACCAAATCCTTCACCTCAAAATACACCGATTAGCTCACCCAAAAAATCTGAACCATTATCTTCTAAAAGACAAAGAAGCCCATCCTCCGACAGCACCAAAAAAAAAGGCAAAACCGAATTACAATTTAGGCAAAGATGTGTGCCGAGTATCAATAACGCAAAGAAGATCATAACAGTAGTAAGATCAGGTCAAGTATCTCAGTAGATATGGGAAATGTTGAGAGAGGCTAATGATGTGGTTTCATCATTCCCACCTCTTTCGTATTTTAACGTTAATAATTCAGTCAGTTTTGTGCAGGGTGGATACATATTTATGTTCATCCCTTTCTTTACAGATCACTTAAATTAACTTTCCTCTGTGACATTGGCGGAATGTCTTTGATGGCTCAGTGGGACATTACGTTGTTGTCCTGTCCCCAGATAGGTTTGGTTCTCATTCCCAAACCTAATTGGAATGATAATGGCTCACTGCTTGGCTGGTGTAAATAGTCCGAACCTGAGATCTGAGACTTGCAGAGTGTGTCTCAACTGCGATTTTCAGTGCTTCGGTGTGGATGCCTCTTGTATACAGGAGATCCGTATTTCAATATATGCTGTCTAGTAGGTTTGCCTTCTATTCAACATGTTTTGATGGACGCTTGAGGAGTGTTTCCTGGCAGGTGGACAAGTTATTGGATGCGGCGTGTGTTCTTGTCTTTGCATATCCGGCAGGCAAAATTTGCGTACTGGATTTTACTATAAATGATAAGTCTCTTCGTCTCATTGAGGCTTATGCGACCAATGACCATGCAGAGTGGCCTGCTTTGTTTCGGCGAATCGAGCCGTTTTTGAGGTAATTTGTCAGATAGTTATAGCGGGCGATTGTAATGCTTTCCTTGACCCCGATATAGATCGCATAGGAGAAAGATCTGATACTAACAACCCGGATGTGAAAAAGTTTAGGGTCTTTATCGACAAGTTCGATTATGCCAATAATTACCAAAATGAGCATCCTCGGGATTTAGTGTGAACTTCGATTAATTCTTATAGCTATATTAATTTAGTTTTAGTTAAAGGAGTCGATGTAGGGCTCTTCGGTTGTTGTCCAAGTTTCCATTCTATAATTACTTAGATCAGAGGCTCGTCCGGGTTTGCGGTTGGGAGAGTGGATGGGAGTTTCTCTTACCGGCCTTTTTTTTTTTTTTTTTTTTGAACGAACGAGATGGTAAAGTTACTCGGCGTCTGGTTCGGTCCTCATCTCTAGTTAGAAATGAATTGGTCGGAAGTGCGAGAGAAAGCCGAGGATGCAGGTCGTCTAAGACCTAAAAGGAATCTTTCCTTATGTGTTTCGCACATTTACCCGATTCTCCTTTACCAACTCTCTGTGATTCCACTCCCTTATACCATAATAATGACTTTAGTCAGGGCTTTGTTCCTCTTTTTTGTGGGGGTGCAAGGTTTTCAATGTGTGTCGGAAGATCTGTTAACTCCACTTTTCTGAAAGCGGTCTGTATATGCCTAGCGTTGAGATTCGTCAACATACTAGGTTAAAAAAAATGTCTCCTGAGTCAACAAATATGGCCGCTGAATTGCGTGAAGAGGAACTGAGAAATGCTACTAAAAGGCATATCGCGTGCGTCACATTGAACGATAAATGGACCGTGACTTCAAACGCGAGCATGGTTGAGGCTTTTCGTGAATACTTTCAGGAACTGTTCACCAGGGAGCCCAGTCTGAGCACTGCTCAGTTCGACGTCTATTTGGTCTACTTCCCCCATCTCAAGGCGGCAGCAGCGGCAGGGTGCGTGGGTCCCGTGACAGGTTCTGAGATCTGGGATGCACTGAAGCTGGTTGGCTGGGACAAAACTCCTGGATTAGACATTTTTACGAATTGTACTTGAGGCAGACGCCTGTTATTGTTACTTTTTTGGTATGGATTTACAAAAACTGGATGAAGCAGAGGTATATATCCCAAAGCTTTACCAGAGGTGTGATCAAGTTGCTGCACAAAAAACAAGGATGGTTGGGATGGGATAGATAACATCAGGCATCTGACGATGTTAAATAGAGTTGAATATTTTAGCCAAGGTTTTAGTCAGTCGTTTGCAAGCTGTTCTTCCTAGTCTTATTGACCCCGAGAAGACTCATGGTGTAGGACTATTCAAGACATTTGGTATGCTTGATTGTTGAGAAAGTCGACACTAAAACCGCGCTGATCAATTTAGATCAGTCCAAGACATTTGATAGAGCTGACCATCGTTTTCTGGAGTCTTTCCTTTCGGTAACCCGTTTTGGGCCGTACTTTCGCACTTGAATACGACTTCTGTACATGTCCCCCGGTGTGCTAGTAGAGGTAAATGGGGTACATGCGGAGCCTTTCCTACTGATTCGCTCTATTAGTCATGGTTGTCTGCTTTATGTTCTTGCGTTGGAACCTTTCCTTGAGAGCGAATCCTGTTCTACGCGGAATTTCTTAACCTGGTGCTGCCACCTCTGCCAGGTATTCCGCCTATGCTGATGACGTTTCGGCTCGTGTATCGATCAGAGTCGAGTGAGCGGCCAAAATCAAGATCAAGTCTATTGGCGTGCGGTTGGACGCGTAGATGGAAGTTTCTCTTACCGGGCTTTTTTTCTGGACGAACGAGCTGGTCAAGATATTCGGTGTCTGGTTCGCTCCTAATCTCTAGTTAGAAATGAATTGGTCGGAAGTGCGAGAAAAGGCTGAGGATGCAGGTCGTCTAAGGCCTAGGAAGAATCTTTCCTTAAAGGGGAGGGCAGATGTATGTGTTCCGCACATCTACCCGATTATCCTTTACCAACTCTCTGTGATTTCACACCCTTATGCCATAATAATGACTTTAGTCAGGGTTTTGTTCCACTTTTTTGTGGGAGAGCTAGGCTTTTAATGTGTGTCGGAAGATCTGTTAACTTTTCTGAAAGCAGTCTGTATATGCCTAGCTTTTACCGCGGGGCGAGTGCTCCTTCTATCGTGAATGCCGGTACCTCTTACGGGCGACTGATGGCTTCTCGAATGTCCAGGCGTTGTCCCCTCAGGCATTATATCGGTACTAGTGCGGGGGATCGTTCAAGATGATCTGATCGACAAGCTTGGTCTGACAAAGCAGAAGGTTTGCTCTATATGACTTTGGGCAACCGGGATTAAATGCTTCACTAATAACGAAGCATCACTCACCTGGTTGGTTATGCTCTCTGGTTCGGCAAGAAGCTTTCTTCAGTAGGTTTGGGTATTTCGCCCAACTGCGTCTGCTACGGTGAGTTGGTGGTCGAGACTCTGCTTCAGGCCTTCATCTACTGCAAGATCGCAGTAACGTTGTGCAAGTGGCTTGAAGACTTCATGGTTCACATGATGCGCGGAAAGTTCTTTGTCCTTGAGGTCGCTTTTGTTTTTGTTTTTGTTTTTTTGTTTTTTTTATAATCATATCACCTCAAGCAAGGCATTTTATTTATATAGAAGAAAAGTTATGAGAAAGAGTGACAGGTTATAAGGGGTGTCAGGAAGTGGGTAAGCGAATGATGAGAATACTGATGAGGAGCATGAGAGAGAGGATGCGGGTTAGTGAGGAGATGACTATTGATTTTACATTTAAATTCTTGGAGATTATAGCTGTCGGGAAAGCAAGTAAATGGAATGGAATTCCACAGGTGGGAAGCGCGAGAAAATAAGCTGCTGGAGTAGAATTTGCGTTTACAATTTATCGTCAACCCAACCCAAAAGTAGGATAGTTTAGGTGATGTAAACCCAAAGTGGGGGCCACGGAAGGAAAACACAGGTTTAAGGTAAATAAAGATATATTAAACAGAAAGGTTACAGAGAATAGTGTAAGAGTAAGCGGAGCTTACTATCCTGTGGTGTCCGATATTGGTAGTCGTACGCGGCTGTGCACTACTGGTGCTACTACAATATTTAATCGGTCTTCCCATTTAAGGCAAAATGTGACACAAGGCCATTTTCATGTGGGTCTTCCGGCCATATAGCCCGGCCAAAAATATCTATCTATCTTTCCCCAGTCGTGATTCTACCATTGGTTAGTGCTCTCTGTCCGATGGCAGAAAGCGCTCTCCCTCACGAAGGCAGAGAGCTGACAGTGTCAATAGTAGCACTACTGGTGCTACGGTATTTACCAACCTTCCCACGCAAGGCTAGATGTGACACAAGGTCATTTTATAGTGGGTCTTCCCGGACATATAGCCAGGCGAAAAAATGTCTGTCTATATTTACCGAGTCGTGATTCTACCCTTCGGCGGAACCACGACTGGGTTAGTGCTCTCTGCTCGGAAGCAGAGGGCGCCCTCTACCCGAAGGCAGAGTGCTGACAGTGTCAATAGTTGCACTATTGGTGCTACAATATTTAGTTGGCCCTCCCACTAAGGGCAACATGTGACACAGGGTCAGTTATAAGTGCGTATTCTGGGCTATATGCCCCGGCCAAAAAATACCTGTCTACTATTACCGAGTCGTGATTCTACCCTTCGGCGGAACCACGAATGGATTGGTGTGCTCTGCTCGGAAGCAGAGAGGGCCATCTACCCGAAGGCAGAGAGCTGACAGTGTCAATAGTAGCACTACTGGTGCTACGGTATTTACCAACCTTCCCACGCAAGGCTAGATGTGAAACAAGGTCTATTTGTTGTGGGTCTTCCCGGCCATATATCCGGGCCAAAAAATGTCTGTCTATTATTACCGAGTCGTGATTCTACCCTTCGGTGGAACCACGACTGGGTTGGTGCTTAGTGCTCGGAAGCAGAGAGTGCTCTCTACTCGAAGGCAGAGAGCTGATAGTGTCAATAGTAGAGCTACTGCGGCTACAATATTCAGTTATCCCTCCCACTAAGGGCAACATGTGACACGTGGTCAGTTATAAGTGGGTTTACAGACTATATGGCCCGGCCAAAAAATACCTGTCTATTTTTCCCCAGTCGTGCTTCTACCCTTCGGCGGAACCACGACTGCGTTAGTGCTCTCTGCTCGGAAGCAGAGAGCGCCCTCTACCCGAAGGCCGAGTGCTGACAGTGTCAATAGTGGCAATGCTGGTGCTACAATATTTAGTTGTCCCTCCTACTAAGGGCAACATGTGACACATGGTCAGTTATAAGTGGGATTTTCGGGCTATATGGTCCGGCCAAAAAATGTCTGTCTATTTTTCCCCAGTCATGCTTCTACCCTCGGTATAACGACGACTCGGTTATTGCTCTCAGCTCAGAAGCAGAGAGCACCCTCTACCCGAAGGCAGTGAGCTGACAGTGTCAATAGTAGCACTACTGGTGCTACATTATTTAGCTGTCCCTCCCACTAAGGGAAACATTTCACACATGGTCAGTTATGAGTGGGATTTCCGGGCTATATGGCCTGGCCAAAAAATGTCTGTCTATTTTCCCCAGTCGTGCTTCTACCCCTCGGCGTAACCACGACTGGGTTATTGCTCTCTACTTGGAAGCAGAGACCGCTCTCTAGCCGAAGGCAGAGAGCTGACGGTGTCAATAGAAGCACTAGTGGTTCTACATTATTTAGCTGTCCCTCCCACTAAGGGCAACATGTGACACATGGTCAATTATGACTGGGATTTCCGGGCTATATAGGCCCGGCCAAAAAATGGCTGTCTATTTTTGCCCAGTCGTGCTTCCACCCCTCGGCGGAACCACGACTGGGCTACTGCTTCCTGCTCCGAAGCAGAGAGCGCCCTCCACACGAAGACAGAGTGCTGACAGTGTCATAGCAGCAGCAGCAAACTCTCATAATACTACCATTCACATAGTAATATAGTACTGGAAGAGTCCATGATGTCGGTAAGTATCAATCTCACAATATTAGGTTTTTTTTTTCTTTTTTTTTTCTTTTTTTCGCCATGTTTAAATTTATATCGTATTTGTTGTTGTTTGAATGAGTGCGTGGTTGTGTGCATTGTTGAATGAATGACTGATTTTTACACGCTCCGCTAAAATTTCACCCAGCTAACTGTTGTTTCTGTTAAGATTAATGATTGTGGGTTTTTTATTACTAACAACATTTTTGTTTAGTTTTTTGTAAATTGTATTACCTATTATATAAATATTCATCGGGGTTTTCAATTGTAAATGTTTGTTATTCCCTACTTACATCAGACAAATTGTATATATGGGATTTATTTAGATTTTTACAGAGTCTTTGAGGCATTATGGTGTTTGTAGTAAGAATGGTAAGTAAGAATGTGATACTTTGGTTCAAGTGATATTGTATAGTCTGCTTGGGTCAGCGAATGAGGCTAGCTAAGTTAATTTAAGACAGTTGAATACCAACCTTCCCCAATCCCTATTTTTAACCTTGTGCCACATTTTTTGTACTGACTAGCTGTTCACTAGATATGTATCTACTTCACGCAACGTGTAAGTCTTGTACTTGTTAATATACTATTCTTCCTAACCCCTGTTTTTGGTGATGACTCACGCAGTAATCTTTTAGGGCTACAACAAAAATAATGACATTTACTTCCCCATACATTAAATCAAATTTTAGGGAAGTAAACAACCATCAGTAGTAGAAAGAGCAATTAATGTGAACTAGAGAAACCTATTTTGATGAGAATTATTTTAAGAGTCAGTCAGTTAAATGCCATGCATGACACACGTTTCGAACGATCATGTCTCAAAAGAGACGTGATTGACTAAGGAAAAGCTTTTACTGCAGTAGGTTGACATTACTTTCTATCGTAGACTGGTTGCCAACCAAGGTTATAGAACCCAATATGTCTCTCGATTTAACTCATAACTGAAGGAAAAAGCTATGAATTGATATATTTCCCAAGGGTATTTGCGCGTAAGTGAATGCAATGAATCAATTGGAATTCGAACTTGACTCTCTGATTTCGCGTTCTGGGAGCCGATATCCACTGCAACAAGACGTACATAGCACACTTTAGGAGAAAGATTTTATAAATTCCAATCAATAGTAATTTCAACCGATACTTTTCACTCAGTGAATGTCGAATGTGTTCATATCAGAAAACGGCGATTCTCATTATTACTTTATGGGATTCTGAAGTTTCGAATAACTTAACCTTCCTAATGTGTTATACACTTTACACCAAAAGTATTCTGAACATAGTTTTCAATAAATATCTCTTTATATAATGCGTGATACTACGTTACCAATGATTCTGATTGGTATATAAAACATTATTTAAACAAATACTATAACATACTAAAGAAATCCAGTGAAATATGTAACGAAATAACAAAAGTCCTTCTGGGGAGAGAACAGAACAAATAAAGGTATATGTAAATAGCACAATATTCTCTGAGAGCAGCGTAATGGGCACATGACTTTCGAAAAATCACCCAAAAATATGATGGAATATGAGGAAAACTGCACTAGCTTACAACAACTTAAAGATGCGACATAGATTATTAATTTTTTTAAAAATGCGATTTTTATTTTTTCTTTTATCAATGGTGATCAATAAATTTTATTTAAAATCAAACATTTTCGCTCAGTCATGTTATCTTTTTTATTTTATTCTGCAAATATACGACTGTCATTGTCAGCTAAAACGTCAGTTGTTTTGAAAGTGGCGGAGACTTTTGCTTCGTTCTTTCTACTCTTCTCTTTTTACCCCTCATTTTGTGTGCTGAAGAGTGAATTGCGACGTTTTGAATTAGATATTTGAGATTTATTCACTGTTGAGAAAAATAACGTATGACAACAAACAAATTACGTATGACAACAGCCAAATTCAATTACACATGCTGCATACATCGTCTATAGTATAGTTCTGCATGTGTGCATTATTTAGGTGCATGTAAGCAACTTTTCATACAAACACCAGAAAACATAGTGTGTATGTTAAAGAGAAACTCAAACTGTTTGCATTTGTGTTCGTGAAAATTATTTTTCTAAAGATAAAAACAGTAATTACCGATGCTTTTTTTCTGCTCTGCTCTTCTCAATAGATCTTTGAAAAGCAAATAAAAAACACGAGAAGAAAAAAGAACGGGAACAAAAATGGCGGAAAAGAAGCATTTATGTAAAATATGCGTTTGTCTGTGTTTTATATATATATATATATATATATATATATATATATATATATATATATATATATATATCACTTTGTTATTTTCCTTCAGTTTTTTTATTACGTAGTGTCTATTATTATTATTATTATTATTATTATTACTTTCTTTTCCAAAAACCTGCTTTGTTTATTGCCTATATTCCAATAGATTTTTTTACAGTAGAAAACTTAACCATGTCGTTTCCGATTTCTAATGTGTTTCTTTGAACGCCTTTATTGTTTTGTTTCGTTTGTTTGTTTTTGTTTTTGTTTTTTGATGCGTTTTTGTTGTTTTTTTTTTTGTTTTTTTTTGACCAGAAAAAATTGAACTTTTCCTAGAATTACAGGACAATTCAAAACTCAATCTTCAAAGTAAAGCTATTTATCCGAAATTAATTTGTTGAAATACAATCTATAGTTTGATGTTATTTTTGCGAGATATACACCAGTAATTTTTCCTGTTTTTGCTTATTAAAAATAAAATATAAAAAATAATGACGAAATATAATAAAAACAACTTCATTTTTTTGTAAATATAATTATTCCCATTGCATTTAGCAATGTCTATTGGAGGGTTTTCTCTAGCGTCTTGTCTGCGTATAAAGACGCGCACACGTTCAACATGTCCATATAGGGTGCGGTGGATAAATTGTCGTCATTTTATATTTTTTAATTTCGCACACGCGTGTTGTTTGTTTGTTTGTTTTTGTCGAATCCACATTCTAGTAGGGTCAGTTGGACACCGTCTGTAAGAAAAAATGCTCTATGACAGAATTCACTCCACTAGAAATTTGAAAACGGCATTTGTACTCTTGGTATTCACGGCAAAACTCCAGTATGAACATTTTGATATGAGGCCAATACGGAGGATTCGGAAAGAGCTTGATGTGTCTAATAGTGATTATGATGTTTGGTGTGATCACTAGTGATGGTGACGTTATGCTTTCATTCATCTTCTCATATGACCTCAGATGGCCTTCAACAGATAGTTGATCTTCGAAGCGCCGCTTAGATGTGGCACAAAGCCGTCTTCAGCAGATAAGTGCTGCGCTGGGTCAAGAAAATAGATGCTGAAAGACCCTATGTTTAGCAAAGGACTCTGCACCGTAGTCGACAAGCAGGAGAACCCCGTCAGACAATTTCTGCGACCATATCACCCTTTGCATCTAACCACCTAACTCCTCAGACTGAAAACCACTTTTATTATTATGTGTAGAGTGAAATTAAGCAAGAGAAATCAATAAAACTTTTTATTACACCAAAAATGAACTGAAGGCGAGGTTTATTTCAGCATTCACCAGCTTAAACAAGAATACCGTCCAGAAGAGTCGCAGGAGATTCCGAAATAGTCTGAAAGCCTTAGTTAAAACCAATAGTGATTTTATTGAATAGATTTACTTTTTAGTATTTCAAGATATTTTTGTGCAATTTTGTTAAATATGTCTGTTAAAATAAAATGTCAGTGTTATTTTCATTTTGGCGCGATTCATCCATCATACCCTGAATATATAACATATATGCACGTCCATACATGAAAGATGGATATGTAAAAAAGACCGATTCCATAGCCTGCACATTCCTCTGATCTCAATCTTTTGGATTTTTATCTGTGAGGTCCACTAAAACAATTGGTTTATACAGCCTAGACTAATAATGAAGAAAGGCTTCAATGTTATGAGGCCCTGCAAAACCATTCAACACGATGTATGAATGTTTAAAGAAGGCTGCCAGTCAGTGATTCGACGGATGCATGCGTGTATAGAAACAAGTGGAGGACATTTTGAACTTTTGTTATGACTTGCTGTGTTGAGGTACAACGATGGTCTTTTGGACATATACTTTTGACATTTTGGTGTCAGGAACCTGCTCAAAAGTTTGTAAGAATATTTTTGGATTGTATTATTTAACAGCCTCTACCATAAACTTTATATTTAATGACACAAAAACGAAGAATTTGTGGACATGAGTTTATACAAAATTTTGCTCTTGTTTTAAGGAACCGGCTCCCAAAATTTGGAAAAGTATTTCTGATACACGCTGTATATATATACACATATACATAAATGTATAGATATATACATATTTTTATGTGAAAACGATATAAACATATTTGTATATCGAAACATTTTTTTCTAAAACAACACATTCAATCCACATTATATGCTCAGCGTAATGGGTATAACCATAATTTTGATAAAAATGTTACTCTAATTTAAAGAGAAACAATTTACGAAGTCAAAAATCTATAGAAATAGGATTAACTGTGAGACCATCAACAGTAAGTTTACGTTCATATTCTTACAACGTTTCACTATTCTAGGCAGGTTTTCTAATGTCACTATGTAAAATAGTTCATAGTCATAAGGAACATAAAAAAGTAAATAAAATCGGCTACATTATATGCAAATCTATTGTATATGCAAAATTATTATATATGCAAAACACATTTTTTAATTATTTAAATACTTAGAGCTCCCACTCTTTCATGCGCATGTGTAAACTCATCAACGTAAACATCACTTTAGTTTGACGAAGTCCTAATAAGTGTGTGTGTGTGTGTGTGTGTGTGAGTGTCTGTCTGTCTGTCTGTCTGTCTGTCTGTCTGTCTGCCTTTGTGTGTATGTGTGCGTGTGCGTGTGTGTGTTAATAAATATATATATTATCCTGTGTCTATAGCATGACTCGGAATTTCAGGCGCTAATCATTAGATGCATATTATAAACTGACCGTTTCTAGATATGAATTTTGTTTTTTGTTACTGGCGTTAAGGTCGTAATAAATTATAATTTTTTTTTCATTTATTAAACGTAAAATTTAATATAGTTTATACCAAAACCTAAAAATTAAAAATTAAAATGCAATTGTAAGAGCTTAAAAATAAAAATAAATAGTAACTATTTTTGTGGCCTTTTTAACATATGAGGTAACTTTTGCATATTTTATTTATTTTATTTTTGTTTTCTGCTGACGAAGGCACTGGAAAAAAGAGAAGCAAATATAAATGGATATTTGTATGTATGTATGTATGTATGTATGTATGTATGTATATATTTATACAATAATAACAAAAGAAAATGAAAGAAAGGTAATAAAAAATAGATAAATAAATCTCTAAAAAGTAAAAAACAGAAAAGTGAAAAGATGGCTCGGGTTAGCCAGATTTAAGTATTTAAGCAGATATTCATTTCTATGTTTTTATGTGATCAGTAAATATATATAAACATAAATATACTTGCATATTGTTTATCATTTCTCCCTATGCAAGGCAGTAAAGCCACTCATACGTAAGGCGGTTACTGGCAGTAAAATAACATGAAATCTATTGTTTTCGTGTTCTTTGAACAACATATTTGTTAGTGTTTCAGATTTTTTTAATGTAATAAATATATTCATAAATATCCATCAGGTTAGCTGAAAAGTCTAGGTAAAGTTATAGAAGATGCTCAGGGAAATAATTTGTTTCTAATAAACGAAAGTGTGTAATAGAGGTTCTTGAATTTTTATGCGAATTAATATTTTGTTGAGGATGAATTTATGTGTTACTAGCAGTATAGCCCGGCGTTGCTCGGGTGTAATGAAAGCTTTAAAACTAATCCATGGTCCTGGAGCTCAGACACTTTGGACGTTGGCAAAAAAGACTAAAAAGCAATAGTTGTTTCCAGTTAAAGCGAAACCGTAGACTGAAAGAAAAATGAATGGATGTAAGTCAAATTTTGATTTCCTGGTATCGATATCAAATAAGTTTTTTTTCGTCGTAAACTGAATTTTGAAGGCTAAATAAGTCCTCTGAGTAAACTGTATCATGGCTGAGACTAAGAACTACAATTATACCTACTTAGAGCCAAACCCGAAGCAAAAACTAAAATAAAAGGGCTGAAAAAAATACAGACATACAGGCAGATAACAAGACACACACAAACATCTTGCCTTTTATATATATATATATATATATATATATATATATCGATTTTCTGCACTATTGTAAAAACTGCAAACTTGAAACTTCTGAATATTGTTTCTTATGTCTTTGTCTATGAGTGTATCAAATTTGATTAAAATCGGACCACTCCTTCTACAAGCCGACTTTTTCGATTATCGATTTTCGATATTTATCGGGGTACCTCGACACAAAACCTAGCTAAGAACACTCGCAGATGCTTATATTACAACTGTGTAAATTTTCAAGAAAATCGATTCAGTCGTTTCGGAGTCTATAGGTAACGGACACACACACACACACAGATACACACAAAGTTCCATTTATAAATAAATTTAGATAAAATTTCATTAACACGAGATTATGAATTTAACTGTTTACTTTTAAATTTTTATCATTTTTATTGTCATGTATGTTGACTTTGACAGGAGGCAGTTCTTTGTTTTTAAACGGAGATATTTGAAATTATTTTTATGTACAACATGCATTTGATAAATTGTTATGGTTAAGATCACTTTTGTATTAATAGAAACGTTTTAAAAAATTCCTATTATTATTAGGAGGAACGGTTCTGGTAGTTTATTTTATATATAACTACTTCATAATTATAATTTTTATGGCTAATTTCGGTTTTCATCACATACATAATAGTTTTAGATGTAGTTGTAATTATTTGAAAGTTGTTTAAATTTAATGAATTTTTTTAGATAGTAGATGTTAGTATGTTAATAGTTAGTATTATGTATCTGTTTTTATCTAGTTCTTTTTTTTTAATCATATCACCACAAGCAAGGCGATAACGCCACTGATACGCAGGTGGCTACGTAAGAGTAAAAAGATTGGAAAAGAGAAATCCGGAAACCACATCCTACACAGGAAACAAGGGATGATCCTCGTCACCGGTTCAATAGACGTGGGTGGAGTGTGAACCGGGCGATATTTTAGTATATCTTCTCCAATTGAAAAAAAAAAAACGAAAAGAGTGAAAAGATTGGAAAAGAGAAAACCGGAAAACCGCATCCTAAACAGGAAACAAGGGATGATCCTCTTCATCAGTTCAATAGACGTGGGTGGAGTGCGAACCGGGCGATAATTTAGTCTATCTACTCCAATTGAAAAAAAAAAAAAAAAAAAGAGTGAAAAGATTGGAAAAGAGAAAAACCAGAAACCACAACCTAAACAAGAAACAAGGGATGAGCCTCTTCACCTGTTCAATAGACGTTGGTGGAGTGTGAACCGGGCGATAGTTTAGTCTATCTACTCCAATTGAAAAAATAAAAAACGAAAAGAGTGAAAAGTTTGGAAAAGAGAAAACCGGAAACCGCATCCTAAACAGGAAACAAGGGATGAGCCTCTTCACCTGTTCAATAGACTTGGGTGGAGTGTGAACCGGGCGATAGTTTATCTACTTCAATAAAGTCTATCTACTCCAATATTGTCATTTTCGTTGTTAATAATGTTTTCGATTGTAGATTTTGTGTATCTTAGCATTATGGCTGAAATAATAAGGATACTGACGGTTTGAGAATTTTCTATTCGTATGCAGGCAGTTTTTTCCCCCACTATATGTTAAGCATTATTGTAATATCTTTCGCATGTAAGTCAAGCTTACACAGCAATTCAAATAGTTCTTTGGGTAGAAACTTATCAAATGCGTTTACTTAATTTATAAAACGTAAGTATACATCTTTTACGAGAATTCTCAAACAATTTGTGCTAGTCTTAAGTAAATTTATGTGAATGTTAAAATTACCAAAACTACTGAAGGTTCGAAATGGATTTTCTCGAAAACCTAAATTTTATAGGAAACGGGTTTCTTTATTTGTTGGTGGTGACAGCTCGAATGGTGTGCAGATATCTTTAGTAATACTTGAAAATAGATGTGAGATTTAACAGAGTGATCAATGGGTTTGTGTTTTTCGAACGTTTTACTTAATTGATTGATTTGTTTTTTGTTTTGTTTTTTTGTTGTTTTTTTTTTTCTGTATTTTACGGTTCAGCAACCTTTTTCAGGTTATTTAAAGCAAAACTATATTTTTAGATTGTAACAATTTAAATTAGTTAATAATGATTTTTACTGATACAAATTCCACTAATCAGTCCATAGTAGGGTGGAGAAAGAGGGGGATTCATATACTTCTAAAGGTCATTTGTGCTTAAGTCTATATAACATACGCTGATTTCAAGTTCTGAGCCGTTATCCATTACAAGACCTGTACTTCCAAGCAGTCACCCATCAAGGTACTGACCAAGCTTGACGCTGCTTAACTTTTGTGATCGTGCGGGAGCCGGCGTTCAATTGTGATGTAAAAGAGACAGAAACCTACAACATAACTAATGTAAATGGATCTCAATGCAGGGTTTTGGAAATATAGAAAATCAAAAAACTTACTAAGGGCTACAAATTAAAAGAAGTTGTGAAGACCCACGAGCACCGACATGCAGAATGAACACGGCACATAGAAGAATATTCTTTTCGACTTCGTCTAACGTAGTTTTTTACACAAATGCAATTGTTTATCGTATTTTTAGAAGAATGTCGTTTAAATATTTATTTGTTAATACATTTTATGTGTGTGAATATTTGCGTGTGAATATGTAGCATACTTTTGGAATGTTCACAGTTTTCATTATTAAATGTCAAAATCAATCCACTTTTTCCTAAAATTATTGCACTTCAACTTCAATGTTCTGTCATAATGGTTGAGAAACGATTTTTATTACCACAGTAGATTAATGAAAATGAAACCGATATACAGAATTGAAGCATAAACGTAGAAAATCCTATTAACGACGAATACTTTTAAAATGGCTAATACATAAGACAAAAACACTCGAGACAATAATGATTACGAAGAGTTTCTACGCTCTTTTAGCGACCTAAAATGAAAAAACAAGAAATTATATTATGAAATCAAAAACACTTGAGACAATAATGGTTACGGACAGTTTCTACCCTCTTTTAGCGACCTAAAATGAAAAAACAAGAAATTATATTATGAAATGAAAAACACTTGAGACAATAATGGTTACGGAGAGTTTCTACCCTCTTTTAACGACCTAAAATGAAAAAACAAGAAATTATATTATGAAATGAAAAACACTTGAGACAATAATGGTTACGGAGAGTCTCTACCCTCTTTTAGCGACCTAAAATGAAAAATCGAGAAATTATATTATGAAATGAAAAACACTTGAGACAATAATGATTACGGACAGTTTCTACCCTCTTTTAGCGACCTAAAATGAAAAAACAAGAAATTATATTATGAAATGAAAAACACTTGAGACAATAATGGTTACGGAGAGTTTCTACCCTCTTTTAACGACCTAAAATGAAAAAACAAGAAATTATATTACGAAATGAAAAACACTTGAGACAATAATGGTTACGGAGAGTCTCTACCCTCTTTTAGCGACCTAAAATGAAAAAACAAGAAATTATATTATGAAATGAAAAACACTTGAGACAATAATGGTTACGGAGGGTTTCTACCCTCATTTAGCGACCTAAAATGAAAAAACAAGAAATTATATTATGAAATGAAAAACACTTGAGACAATAATGATTACGGACAGTTTCTACCCTCTTTTAGCGACCTAAACTGAAAAAACAAGAAATTATATTATGAAATGAAAAACACTTGAGACAATAATGGTTACTGAGAGTTTCTACCCTCTTTTAGCGACCTAAAATGAAAAAACAAGAAATTATATTATGAAATGAAAAACGCTTGAGACAATAATGATTACGGATAGTTTCTACCCTCTTTTACCGACCTAAAATGAAAAAACAAGAAATTATATTATGAAATCAAAAACACTTGAGACAATAATGGTTACGGAGAGTTTCTACCCTCTTTTAGCGACCTAAAATGAAAAAACAAGAAATTATATTATGAAATGAAAAACACTTGAGACAATAATGGTTACGGAGAGTCTCTACCCTCTTTTAGCGACCTAAAATGAAAAAACAAGAAATTATATTATGAAATGAAAAACACTTGAGACAATAATGGTTACGGAGGGTTTCTACCCTCTTTTAGCGACCTAAAATGAAAAAGAAGAAATTATATTATGAAATGAAAAACACTTGAGACAATAATGATTACGGACAGTTTCTACCCTCTTTTAGCGACCTAAACTGAAAAAACAAGAAATTATATTATGAAATGAAAAACACTTGAGACAATAATGGTTACGGAGATTCTCTACACTCTTTTAGCGACCTAAAATGAAAAAACAAGAAATTATATTATGAAATGAAAAACACTTGAGACAATAACGATTACGGATAGTTTCTACCCTCTTTTAGCGACCTAAAATGAAAAAACAAGAAATTATATTATGAAATCAAAAACACTTGAGACAATAATGGTTACGGAGAGTTTCTACCCTCTTTTAGCGACCTAAAATGAAAAAACAAGAAATTATATTATGAAATGAAAAACACTTGAGACAATAATGGTTACGGAGAGTCTCTACCCTCTTTTAGCGACCTAAAATGAAAAATCGAGAAATTATATTATGAAATGAAAAACACTTGAGACAATAATGATTACGGACAGTTTCTACCCTCTTTTAGCGACCTAAAATGAAAAAACAAGAAATTATATTATGAAATGAAAAACACTTGAGACAATAATGGTTACGGAGAGTTTCTACCCTCTTTTAACGACCTAAAATGAAAAAACAAGAAATTATATTACGAAATGAAAAACACTTGAGACAATAATGGTTACGGAGAGTCTCTACCCTCTTTTAGCGACCTAAAATGAAAAAACAAGAAATTATATTATGAAATGAAAAACACTTGAGACAATAATGGTTACGGAGGGTTTCTACCCTCATTTAGCGACCTAAAATGAAAAAACAAGAAATTATATTATGAAATGAAAAACACTTGAGACAATAATGATTACGGACAGTTTCTACCCTCTTTTAGCGACGTAAACTGAAAAAACAAGAAATTATATTATGAAATGAAAAACACTTGAGACAATAATGATTACGGATAGTTTCTACCCTCTTTTAGCGACCTAAAATGAAAAAACAAGAAATTATATTATGAAATGAAAAACACTCGAGACAATAATGATTGCGGAGAGTTTCTACCCTCTTTTAGCGACCTAAAATGAAAAAACAAGAAATTATTATGAAATGAAAAACACTTGAGACAATAATGGTTACGGAGAGTCTCATAATGGTTGAGAAACGATTTTTATTACCACAGTAGATTAATGAAAATGAAACCGATATACACAATTAAAGCATAAACGTAGAAAATCCTATTAACGACGAATACTTTTAAAATGGCTAATACATAAGACAAAAACACTCGAGACAATAATGATTACGGAGAGTTTCTACCCTCTTTTAGCGACCTAAAATGAAAAAACAAGAAATTATATTATGAAATGAAAAACACTTGAGACAATAATGATTACGGAGAGTTTCTACCCTCTTTTAGCGACCTAAAATGAAAAAACAAAAAATTATATTATGAAATGAAAAACACTTGAGACAATAATGATTACGGAGAGTTTCTACCCTCTTTTAGCGACCTAAAATGAAAAAACAAAAAATTATATTATGAAATGAAAAACACTTGAGACAATAATGTTTACGGAGAGTTTCTACCCTCTTTTAGCGACCTAAAATGAAAAAACAAAAAATTATATTATGAAATGAAAAACACTTGAGACAATAATGATTACGGAGAGTTTCTACCCTCTTTTAGCGACCTAAAATGAAAAAACAAAAAATTATATTATGAAATGAAAAACACTTGAGACAATAATGTTTACGGAGAGTTTCTACCCTCTTTTAGCGACCTAAAATGAAAAACAGTAAGAATATTGGAAAAGATTTATAAAATACTTAAAAAATTTTCCGTAAATGACACATTCAATGGAAGATTTTTTTATCGAAATCTGTCAACCCGCTCAATTATATATAGTGTATTGAGGCAGCAGATAATTTTCTAAGCATATATTGTTAAATATAACACACAATGAATGTCTATTATGTTTAATCATGAGCCGTTCTAAACATCGTATTTTGGCTTTAATTTCAAGTGAAAATAAAGACAAAATTTTTCCAATATTTGAATATTTTTATTATGCTGGTTCTAAGCTTTCGGCTCAAATGGGCCATCTTCAGAGAGGTGTCAGGGACGTTAACATAAAGACATCCACCATCAAAGATGATTTTAACTTATGTTGATATAAAACATGGCTATGCAACGATAACAGTCACCGAATAGCAGACGCAGTTCGTAAATTTGTAATGTGCTTCTATGATCGAGTGAGAGACCAACATGTCAACAGAAGCATATATCTAAACGTACTGTGTTGTGACTAGATCGAAATGTGATTTTATTAAGTGTGTGTGTTTTGATTTAATCTAGATGGCTTATTTTTACGGTGTGTATGTGTCAGTATTATTGTGTTATCGACTAAAATCTGTCTAATATTATCTACATGGGAATATATTTTCTAAGAAATGCTGTTTAATTGAACTCTGATCAGAAACGTGGCAGATAAGTCAACGGGAGAGGGTGGTTGTAGTAAAACCAATATATGTAGTGGGTTTATTATTAGTACAATTAGTACAATCTCTGAACAGGCATGTAAATTGATAAACTACATTGGTTTTCTGTAGATGATTTAGTTGTTTTTATGGTTGTTTAGAACGGCTCATGATTAAACATAATAGACATTCATTGTTTGTTATATTTAACTATATATATATATATATATATATATATATATATATATATATATAATTTAGTGGCTTGATATATATATATATATATGAGAAAAATTATGGCAGACACGTTATATCACACGGTAAATCGGAAGTATAGGCCTATTTCAGGCGAACCATCATCAACTTCTGTCTTTATTGTACAAAGGATTTTACACAAATGAGATTCACAAAGACCTAAAAAAACAATAAAAATAACTGTCGCTCCCTTAAAAGAGGAAATTTTTAAAGCATACATCAGTTCGTGTCTGCCTTAATTTTTCTTATATTTGGTCTATATGTATTTTTATACATATATATTTAGAGCTCTTTTAGAGAGTTATTCTACCACTTTATGTACAGGATACTCCTTTGGATTCTTCTATACCCACACTGCATGCTAATATATATATATATATATATATGTGTGTGTGTGTGTGTGTGTGTGTGTGTGTGTGTGTGTGTGTGGAATATGTATGTATATAAATATAAATATATATATATATATGCAATTTGTTATATATATTATATTATTTATATATTATATATGCGCGATACTTATTTGAAAGCACTCAATATCAGTGATAAAGCTAACATATTCAAATAGATAGGTTTAAGTTTGTGACCCTGGGTTTCACGGCTTATTTGAAAGCGTGAAACCCAGGGTCACAAACTCACACGTATCTAACTGAATATATATATATATATCACAAAAACATTTTGAGAATTTGGGTGCGGTTTGTAGCGTCATTGATCCTGTCTCAGTAATAAGACGATAAACAGCAATAAAGGTTGAATGTTTCGGCTGCCTTTGGTCTGGACACGCAAACTGATACAGCAATGCAGCCTCGCATCCAACAATATTCGTGCGGTCGTATGTAAAATCATATTTGCCTGTGCATGATAGGAACATCGTGACATTGTTAAAAGGAACACTTCTCAGTTAACTAACAACAAAAGCAAACAATCATGCATATAGATGGTTGACTGTAAGAATTTTGCTTTTGAAATTTTCAGTAGAGAAAAAAATGTAGAACATGCAAGAAAACAAAGTAAGGTTGAAAAGAAAATAAAAATTGAATGAGAAAAGAAATAAATAAATTAGGGGATTCAGGATAGTAAAAGACAAGAAAAAATAGAGATGTTAAAATATAACATACAAATTATTTAAAATATTTTAAGTAATTTAAGTAAAAAAGCGTAATAATAGAAAGGAATCCGAAGAAGACCCTATGTTGGCAAACAATAGAGAAAATGACGAGAATGAGTTGCAAAGAAGAGTGTGGACCTTATTAAAGGAAGAAACACGATAAAACTCAAGAAGAAATTTAAAAAAAAACAAAGAAGAAACATCAATATTCTCCGCGATAATAACAACAAAGATACCAATTAAAAATTTGAATTGAAACGAAATGAATATGAAAGAATATTTAAAAAGAAGTATTATTAAATATTTCACACAATAAGAAACAAACCAAGAAAAGATATTTCACTCAAGGGAATCATATGTTAAAATATTATTTGAAAGAGATAGCAAGTTGGGTGGGTGGGGTAATAATGACTACAAAAGAACGATTAATATGGCTTTTTGGTTAAGAATATTTATTCGGATTCATTGTTTACACTGTTAAAAGAGATAGTTTGACATTCTGTTTCTCTGATAAGAGAAAAACATGTTGTTTATTGAATTAACTCGGGTCATATGCTGGTGGTATTAAATATTTACATGCTCAAAACGAAACGTTTATTTTATTAACTTTTATATATTTCCATTTTTCCTCTACGTTTGCTTTCAATCTAGCAGTGAAAATATTTATGAAAAACTTTATTCTTTAAACGCTATTTTAATCAGAATGAAGATAAAAAGAATTTAATAAAAGAAGAAAAAATCGTACAGTTAGCAGATGAACAACAAAAGGGAACAAATATACAAAACAAAATGAGAAATAAAAACAGAAAAAAAATAGTATGGAAGAATAAAAATCAATAAAATATTTTTAAAAAAAATAAAACTAGGTGCAAAAAATGGTTGGAAAAACAGGAGGCTAGCAAAAGTAAAGTAAACATCAGGATGTTCCGTATCTAAACTTATTTATAAATGGAACTTTGTCTGTGTGTGTATGTATGTGTGTGTGTGTGTCCGTTACCTATAGTCTCCGAATCGGCTGAACCGATTTTCTTGACTATCGAAAATCGATAATCGAAAAAATCGGGTTATAGAAGGAGTGGTCCGATTTTAATCAAATTTGATACACTCATAGACAAAGACATTAAAAACGACATTCAGAAGTTTCAAGGTTGCAGTTCTTACAATAGTGCAGCAAATTTGATATCGATACCAGGAAATCAAAATTTGATTTACATCCATTCATTTTTTTTCAGTCTACGTTTTTCGCTTTAACTGGAAACAACTATTGCTTTTAGTCTTTCGTGCCAACGTCCAAAGAGTCTGATCTCCAGGACCATGGATTAGTTTTAAAGCTTTCATTACACTTGAGCAACGCCGAGCTATACTGCTAGTCTCCATAAACAAATAGAGTTTTTGATAAAATGATAACTTTCTTCTAAACCAAATAGAATAAGATTTTCTTTCCTAGTGTAAAAATGTGTCCTCTCATAACGCCTTCTCAAGCTAACATCTTTCGCTGACATAAAGTTATTATATTAAATCAACCGCTAGGCCTAATGCTAGGAAGTTAACTCAATGTATCCTGCTAGATAATTTCTCGTCAGAATATATCTTAGATATTTATACGTCTATCATTAGCTTATGCTTTGTATATTTCAACGATATATGGTTGGGTGTTACTGCTATACATTTAGAAATTCCAAAGAAGAATCCGAAACGCCACTTCCTCATTGAAATAACGTAGCTTCCCTTTTCTTCTTTTATGCACCCTGTCCTTTCAGGACGTAGGCGATCATAGCTTTCTACATCTCCCTATCCCTGGTGGCTCTTCGCATGCTTTCTCCCGTTACACTATGCAACCCTCGTCCCGTCATCTATCTGATCTGGTCCTTCAAATATGATATCCGCTGCTTTCCCTTTCTCTTTTTCCCTCTATCTGTCCTGTTAGTATCAGGTTCCTAAGTCCTCCTTCCTCATTTCATGTCCCAGGAACTTTAGCTGTCTCTTCCTAATGCTCAGTATTAATTTCCTTTTCGTTTCCATCCTTTGCAAAACCTCATCATTGCTCACATGATCGATCCATGATATCCGTAGCATCCTCCTGTAGAACCACATTTCAGTTGCTTCCAGTTTTTCCTTCATCTTCAAAGATATTGTCCAGCGTTAACTGCCATACTGAAGAACTGACAACACATAGCAATCCAGTACTCTCTTCTTTCTTTCTGGCGAAATTGTCCTGTTTCTTAATACTTTACTCAACTTCTGGAATGCTTCGTTTGCCATGCCAATTCGCCTTCGGATCCCTGTATCGCACTTTCCGTCTTCTGTTAGAACACTTATAAGTATTTAAATTTTTGTACCCGCCTGATTTTAGTATCCGTCACCTGTATTTGGCATTTTGGGCTGTCCTTTTTACTGATGATCATGCATTCGGTTTTCTTGCAGTTTATTTGTAGTCATTTCTTGTCACTCTCTTCAGCAACCTTCTGTAGGAGGTCTTGTAGTTTCATTTCCGTGTCTGCTATCAGCACTGTATCATCTGCGTACGTTATGCTGTTTAAAATGTGGCCTCCAATGACGAATCCTGGCATAACTTCTATGGTTCTCAGAATAGTCTCCCTGTACAAGTTGAATAGATCCGGTGAATAGACACATCCTTGTCTTACGCCCCTTTTAATCTTTGTATATCTGCTGAATTCGTTACCTGTCCATATGCAGGAGGTTTGCTGCCAGTAGAAAATCTTGATTACTCTTCTGTCTTTCCCAAATATGTTGAGGCTGCCAAGCATCTCCATCAATTCTTTGTGGCGTATTTTGTCAAAAGCCTTTGCATAATCAATAAAACATAGGTACAAATACTTGTTCATTTGTATTGCCCTTTCAGAAGTGCATGATTAAAAGTTGAAATCGAAGGTTCTATTTTTTCTGCACAGGACGAATTCTTGTAACCTGATATTAACAAGTATACATACTGACAATTGTGTTAGCGCAAAGTGGTGATTCTGAGATAAATATCCAGAAACAATTCAGCAATTATTGCGCAGTATTACAACCCAGGAACTATAAAACTCGACATAACAGAGAACCAATATTTGCATTGAAAAATCTATAACTTTTACTGAAAAATAACTGCAAGATGTTGATATAAACACTACATCAGAACTGTGACAATTTTATAGGTCTTTACAACACAGACACACAGATCAGTCAAACCTAATAACCTAAACCAGATAGCATAAAAAAATGTGCCTTTTTATTCACATAGCAATCACTGCAGGCTGTAATATATATTTGATGATTTTCAAAACCTGTCAAAATACATGTACTGTGAAGAGAAAATTATAACATGTAACAGATAAAAACACCAATAATTTCCGTTGTATTTGAAACCGTCGATTTGATTGTAAATAGCTTCAAAAGACACATTGAAGCCAAAGCTTTATATAAATACAAACAATTGTATTCACAATTACAGCTTACTCATTACGAAGAGTTTTATCTATGTAAACTGTTAGTTTTTTTTCTTATTTTTGTTTTATTTTTTGTTGTTTTTTGTTGTTGTTTTGTTTTGTTTTATTAAAAGATGCTGAGAGGAATATCTCATGATGCCATTTCTGATGTTAGGTCTTTGATTGGGACCCAGTAGGAAATGAGTACAAAACAAAAATCAAAGGAAATAAAACAACACCAACAACAATCTATATATAATTATGTACTTCATTTTGTATGTCTGTTTACATGTGTTTTCTAGGCTCCTAAGCATTTGGATCTTATAAGCTGAAACTTTGTATGTGACATCAGTTGACCCCTGAAAAGTTTTTAGGCAATCCAACGGCAAGCGAACTGTGACCTAACCGCGGGTCAAGCGCAAATTTTAATTATATTTTCTACCCCAAATTGCCCAAAAACTTGAATTTTAGTTTCTATGGACAAAGGAAATATATTGGGTTACATGTGCGATTTTTGTTTATTTTATTTTCTACTAAAACTTTCTCAGAAATCCTGAATTTAATGTTTTTTGGCCTCCGAAAGGCATGCGGGTCAATTGCGTTTTAATTTCTCTCAGTGACATTAAAAGATCTCATGTTTCGTTTAAAAATTCTGAATTGGAAAATATCAGTTTTTTAGTGGGGAGGGGGCTACCGATACTGAAAAATCAGAGCTTCCAAATAACTCAAGTGACAACAAGATAACAAGCCCCATGAGGCTGGCGTTAAAAACTCAGAATTGAGGTCTCAGTGCCTTCTATAGCATTTTTATAAGCACTGTAAAAATGGAAAGGGAATTTGGAAGGGACCCTGTTTTCACACTGTCATGAAAGACAAGATGTAATTGATGGGCAAAGATTGTTGTGTCTTGAAGAACAGGGAGCCAGAGATAAAAAAAAAAATAAAAAACACGGATGCAGCAAGAGAAAAAAAATAAAAGATTAGAAAGATATGAAAGACAGAGAGATAAATCTGGTCCATGGACCATGCGCTACTATGAATAGAAATTACCTCTTTATGCAGACCAATATTTGTATCGAGAGATATCCCAAAGGCTTCTTGCAAGAGACACAGATTAGAGAAAATGAATATACATCATTAAGAATAAAAACAAAACCTGAACATGGTATATTTCAAGCAGTATGAAGTTGATAATAAAGCGTATTAACCATGACTGTACTTTTCTTCTGAAAATATTCGATACTCACAATTCAATCTATCATGTATGTATGCAGATATTTAAACAAACGATCAAATACTGCTATATTTCTTCTACATCCCCCAAATAATCCAGATGAAATTGGTAATTATCATCAAGTCGATATATCAGCAACAATAAAGATTTCTTGAAGATATTTATTTTCCTCGTTCCTGAAAGGTATCCAAAAACAATTACCAGCACATCTAAAAAATTAGACAAAAATTTTATTTTACACCTGAATTAGCTGCAGGAACATCTACTTGAAACAACTTTGAAAGCTTTCTTCAAACTCTGATCCAGGTCTCATGATATTAAACATAAAATAAATCAAGTAATATTTTGATTACAAAAAAAACGATCCTCATTTGAAGGCAGTATTGTGCATCCAAATCAACAGGAAAATTATCCATAAGAACTAGATCAGAAGAAAAATTTGATTTTATGTTGAAGGCAATTCCGATATCAGATTGTATAACACACTTGGTCATACATATAAAGTGCATTCAAATCAAAAGAAGCGTTTTCTTTACGAATAATGTTGCATAAAGTTCAAGGCACAGTGTTTATTGAATTGCTTAGATGATTAACAGAGATGCATAAAAGAGAACTGCTTGATAGTGAGATGGCTTTCAGTGTCTCATACTGCAAAAAGTCTTCAATCATTAATTTCTATCCTTATTTAAACTTACGGGGTCAGCAACCCTCATTTCCAGTGTAGTAAATTTAAGGATTATCTCTCTGAGGACTTTCTCCATATTGTTGCTAATTTCTGTGAAGACATTTATAATTATGCACTGATTGATATTAAAAACAATCGAATCTTGGTTATGGGAGGTGATGAGATACGAAAGTAAAAGGCTTCAGATGTGCCAATAAACAATTAACAACAGATTATCTGAGAAAAAAACTGATACAACTCGACAGATGAATCTGTTTAAAATCATATTTAAGGCACAATGATGACCAAAATGTGGCATATTATACCATCAATGAAGCAGTCAGGTACTAGAAAGGTAGCATTTTTCTAGATACTCCAGGTGAAAATAAGAAGATTTTTGTGACAATTTAGATACTGGCCAAATTTAGAAAAGAATGCAGAATTGCCCTTGCCGTAGTATAATCTAGAATTGCTTCTACATTACTAACAGAGGTTAGAACTTCTCATGCTGTATTCAAACTTACACTTGACCTTTAAACAAATCAAAACCAAGTCTGCAACAGCAGCAAAAATTCCGGGATAGCAATTATAAAGTAAAGTTACTTGACTGTATTTTATGAATGTACTATGAGACATAAGAGAGTTCTGGGTCCTATTACTTGAATGTTAAGAGATATAAGAAGCAGTCTCTGATGGAAGGAAGTCACTGTAATATAATATATTTGCATAGCGTTGTATTTTCTGTCGCTGTCTGTTTCTTTCTTTCTCTGGGTCCTTACATATTTCTTTTAAACTGAAGATTGGTTGCGGAAGTTATCAAAAGATGGTCAAGGTATTGTCTCTGAAATATTTACGAAAATTCAAAGAAAATTTTAATCTTTTTCTGTCTACTGGTAACGCAATGCTAAGCTTTGGTTTTGCAGACGTTGTTGTCTTTTCCTAGTTTAGATTAGTTTTAAAGAAAAATTCGTTTCGCCCATGTTCAATGTTTTCTCAGACGATAATTAGAAAATTGTATTTGAATTGTTATATTTTCATGTTTTGATGTTTTTGTTTTGTTTGATTTTTCTTCTGCTTTCAGAATATTGAATTTGAATTGTTTTGTATTTACACATTCAGATTAATATCAGTTTTAAGATAATTAGAATATTATATTTGAACTGTTATGAACTGTTATACATGTTATACTTTGTGTTAATAAAAAAATTTATAAAATGCTTACATTTTTATGCTATATATTTCATCCCGGTCAACACCGGGTACTTCTGCCTGTTTATTATATTTTGATAGAGTTTTGTGTGTGTGTGTGTGTGTGTGTGTGTGTGTGTGTGTGTGTGTGTGTGTGTGTAAATTCCGGTATGGCAGTATAGAAATTATAAAGGAACTTTTCATCATATATCAAAGTGTAGCGGGTGGTATATTTTTCCTCAAGCAGATATTAACTGACGGAAGAAGACAACAGACAAAACAAAGATTTCAGTCAAAAAATATATATGTTGCCAAGTTTATTTTCAAATACATCGTCATAAAATAAGGTGACAATTAACTAATCAAAAATATATATCATGTCGAGGGTGAGAAGATTATACACTTAAAAAGTACAGTATTGTAGGCGTTGAGAACTGCCGTACTGAAGAAAAAAAAACAGTTTTATAATCGTTGAAGAGTGTTGTCCTGAAAAGGACAGCCATCTTGGCTTTTCGGGCTATATCTTGAATCAGTTTTACAAAAATCGCTTTTTAAGCTTCTTCTTCCGTTTATCTTTAAGACATTTCTTAAGACATTTAGTCGTGCCGATAGGATACGACAACAGTTTTCATTAATTTTTCCAGTTGCTGACTTGTTTCTGTCATTATAAAGAAAAAAGAGAAAGAAATGAGATAACCATTAATTCTGTGTGACTGCTGGCATTTCTCCCAAGATATTGAATTTTAAATTTTGTATGTTAGTGCTGTCATATAAACAGGATGTTTTCGTTTTTTTTTGTTTTTTTTTTGTTGTTGTTTTTGTTACAAGAAACTGTGATACGCAAACTGCCACATAAAGTTTCAAACAGCAAGATACAAAAACTAAATCAGCAAAACAAAAAGAAAATCTCAACAACAAGATAGAGAAACTAATCCGTCAACAAAAAAATTTCTGAATGATAGACGTTACGTATCTGTTATCTTTAGCGTGTTTGAATATGTAAATATATCTGTGTGTGTGCGGGTTTAGATAGCTAGAGAAAGAAAGAGATTATAAAAATATAGTTTCAATGTATGAAATATGCTGAATATTCGAGATAGAACATGTCTAAATATACTAGTGGACACAAATTCAACATCGAACGGTACAGCCTCTATCAGGAGTGTGTGGTGATACCGACCGAGCAAAAGCGAGCTGAACCGGATGTTGGCTCTATGCCGACCAGAAAGCGAATGAATAAAAATCACCTCCGCGCAAGTGAATTCGCGCAGATGTTCCGGTTGAAAAATAAAAATTAATCAAATATCAAATTACCATTTCGCGAGCCTTCGCGAATTTTATTTACCAGCCAATGGGAAGCCCAGAATGAAATACAAGGATGAAATTCGAAACGACTAGCTTTTGATCCAAAAACCAGATATAAAAAGCGGAGACAAAGCATCAGCAGACAGTCAGGACTTGAGGAAAAGAATGTAATTGATATCCCCTTGACTTAAGTCGAGCGGCTACTATTCTGATCTCTTACTTCCTCCACGTTCTCAAAAATAATTATCGACCTCTTCAAAGACATTCCTCAAAGTACTTACTGACTCAATGACCTGAGAATCGGCAACTTCTAAATGAACATTCTTTACCTACCTGATGCTTCCACATTTCTAAGCCTTAATCTCTTTCAGCTCATTATTATTTTCCATGAACTCTTTTACCTGCGTTGAACTTTTATTTTAAGTATTATTTTATTTGTAAAACATAATTGCTATGTATATATATAAATGTTATTTTATACTCTAATTGCCTTTCTTGAATTTATAACAATTTTATGAATTATAGATTGGGTTCTGTAGCCTTGGCTGGCAACCAGTCTACCGCAGAAAGCAATGGCAACCTACTGCGGGATAATCTTCTGCCCAGTCAGTCATGTCTCTTTTGAGACATGATCGCCCAAGCGTGTACTCGTATGGCACTTAACTGACTGAGTGGGCTATCTTCCCACAAGGCCAAATTCCGTTAACCTGCTACGGAATACTACTACTACTACTAGAAAATAATAAAAGAAGAGAAGATATACCCGCTATACGTGAACGCAGTCATCAAGCCATGTGTGTTGGAGAGTAACTTGACTATTAATACATGCTGACTATTGTCCAGCTTTTATAATTATTTTAATAGTTTCTTTTTCTTCTATGTGCCGTGTATCTTCATGACGTAGGAGATCATGACCCTCCTCAGCTCTCTATCCCTAGTAGCTCTTAACATGCTTTCTCCTGTTCAGTCAGTTAAGTGCCGTACATGATGCACGCTTGGGCGATCATGTCTCGAAAGAGACATGACTGGCTGGGCAGAAGATTATCCTGCAGTAGGTTGCCATTGCTTTCTGCGGTAGACTGGTTGCCAACCAAGGCTATAGAACCCAATTTTTCTTATTATTTAACCCATAACTGAAGGGGAAGAGACTGATTAATACCTTTCCCAAGGGTATTTGCGCGTAAGTGAATGCAAGGAATTCAGCAGGAATTCGAACTCGGCTCCCCGAGTTCTCGTTCCGAGGTGATATCCACTGCACCACAACGCACATCCTGTTACCCTTCCGAAACCCCGTTTTGCAATTGATTTGCTCAAGTTTATGAACAATGTTACGCATTGCTTTCTCTCTTTCCCTCTGTCTTACCTGTGAGTATCAGATTCTTCAAGCCGTCTTTCCTCATTACATGTCCCAGGAACTTTAGAGGTCTATTCTTGATGTTACGTATTTCGCTTTCATCCTCTCCAAAACGTCATCGTTGCTCACATTTTTGGTCCATGATATCTTCAATATCCTTCTGTAGAGTTACATTTCGGTTGCTTCAAGTTACCCCTTCATTTTTGAGAAGATTGTCTAGCATTCACAGTCATATTGAAGGACAGACGTCACATAGCAATTTAGTACTCTCTTCTTTGTATACAGCAAAATTTTCCTGTCTCTCATTACTCTACTTAGCTTCTGGAAGAAATTTTTGACTGTGCTAATTAGTTCGCCTTCGGACCTCTGTGTCGCACTTTCCGTCCTCTGTTAGTTTAACTAGAAAAAGAATTTATACGTTCTTATACAAAAACCGGATTTTTTCAGAATTCAAATCGAAAATCGAATGAACATATATATATATATATATATATATATATATATATATATATATATATAATACAGTAAAACAAGCAATTTTAAATTGGTTTCCGTTTTAAGTTAACATCATTTACAGGATAAAAATATAATTTCGGAGAATTAAATTATATTTTAATATCAGTGATATAATTTTTTAATTCAGAAACAAGATAAATGAACATTTATGTATTACTATATATGGTAATAGATAAATGTTTGTCTTGTTTCTATAGATAAATAGCAGGACTGACTAGGCCTATACCCTCGGGTGCCAACAGATGTAAAAGAAAGACAATTCAGAATTTAAAACCTGAGTGATCAAGTGGTCAGTGACTAAACCAGCTACCCCTGCAGATCCTGCTCTGGTGAGGAGGAAGTGAAATTCCAACAGCACAAAAAATAAGAGCTGTTAAATTTCGAATGGTCTCCTCAGATTCAACGGCCATTTACCCCAACTGTGGAATAAGTAACCTTACCAACCCGCAACGGGGCAGACGTTGGTGTGTACTGCTACACTTCTGAAGGGATGGTCAATCAAGAAGGGGTTAGTCTAAAAAGAGTAAGTAGGCTCTAAGTCTGGATTTGAATATATATGGTAATGTTAATATTAGAGATTTGTTTATAAGAAAACATTTGGCATTCCATTGACTGAGCAACCACAACTACGATTGAAATTTATATAATCTTTCTCTAAGCAATTCTTCAGAATTTTTTTTTTAATCCAGTAATTGTTGCCGCTGGTTCCAATACTAATGGAAGAGAGTTCCTTCCTGATCGCTTACTTGAAATAGTATGGAATATCAACATCTTGATTATGTTATTATTTTCTGTTCAATATACATGTGATAAGTGTTTTAATTATGTCTGCTGTTAGTAGCCCTCAAGTGATGGGATTTCAGTTATTGGCACATTTCTTTGTTTATAATAATGTAGCGAAAGTCTACAACGTTCTAAAAAGTTTGATTTTTGGCAAGAGCCATTATATATTTCCCTTCCAAGCCGACATCCACCGCACCACAACGCACATCCGTCAATAAAAGCTTACATCACTTGGTATTCCCAAACGGTTACCCATCTAAGTACTGACCAATGTTGCTTAACTTCGATGATCGAGGAGGGAACCGGTGTATTTAACGTGATATAACCATATTTCCAATTCCAGTCGAATACACTGTATTCACTTACACACTGGTACCCTTGGGAAAGGTATTAATCAGTCTCTTCCCTCCAGTTATGGGCTAAATAACTGAGATCTGCTGTTCATGTGATCTGCACAGATTGTTTGTTATCAGCGGTTTCAAAAAGTGTGGGTGGTGCTACACAAGCCTTCACCACTCTAAACAATTCTTTGTGTGGCAGTCTAACTGAGTTAGATACTCATACGTCGAAATCGACGGGAGAGGCCATAATATGTATATATATGTATATATATCTAGGGTAATGGGTCTAAACCATGCCATACAAGCAGAAGGACTCAGTCATGACTGTCAAGTAATTTTTGCGAACACACTATCCCTTACATGTGACAACCTAACTCGCCAGACGGCCAAATCCTTGATTATTATATCTGGACCGCAGTTGAGCGGGAAAGTTTAAAAAACACCTAGTAACACCAAAAATTGTCTGAAAGCAAGAATTATGGTAGCATTGACCAAATTAAACAAGAAGGCATCCCAGAAGGTATGCAGAAGATTCCGGAATCGTCTGGAGGCTGTGGTTGATGCCAATGGCGATTTTATTGAATAAATTTACTCTTTAGTATTTCAAGATATTTTGTGTCATTTTGGTAAATATATTTGTTAAAATGAGATGGTGATATTTTCATTTCTCATCATTTAGACGATGATTTATTCATCGCACTCTCTCTCTCTCTCTCTCTCTCTCTCTCTATATATATATATATATATATATATATATATATATATCGGGTTTCAGTCCTGGGTTAAAAGCAATCGGAGTATCGGGTTTCAATCCTGGGTTAAAAGCAATCGGAGTCTCACCGTACTGATGAGCTGTAATACAGCGAAACAGATATGTCAGCGGATGATTATTTACGCTCTCACACTCTGATTGAGCCCTCTGGAAGAATGGTAGACTTTCGAAAACAGTAACTACTCTGGCATCCACGCATCGTTAATTTAACAATGAATTAGAACACTCTCAGCTATTGAGCGTGTATAATTGATAATATACACGCTAAAAAGAATGCCTCCTTCTACCGAGTGCCCGTAGCTCAGAGATAGAATCGCCGACTGACGCCAATTCGGTCTGGTTTCAATCCTGGGTTAAAAGCAATCGGAGTCTAACCATACTGATGAGCAGTGATACAGCGAAACAGATCTGACTGCGGATGACTATATATATATATATATATATATATATATATATATTATGCTGTTATTACTTACACGTTTTTAACGCAGATGCATTTGCTTTCTTCTGCTTTTCTTTCTTTTTTTTTTTGCTTTATTTTCTTTTGTTTAGCTCAGTTCTTCTTTTTCTTCTCTGCGCCGTGTGCCCCTCATGACGTAGGCGATCATCGTCATCCACATTTCCCTATATCTTGTAGCTTTTAAAGCCCTTTCTCTTGTTATCCCTCCGAAAACTCTGCTGCCCTATCCATTTACTCAAGTCCATCAAGAGTATGCCATTGCGTGTCCCAGGAACTTCAGTTGTCTTTGCCTGACGTTAACTATCAGTTTTCTTTTCATTTGAATCCTCTCCAAAACCCCTCCCCATTTTGCTCACATATTCTGTCCATAGTATCCTCATCTTCCTTCTGTAGAACCATATTTCTATTGCTTCCTGTCTTTCCTTCATCTCTGCTGAGATTGTCCACCATTCGCTACCATATTAAAGGGCATATATCGCATAACAATCCCGTACTCTCTTCTTTGTTTCCAGCAAAATTTCCCTGTTTCTCAATACTATACTCAGTTTCTAGAATGCATCCTAGGTCATGAAAATACGCCTTCGGTTCTCAGTGTCACGCGTACCGTCATCTGTTAAAACCAGGTATTTAAATTTCTGTACTTGCTTGATTTTAGTATTCTCTTCCTGTAGTTGGCATTTTGGATTCCTCTTTTCACTGATAACCACACATTCATTTTTTTTTGTAATTTATTTATTTTCGCTTTCTTTAAATGCTTCCTGTTAGAAATCTTGTTGTTTTCTTCCTGTGTCAGCTATCAGCACTGTATCATCTGCATATCGTTATTGTTCAGAATGACAAATCCTGATAGGACTTTCAGAGCGCTCGGAATTGTCTCGCTGTATAGGTTTAATATATCTGGTAAGAAGACATCTCTTTGTCTTACGACCCTTTCTATCTTTGTATATTTGCTGAACTCTTTTTTTTTTTTGTCTGTACGTTGGCAGTTTGCTGCCATTACAAGTTCTTGATTATTCAAATGTCTTGTGGTGATATCCGAGCAAAGCGAGGGACCAGATGTTTGCTCTCAGAGATCCAGAAAGCAAATGACCAAAACTGGTCTTTGCGCACCCTGCTCTACGCATATGTTCCTGCAGAAAACCAAAAATTAATAAGTATTAAATTCCAGTTCGCGATCCTACGCGAATTTTATTTATCATCCAATGGGAAGCCCAGAATTAAATACGGATGTGAATTCCCAAATGACCTGCTGGAACCCACAAAGACGAAATAAAATGACGACACAGAAAGCATCTCAAGAGTTGAGAAAGTACGAACGTAATTAGCACGTCCCTTGACCTCGTCAAGGCGATTTACTATGCTCGCCGCCTTTCCCTCTCATCTTCTTCTTCGCTGTCCCTGAGCTACTTACCCGATTAACGGAGCGGATACATCAAAGACATTCCTAACTGGCAAACGCTCCCACATACATATGCACAAACTCGCTTTCCGGCATTTACTTCTATAAACATTTTAACGTCTTTTGGGACCATCATAAAGACATTACTTTATTTGTAAAAAAAAAACCGTAATTGATATCTGTGTGTATATAAAATGTTGTTTCTATACTCAATTTGATTTTCTTGTTTTATAACCTCTTTTATAACTTATAGTGGCCTATCTACTAACGAGGCCAAATTCAGTTAATCTGATTTCAACATACAACTACTCTTTACTAGAACGGATAACCCACTATAGTCTCTCTCTAATGCATCAAGGTTGCTGAGCGACTCTATCAAATCTTTATGGCGTACTTTGTTTAATCCAAGAACACGTCCATCTGCATTTGCATTGCATTTTCTGATGACATTCTAATCATAAATATCACGTTTCTTATTTCAGTGTCCTTGAAAATCACGCACTGTTTTTTCATATCTCTGGCCTGCTTCTACTGTCTCTAATCTTCATGTCTCTGTTTAATATCATGAAGACTCCCTTTTCATTGTTTTACCGCCTACGTATATGATCCTGCGATTGTCACTGACAACATCGTCGTTGTTTTGCCTCTTAGTTTCACATATTCTTAGAATGTTGATATTCAATCTACTCATCTCCTGCTTGACTGCACGCAATTTTTCAGCGTTCTGACGTCCCATGTTCCTAGAATTATTTTTTGTTTACTGCTAACAGTCGCAGGATAACGGTCCGCTGACACCTTTTTCTCGTCTCGTTCCTTTCCAGACGAGGAATCAACTCCAATTAACTCTCTCCCCTTTCCGCCGTAGGTGCTAACACTCGCTGGATGATGGTCAGGTGACACCTAATATCCATGTCGGGTTTTACCGGGCGAGAATTTAATTCATTTGGGTTTAACCTCCTTCACGCCATTATCCAGACGGAAATATTAAAATCTGAAGTTGAAGCTGCCCTGGCCAAACTGAATAGAAACAAAGCAGCACGACTAGACGGCATTGTAATAGAGATCTAGAAACGCTGGTAGCCTTAGAAGATTTTGGTTTTGACAAATTAAATGAAATCTTCAACAGTGATGGCAATATACCGTAAGACCTAAGCAGATTAATTTTCATAGCACTGCCTAAAAAGCCAGGCGCAATCGAATATGAACTCCACCGAACAATCAGCTTAATGAGTCACAAAACAAAACTCATCATCCGGATTTTGATGAACAGAGCGCGCAGTAGAAGCAGGCCAGAGATATGAAAAAACAGTGCGTGATTTTCAAGGACATTGAAATAAGAAACGTGATATTTATGATTAGAATGTCATCAGAAAATGCAATGCAAATGCAGATGGACGTGTTCTTGGATTAAACAAAGTACGCCATAAAGATTTGATAGAGTCGCTCAGCAACCTTGATGCATTAGAGAGAGACTATAGTGGGTTATCCGTTCTAGTAAAGAGTAGTTGTATGTTGAAATCAGATTAACTGAATTTGGCCTCGTTAGTAGATAGGCCACTATAAGTTATAAAAGAGGTTATAAAACAAGAAAATCAAATTGAGTATAGAAACAACATTTTATATATACACAGATATCAATTACGGTTTTTTTTTACAAATAAAGTAATGTCTTTATGATGGTCCCAAAAGACGTTAAAATGTTTATAGAAGTAAATGCCGGAAAGCGAGTTTGTGCATATGTATGTGGGAGCGTTTGCCAGTTAGGAATGTCTTTGATGTATCCGCTCCGTTAATCGGGTAAGTAGCTCAGGGACAGCGAAGATGAAGATGAGAGGGAAAGGCGGCGAGCATAGTAAATCGCTTGACGAGGTCAAGGGACGTGCTAATTATGCTCGTACTTTCTCAACTCTTGAGATGCTTTCTGTGTCGTCATTTTATTTCGTCTTTGTGGGTTCCAGCAGGTCATTTGGGAATTCACATCCGTATTTAATTCTGGGCTTCCCATTGGATGATAAATAAAATTCGCGTAGGATCGCGAACTGGAATTTAATACTGATTAATTTTTGGTTTTCTGCAGGAACATATGCGTAGAGCAGGGTGCGCAAAGACCAGTTTTGGTCATTTTCTTTCTGGATCTCTGAGAGCAAACATCTGGTCCCTCGCTTTGCTCGATATCACCACAAGACATTTGAATAATCAAGAACTTGTAATGGCAGCAAACTGCCAACGTACAGACAAAAAAAAGAGTTCAGCAAATATACAAAGATAGAAAGGGTCGTAAGACAAAGAGATGTCTTCTTACCAGATATATTAAACCTATACAGCGAGACAATTCCGAGCGCTCTGAAAGTCCTATCAGGATTTGTCATTCTGAACAATAACGGATATGCAGATGATACAGTGCTAATAGCTGACACAGGAAGAAAACAACAAGATTTCTAACAGGAAGCATTTAAAGAAAGCGAAAATAAATAAATTACAAAAAAAAATGAATGTGTGGTTATCAGTGAAAAGAGGAATCCAAAATGCCAACTACAGGAAGAGAATACTAAAATCAAGCAAGTACAGAAATTTAAATACATGGCAAGTGTTTTAACAGATGACGGTACACGTGAGACTAAGAAGCGAAGGCGTATTTTCATGACCTAGGATGCAGTCTAGAAACTGAGTATAGTATTGAGAATAAGGGAGATCTAGAAACGCTGGTAGCCTTAGAAGATTTCGGCGTAGACAAAATTATATATTGATTTTTTCAAGACCATGATTGTTCTTGGGAATAATAGTGGAGTGGTTTTCTGTTGCCTTCTCCACAGTAATTTATCGAGACATCAACCTTAGCTGAGAGTTTTTCGTCCTTTTCGTAGGTCTTATTTTTCGTCCTACAGGGTTGCCAACATCCCGCCTTACTCACAAGAGCATGGGTTGAGGTAGCCAAAACTACTTAATAAATCTCCCGCACTCTTTTTCACGTGGATCTATCTATCTATCTATCTATCTATCTATCTATCTATCTATCTATCTATGTTTACACTGTTTTGTTTGTTTTGTTGGGTTTTCTCTTTTTTACATTTTCGTACACCTTTTTATTTTACTCACTCTCTTTTTATGTTCTTACTTTTTGCCTCTTCCTTTAGCTAGTTTTGTTTACTTTGTATTTCCCTTTTATTTCTCTCTCTATCTCTCTCTCTCTCTCTCTCTATATATATATATATATATATATAGAGAGAGAGAGAGAGAGAGAGAGAGAGAGAGTGAGATTTGGTGTAAATTCCTCAAAAGTCTAACTATCAAAACGAGACATTCACTTAATTACCAATAACCCCAACCAACCCCTACGACAACAACGAACCAAATATAAACAGAGAATGATTCCAAACCTTTATTTCCCTCAAAGAAGTGTTTAATTCCAAACACTGAAACAACCATATGATTGTAGGGAAGAGGACATATATAGAAGAAATTATGTACATGTTCTAAAACATAATTTATAATTTATAATATATATATATATATATATATATATATATATATATATATATATCTTCATTTTTAATGTTTTCTGTTTTATTTTTACAAGTATTTTTACTTGCATTTCTTTCGATTTGTATTCATTTATCTACTATTCACTTTCCCTATTCTTCTCTAATTTTGTTTGCTTCAATTGTCTCTCATTTTTTATTTATTCGCCTTTTCTCACTCTCAAGAGTACTTAGTGTTTGCGACAACTAATATCGCACCGCTTCTTTCTATCGATCTATTTTTCAGTTTCCTCCCATTTATCATTTTGTCTAAATGATGTCAGCAGCCTCTTTCCGTAGTCTTCGTCGCAATTTCATTCCTCAATTTCATAATATATCTTCAATTTTTCAGAATATTTCACAAAAATAATTCTGGTACATTCACATCTCTTAATCTCATTATATGGCTTCTACTATTTTCCCCGTTTATCATTTCTAGTAAATATAACCCAACCCAAGCACACAGAGCACACACACACATACACACACACACACACACACACACACAGACACACTATATATATATATATATATATATATATATATATATAAGTAGACCCTCATCTATATCACACGCGCTTCCTCATGTATATCACACACTATTTTCTCTCTCTCTCTCACTCTCTCTCTCACACACACACACACAATATATATATATATATATATATATATATATATAATGTATATGCGGACCTTCATGTATAGCACACGCGCGCCCACAGATTATCTCACACACACACACACACACACACACACACATATATATATATATATATATATATACAAAAAATTAAAAATTTAAAAATTAGTATTATACGGAGACATAATATATTCGATAAGTTACTTTAAATATGTTGGTCTTGACACCTCTACTCTTACCATTGAAATTAAGAAGCCATCTAATATTTTATTTATAATATTTTAATTTACTTTTATCTAATTTTTATATTCCTCTTTTCCGTAGTATATTTTACATTATATATGTGTGCGTGTGTTTGTGCGTGCGTGCGTGTGTGTCTGTGTGTGTGTATGTGTCTTTGTGGGATGAGGTTGATATGTGTGAGATGCGAAGTGACATCTCATTTGTTCTTTATGTAAAAGGAAAATATAAATTAACTGGGACTCTGTCCACGAGCTACAATTTTCATTCCTTTTGTAATGTTAATTCTTGGACATTTCCAATTCTTTTCTTCTTTTTTATTCCTCCTGAAGTCAAAGAAATAACAATTACAAGTCATAGAATTGCCCTAATGCACATTCTTTGCGCATTTTAATAAGCACGAGTCAGAGATGGGCGGAAAAAAATTTCTAAAATATACGATTAAACATTTCTACATTTGATTTCCCACTGGTAACTTAAATTCTATCTATTATTCGTCGCAAATTAGAAATGATATGAGACTCCCATAGATATTGAATTATGGCCTATTCTTTATTCTCTCCAGAAAACGTTTCACTCATCAATTTATTTCTTGGCATCAAATTTAATGGCAATAGCTAAAATTCCATTTTTCTTGCAACTTAAAACAGGAATTTCTGTTAACATCTTTAATACAGATAATTTTTCACCATTTTTTTTTTACCTGGTGTATATATGTGAGAATTTATATCATTCTTCTTCTTTTTTTTTTCTTTTTTTTTACTTTCCCTAAAGTACCTTCATGTAATAACTGGGCTGTGCTACAATCTTTAACGTGAAACTTTTTGCCTCAAACCTTTCGGCAGTTCAAATAGAAAGAAGATAGCTACTGTTGTAAAAGTAAACCATCTAATATATATTACCGACATCAACCAAGTTTAACATGTCTTCGTGAAAAGCCACATGTGTGGGTCCCTGAATGAGAATCTAAATCCTTAAACTAATAGTGATCTGCTAGGCCAGCTTGTTGGCAATTGAACTACAACGAATCACCGTTCTTATAATATTGATTTAGCTTATATTTTGCCAGCGTAAGGACACTAGAATTAAGCATTTCGAAAGAAATGATCTCATAAATAAGTGAGTGTTTTCGTGAGGACAGTTTTATGTGTAGGTTCTTCTTCTTTTTTTTTTTTTTAATCATTTCACCCCGAGTAAGGCAGAAACGCCACTGATGTGCAGGGTGTTACATAAATGTAAAAAGATTAATTAGAAAAAAGTGAGGAGTACAAACTAGTTAGAAAAGAACAATAGAAAGCTGAGAAAGCAGGTGCGATGACAGATACATAGGCGGAGAGAAAGGGAAGATTATACAGGGGAGGGGAGAGAGCTAGAGTCCAGTGGTTAGTAGATGAGTATTAACTTCTTCTTCTTCTTCTTCTTTTCATTCGCTTTATTACAAGACTTAAACATATTTTGGGGTGTATAAAATGTCAATTTAGCTAGTATGGATTGCAAGATCAGCGCTCTTACTGCTAAACTATAAAAATAGTCTTTAATAGCTATGAGTAAACAAAGCAACTTGAACTGTTATGTAAGCTCAGCCCATATGGGAAATATATTAGAATAATCTGAAACACTGACTTGAAACGTACCTCCTGCATGCGAATAGGAAACGAGTTAACAGATTCATTAAAATAGAAGATATAAGAATCGAGTGCGTTTTCTCAACGCATTTAATTTATACATCAAGATGATCGTGAGAAAATTGAAATACCTAACCGGTTTTACTATATGTATGCAAGCTGCATTCACCCTAATCGGGTTTGAGCCGGCTTCCTCCTTGAAGAAAGATTAATTTAAGTGTAGGGTCCCAAGTCCTACCCTGTTATTTAACCCACAACTGGATGGAAAAGGCGGATTAATACCTTTCCCAAGGATATTAGCGCGTAAGTGAATGCAGGACATTCAGATGGAATTCGAACTTGGCTCGCCGATTTCTCTTTCCGAGCCGATATCCACTGCACCACAACACATCCGTCAATAAACGCTTACAGCGTCTGGTATTCCCAAGCGGTCACCCATCTAAGTATGGACCAGGCTCAACATTGCTTAACTTCGGTGATCAAAAGAGAACCGGTGTATTCAGCGTAATATGACCGTAAGGTTTCACTATAGGTGCTCATAATTTTTAAATTAAAAGGTAAGCGGCTGAAAATTTTAAACCAGAATATATTTTTAGATTGTTAGAATTTTTTCAAATAATTTCGTTGGAACAAAGAAAAGGGTTCTGAATTGCTATGTGATGTCTGTCCTTCAATATGGCAGTGAATGCTGAACAATACCATCAAATATTAAGAAGAAACTTGAAGCAACTGAAATGTGGTTCGAAAGAAGGATGCTGCGAATATCATGGATCGAGCATGTGAGCAATGATGAGGTTTTAAAAAGGATGAAAACGAAAAAGAAATTAAAACTAAACATCAAGAAGAGACAGCTGAAATTCTTGGAACATATAATGAGGAAGGAAGGCTTAGAGAATCTGATACTCAGAGGTCAGATAGAGGGCAAGAGAGACAGAGGAAAGCATATTTGAAGGGCCTGAGCATGTGGATAGCAGAGCGGGGTTTGGGAGGAGTAAGATGAAAAAGCGTGCTAAGAGCTACCGGGGATAGTGAGACGTGGAAAGCCATGATCGCCTCCATCCTGAAGAGTCATGGTACATAAGAGAAGAAGATACAAGTTCTACTGATTAACCATGCTAGACGTGAAAGAGATTGAATCAAACCTACCCTAATTTTATTTGTACGTGTGGGAATATAACGAACCAGTCTGGAATTAAAACTCGGCTCTCTGATTTCCAAATTTAAGTTGTTACGCCACTCTCACAACCAAACTTACAGCACCTGTTATTCCGGAACGGTTATGCAGCCAAGTGCTGAGACGTCTTGACGTTGCTTAACTTCAGTGATCGTACGGGAACCGGTCTTTCAACTTGATATGGCCATAAGATCTATAGATACGCTTCTCACTACCTCAGCGGCAAGATGGTAAATAGTTGGGCACTATCAAGGAAGCATCTTACGATAACAATTAGTGGTACCATTTTCTGGTCATCTTCCATCTTTGCCACGGCCTGACATTTTGATCAGCTCAAGAAACTCGACGAAAACTCTATTTCCTGTAACTAGTTGTAGGGAAGCAAATTACTTCAGATCGGAACAGTTCCACTACTACAAAATCTCAAGCATATAAAATCATTTTTCATAAAAAAATACCCTTCCTCCTATCTTCCGATTGGCCTGTCAATATGATCCCTAACCAATAAAAATGGATAATCTTTCAATTCTAAACTTCCTGTTGCAACAAGGCTAAGATTTGCAACAGGAAGTTGCAACTCGTCTAAGATTGACAACAGGAAGTGACCTACCTAGTTCCAGCTCGTCGGTGCTTTTCTCCGTTTCTCTTACTTTCAATAGGTCTTGTGTGTGCCGAATTCTCCAATCTCTCTTTTCTAATTGCGTCCAGTAGATATAAACTGTTTTTCTTTTTTTCTGATTCAAAATACACGAGTACTTTTTGTTTCCATTTTTTCTAAAACGTTTCCGTTGCTCTTATATTCAGTTTGTTCTCAGCATCCTACTGTAGAGGCACATTTGCGTTGCTTGAAGAGATGACCAGCATTGGCTGTCATATAGGATGGCCGGTGTTAAATAACAGTTCAGTAATCCTTTCTTTGTTTCTAACGAAATACCATTTTCAAAATAGTTGGCTTAGCTTCTCGAAAGCATATTTTGTTATTCCAATGCGCTTTCGGATTTCAATGACGAATTTTTATCCTCTTTTAAAACACTTCCCAGATATTGATATTTTTGTAACTGATTCTGGGGTCTCTAATTTGCAGTTCGCATCCTACGCTGTTTATTTTCCTGAAAAAATCATACGTTCTGTCTTTTTAAAACTTAAACTGCCCCTGACTGTAATAATCACTCTCAATGTTGTGTGAAAGGCCGTCCCTCTGACTGTTTCTATACCTCGATTCTAGAATGCTACTTGACTATATAAGCCCACGATCAGAATTCTCCTTCCCAACTGTGGTCACTTGATCCTTATTCCTTTGGTTCCTTTTGGCTACTTATAAACAGTGGGCGGTTAGTTTGAAACACCTACATTTTACTGCTGTTTCAGTACCAGATAATATATTTTACAGTCTTTTTGACAACATGGCAATCATAAGCCAATCGAGTTAGGAACAACTGTATCACACTGTCATGGCCTCTTAAAACATCAGTTCGGATATTTGGGAAACATTTTCACAAAAATAGTATGACTATAATTTTTACCAGGAATGGAAAAGTTGTAGACACGTTCTTGATCGATAATAGTCTTCAAATTTGGTAATTTTATAGACACGATCGTCTCATTTCGTCTTTGAGTGGTCGGAGAGATAATAATTCAGCACTCAATTAGGTTATAAAGTGAATCTGGTCATTTATAATCCTGTCATGTGCCACAGACGTGCGCATGAATTTCAGTCTGCTCACTAGAGTTAATATATATTTAACAGAAAAAGTAACTTAAAGTAATTTCTTTTTTAAATCAATAATTTAATTTTTCTTATTTGTTTCTTATGACACGTCGGCGTAAAATTTTATTTTTAAATAAAAGAAATATAAAAAAAATGACTTAGTAATTTCATATGTTTACATTTTATAATCATTGCACCCTCAAGCAAGGCAACAAAACCACTAAGACGCCAAAAAAAACTGAAAAAAATTTCGAACAGAAAGGGCAATAAAAAGAAAGCCTGCTTAGTTAAAAATCGATGCTTGTAATTCTTTCAGCGATTTAAATTAACACAAATACCACAGTCACTCAGGCCGAAAATTTATATATATATATATATATATATATATATATATATATATATATATACACCACGTTTATATAAGATGTTGCAGTTGCCGTCTGCCGATAGCGTTGGTGTAGCCGATCCAACTGATAGCAAATCGGTTGAATTTCGTATCCCGGCTGGAAGCAAGCGGATGTATAGCCACACTGATAAGCTGTGATACAGCGATATATGTGGATATATATCATATATGTAGATAACTATATATATCATTCAAGGTTTTCTTTTTAATCTGCCATTTTTCTTGATAGTAAAGATTTTATATATAGTAAGTATACGTTCAATAAGATATCCTATTTCCCAGGGGTGGGTAGATGTCAATATCACTGTTTAAGAAAACCGGTATGTCTACTCAAACGTGTTTACCTATTAAATATAACGTTTATAGTAATTACATATATATATATATATATATATAGAGAGAGAGAGAGAGAGAGAGAGAGAGAACGAGAGAGAGAGGAGGTAAAAGAAAGTGAGAGAGAGGAAGGTATAGTGAGAGAATATTCACGTTCCAATGACATCTTAGCCTTTCATAATACAAAGTTATTTGTATTGATTTTACCTTTATTCTCGACCCCCCTATCCACTAGCGATTGAACTTAGCTGAAGATAACTGATCACTTCATTATATCTTCTGACAAGTAAAAGAAGACAGCATCCTTTCGGCACTAATGAAAAGTCACTTGTAGATGCTACCAGAAGAAATTGTTGCTAATATATTCTTAGTATATGGTAACCATTCGATTATTTAGAAAAAACAGCATACTTCTTTATTGGACTGGTCGTTGTATCAGAAATTACATCCTGATTACAAAGTTAGCAACTTGAAAATATATTTTTCATTTATATCAATAACATGATATTATAACATACATTATATCTACAGAAACTAGAACAGCATATATAAAGCCTTTAAAATGGTATAATATATATATATATATATATATATATATATATATATATATATATCAGCATGCGGTTTAGATATAGAAGAATCCAAAGGAGTATCCTGTACATACAGTGGTAGTATAACTCTCTAAGAGATCTCTAAATATCTATGTATATAAATACATATAAAGTAAATATAAGAAAAATTAAGGCAGACACGTTATTTCATGGTAAATCGGAAGTATAGGCCTATTTCAGGTGAACCATCATTAGCTTCCGTCTTTATTGTACAAAAGATTCGTGTAAAATCTTTTGTACAATAAAGACGGAAGCTGACGGAAGTCATGTCTCTTTCGAGATATGATCGCCCAAGTGTATATCACGTATGGTACTTAACTGAACTGAATATTTTTCATAGTCATTTTCATTGCACTTTTGGGTCGACCATATATATACTGACGCCAATTCGGTCGGGTTTCAATCCTGGATTAAAAGCAATCGGAGTCTAACCGTACTGATGAGCTGTGATACAGAGAAACAGATCTGTCTACGGATATATATATATATATATATATATATATATATATATACTGTTTGAATGAGTGTGCCTCTGTGTTTGTGAATTTATAGAGAAAATGGTTGACACAAAAGTACATTGAAAATGACTTTGAAAAATATTACTGTGACAAATAATTTACATGGTCTCCTACAAAATTCAAACATAACTGCTCACAAAAAGTAGCAGCAAAATGTCGTACTACATTTGATTCAAAATTTGCTAAAATATAGGATATCTCCTTATATTTAGAGATAGATAAAAAAGACAGATATAGATATATATGAAAACGCTGATATATATATATATTAGTCATCCACAATCAAGCCTGTTTTGTGGTACCACTGTTCATTAGTGTAGATAAGCATTCACTTGCTTCCAGGCGGAATCGAAACTCGACCAAATTGGTGTCAGTCGGAGTGCCTGTTTCCTACGTTATCGGGCATGGCATCATAAAAGGATAAATTTTATTGTTATATCTATACGCTGTATACACACGCCAGCCACCGGAGAACTCAATTTATTACCGAAGAATAATGCGAAGAAATTTCCGTCGCAGAAATGGAAAATGTTTTTAATTTTTTTCTCTCTCTAGAAAGTTCAGTTGTAATGAAGGCCATAATTTAATAGTCATTCACATACAAACCTATATATATCAATTCAGTGGGGTTTCAATCCTGGGCAAAAAGTAGTCGGCTGTCTAACTTTACTGATGAGCTGTGATACAGCGAAACAGATCTGTCTGCGGATGATTATATATATATATATAAAACAAAAGTTTAAATCCGTTGAATAACCATTTCTACGAGGAAGTCCTCGCTTCTTCAGCGAAACGCAAATTTTAAAATTTAACAGATTCAAATATCGAAATTTTTTTTTTTTATATTTGGCTACGTAAATAGAATATAATATTTGCATCAAGCCCTCCGCCTTGATCAATTTTAATATTAATGAAATTAATAATAATTATATAGGGTTTTTGGGGATTTACCAATCTGATGATCCTTTTGGATTTAAATTATATATATATATATATATATAAACAAAAGATTTATACCACAGAATTTATATATGACTTTAAAAATGACGAAACGAATTCTTTTAAAGGTACCTTTTTTGCCTAACACTTAATCAGAAAAATTCGTTAAAACGCCAAATAATCAAAATGTCAAAACCGAGAAAGTTAAATGCGGGAAGTAAATAAGGAGCCTCGACTGAAATAAATTTATTACTAAAGCCAACAAATCGGTGTAAATTAGCGCATAATGAATATAAAACATGAAAAAAAAATTTCATTACCTACCTAAGAAACACGGAGAACGAAGATAACCCTCATTATCCCTACACAAAGTTGATCGATGACGCTTTATGTAAACCGACCGCTTCTAAAAACCGTAAATATTTAACCGGATGAGCCCTGTGCAGCACTCTATTCAGAAGCGCAAATCGGGCTGTTAAACAAATAAAGTTCAATCACTGATTCCCAAACTGACTAAGTCAAGCAAAGATTTATTATTAAATACAAACAGTTTTGGCACGGTGCCGAAGGGGAAGTAGAGAGAGAGAGAGAGTGGCCTACATTAACTCTCCGAGAACTATCTAATCAGATTCATGACCCTTTCATCCGTTTCAATATACTCATTCACCACAAGAACGCGTTCATTACCATTCAATTCGACATATGCCACAATACCACATATTCAAAGGTGTTCTACAAAAACACCCATGGCATAAAAATGTCATAAATAAAAAGAAGTCTATTATTTTCTGACTTTTACCTTTTCTTATGAAAAATTCATTGCATAAAATTAGTGGAAGGGAGTTAAACTCACAAACACAAATATAATAATACATTCAAATTAAATATAAAATAACACCGAATAACTGACCACACAAAAAAACTGGTCGCTGGATTCTGAAGAATCAAGAAGCTCGCTCAATAAAGGCAGGAGAAAAAAGAAGCTACAAAGTTGAGATATTGCAATAGTTGATCTATTCAAAAATGAAAAGGAACAAAACCAAACTGGGGAGGTTAGAAATTTTGACATACATCATAACAAAAGGGAATGTTGGGAAGAAAAATTACTCACATTAACTAGGAAAACAAGAGAGTCAATCTTAACCAGAAGAGGCGTCCGACAGGAAACCGCTCTATTGCGTCAAAAAGAAACTGAAAAAGACAAAACCAAGACTAGCTCCGTTCACCAGAACCAAGCTCGATACTTTTACCCACCATTCGCTGAAATCTGGCGATAACAAACGCTTTCCATCAGCTTTGATCTTCATATGGAGCCGATGCCCAAAATAATCGGAGCAGATAATGATGAGAAAAAAATTCGTATCGTAAAATTTCTTTCATCCGCGACGTCAACACCAACAGTCTTGCCACTGCCAGCAGCGTCAGAAACACCATCCGTTTCACCCCCTGAACACAGAGACGACACATTGTCGCAGTCGTATGAGATATTGATGGACATGGATCGGAACGAGCCATCAACTTGCCGGCATAGGCCTAGAACGGGTGCACCTAAGGATAGATTAAGAAATCGTGCGCAACTGTTTCTTATAAACCAGGGTCACACCAGTGACAATCTTGCATATCTGCCCAGCCCCCTCTGAAGGCCATGTCACTGAGTGGTAGCCCATTCCGGATCAATTGCCTGATAAGCAAAACCTCAAGGTCGCAGCGGTTATTCGCCGCTAGTGCACATGGGTAGAGAGTGCAACTCGGTCGCCGACAGGGTCTACGGCGCTGCTAAACCCTTAGAAATGAGAATAGTGATGTTAAGGATAGGCAAGGCATCCCTAACACTCCTAGCCTATTGCGAAATTCTAGGTAATGCGTGGTATAGTTTAACCAATCTTGAAGCGTGTCGATGACTCACGAAGTGACAACCATGACACAAACCCTGGGCACAGTTTTCTGCTGACATGCTGTACCGCTCTACAAGATGGAGAAGAGCAAACTTTCGGTCGTCATCCTACGGTCCCTTCAGTAGGGAATACTATCAACCGATAAATGTTGAGAAAAACACTTCAAATCCTACTGTAGTGAAACTGCAAGTCCTATTTCTCGTCAGAAGAAGGAGAAGTTCCAACGCTGACATCCCTGATAATCCGACCAAGACAACGCAAAATTGCACGACCGCCTTCCGTTCACCTGTACCGTAGTACTGAAGGCGCGATACAGTAGCCTTATCCATTTGCTGAAGTCCGGTTTGAATCCGGCGGCCTGCAGGACAGCAACTAGGTACTGATGATGGACATTGCGAACGTCTTGGAATGATCCAAACTGATCAGCACGGCTCTATCCTCGTCGTTTACATCATCTTGGATCGTACAAATCTAGGTTTCACTGAAATCTTCTGTCCTTCACAGTACACGCCTGCTCCGGTCCTAATAGAATCTCAGTAACTGTCTGAAATTACTCTCTCATGATCATGGCCAAAATCTTTAACTTTGTGTTTATCAACATCAAGTACAATGCGTAGAAGGGTCCCGAAGACTTATCGCAACCTCTTCAATGCAAAGAAAACTTACCCACGCAGTTAGCCATTTAATCGACGAAAGCCGAGGTAAGTATGATAAATAGATTTGAAACTCTTAATTACTCTTACCCACACCAAGGTCCTTGGTAAACCGGTCCTCAAACTTCCGCTTAAACGCTTCCCATATATCCTTGGTTGACTGTAGGTACGTCTCTCCACTGTAACTATCAGAACCTCGGCGTATCTGCTCCTTTTCGTAACGCTGCGCTTATTTTCACAGTTTCGTTGGACATCTTGAAAAACTGACCCAGGCAGCGCTCGCTAGTCGATCGTTTCAAACCCTGCCTAGCTAGGGTCAAGAGAATCACCCCCACCATTTGCCCAGACAGTTAAGTGCCTACACATTTTCAGCCTTATCGTTGTATACATTTGGTGATGAAAGATCTAGTTCTATTTTTAAACTACTCCCACCACTTATTCCCAATAACATTTTGGTCGTATAAACATAAATGATCCGAAACGTACTAGTGTTCACGGCATCCACAATCAACCATGTCTCCGAATCGACATAAAGAAGGTCCACCTTCGCACCCAGGGCAGGCTTAACAAACAAGAAAAAGACCTCTGGCCGGACGATCCCTGTATAGACAAAAAATTCACTAAACAGCGTACAAGCATCAACTTCGCATACAAAGCAACTCTTCTGGATCGCGACCAAATCTCCATCGAAAGACAAGAGATCACGAAGTTGACTGGCAACCTTACTCCAAACCCTGTAACCCATCGCAAACCAGCATTGTATGCATTTTTATGGAAACCCTTTATATGTTGAATGGACGGAAGTCTGCGGGAGAAAGGATACTGACGTATTGACCAAGGCAGTAACAATATTCTTCTTCATGTTCCGTGTTCTTTCAGGACATAGGCGATAATAGACTTCCATTTTGTCCTGTCCTTTGTCGCTTTTTATATTTTTCTTCTTGGTATTTCTCCTAAACTCAGCTTTGCCATCTATTTGCTAAGGCCTCTCAAGTATGTCTCTCGTTGCGTTCTCTTGTCTCTCATTCCCTCTATCCATCCTGTAAATATCAGTTCCCTCAAACCCATTTACCTTTTTATGTGTCCCGCGTCTTCATCTGTCTCTGCTTCATATTAATTATGTTTCCTTTATGTCTGCATCCTCTCCAACATCTCATCGTTGCACACGGCTCTGTCCATGGTATCCTCAGCATCCTTTTGTAAAACTACATTTCTGCTTTGATTCTATTCATCCTTGAAGAAACCGTTCAGCATCACTGCTTTACGGAGGGACAGACATCATATAGCAATCCAACACTCTTCTTTGTTTCAAATAAAATCTTCCTGCCTCTCAGTACTCTAGTTAGCTTTTGAAATGCGTCCTTGGTCATGCCAATGAATCTTCGGATCTCAGTGTCGCACTTTACATCCTCTGTCAGAACACTTCCCAGGTTCTTGATTTTCTTAATAACTTTCCAGAAAATATCGAGGTTGCCGATTATCTCGAAAAAGTGTTTGTGCTGCACGTTGTCAAATACCTTTGCGTAGTCTATAAATCACAGACGCAGTTCCTTCTGCATTTTTATTGTGATTTCTGATAGCATTCTGAGCATGAATATTGCATTCATTGTTTTGATGTCTTTAACGAACCCGCGCTGTTCTTGTTCGATCTCTGGCCTGATTTTGCTGCACGCGCTGTTTCGTTAAAAAGTACGATGAGTACTTTTTAACGAAACGAAAATTTTTAACGAAATTTTGTTATGTGGCTTATTAAGCGAATTATTCGGTGGAGTTCACATTCCTTTGCAACTGGCTTCTTATATAGTGCTATGAAAATTTCTCTACTTCCGTCCTCTGGTATGTCGCCACTATGGTAGTTTCCATTTTATATTTTTGTGATCCGCTTTACACCAAAGCCGTCTAAGTCTGTCAGCATCTCTACTACAATGAGCCATATTTAGCCTGTTTGCATTTGGTCCTTATTTCCTTGTGTAGTTTCCTATATTCCATTCCATGTCTTAACATTGTTTTCTGTCTCTTCTACATCATATCAAGATCCACTCGTTTTCCTTCCAAGGTGCTTTTTCTTTTGAGATGATGTTTGCTGATGTCACTAGAGCTTCTCTTAGTGCGTCCTGTTTTGAGCTTCCGTTTTCAATTAGGCCTTCGTGTTTCTTTTTCAAGCTGTCAGTATATGTGTTGCAGATTCGGGTCGTTCACGAGTCAGTTGTATTGCCGTCTGGGGTGTGCGTTAGGTATCTTTAATCTATGTAGTTTTGTCCTTAGTTTGCGTTTAGCTGGCATGTGATCGCTTCCGCGGTCAGCTCTTGGTCCGACGTAATTCGTCAATCTAGGACAATGTCGCCGACGTTCACTGGGAAAGTTAACTTTAAGGCCTTATATAGAAATGGATGTAGAAGAAGTGGGGCCCTCACTATACACAATTTAGAAAGCTTCTGCAGCTCCAGAAACTCTATCTGTTCAATCCTGTCCTAAGAGAGTCTGTCGACAGGAATTCTCACGCCTTGAGATTTCCTCCCGTGCAACTGACCTAGGAGCAAAGACAAAATGGAAACAAAAATAAAACTTATACTTAAATAGACAGTTGAACCTTCTAGCTCACATAATGAGAAAATAAGGCTCGGCAAATCTGACACTCACAAATCATATTTTGAATAAAACAGGGCATAACTTACCTTACGATTTTGTGTAAATGGAGAGTGGGGCAGAATTTAGGAGAGATAGCAAAAAGAAAATATTAATAACAACTATCAGTCAGTTAAGTGCCATACGTGGTAAACGCTTGGGCGATCATGTCTCGAAAGAGACATGACTGACTAGGCAAAATATTATCCCGCAGTAGGTTGCCATTGCTTTCTGCGGTAGATTGGTTGCCAGCAAAGGCTATAGAACCCAGTCTGTTCTGTTATTTAACCCATAACTGGAAGGAAGAGACGGATTAATACCTTTCCCAAGGGTATTTGCACGTAGGTGAATGCAATGAATTCAACTGGAATTTGAACTCGGCTCCCCGATTTCTCGTATCGAGCCGATATCCACTTTACCACAACGCACATAACAACTATAAAGGGCAGGAAATTGTAAAGAACCATAATCACTAACATCCTGGTACATAGATGAGCAAGAATTAATCATTCAAAACAAATGGACCTCAATATCAAACGTTGAAAACATAAAATAAGCGACCTTTTCTTATAAATTCTTCTGTCATAATATTTGATTGTTACAAAAATAATAACCGATTTCAGAAAAATTAACAGTAGAAATGTTAAGATTAGTCAAAATACAAGCCTTAAGCATCTATTTACCTCTACCATTGATCGATGGGATTATCTATTCCTCGTTGATAAAAGAAGTTATTGGCTCTGATGCAACGAAAAATTTGAAAGCTGATTCCACCTCTGGCTTGGACCTAAAAGTTTTACCATTTAAAATGTGCTTAAGTGCTTTAAAAAATGATAATTAGAGAGAGAAAGATATGGAGAATACGAAGGATGTGATAAACTCTCGTATCCTAACTTTGTAAGTTTTTGCAATGTCATTCTTGCAGCATATGGCCGCGCGTTATCGTGGAGCAGAATTAAACCACATCGATTCACCAATACAGGTCTCAATTTTTGCAGGCGTGCATGCATTTCAGCAGGTTCATTGCAGTAAATCTCTGCAGTAATGCTCTGATTAGCTTCCAGAAAGCTGTAGTGAATAAAACAAAAAATAAATCTACCAACTAACATTGAATATTGCTGCCATATCTGGTCGGGTGCTCCTGCTATCCACCTAGGTGTCCTTGACAAAATCCAACGGAGAATCTGTAATGTGATAGATCCCGACTTGGCAGCTCTTCTCATTTTCTCACCGACGTAATGTGGCTTCCCTGTGTCTCTTCTACAAATACTTTCTGCACCGATGAACTTAGCTCACTGGTGCCCTTTATATATAAATTTACTCGAGCCACAAGATTAGCAACTAGACCCCACCCTTTTACTGTAAAACCAATAAATTGTAAACGAAAATTCTACTCCAACAGCTTATTTTCTTGCACTTCTCGCCTGTGGAATTCCCTTCCATTTACTTGCTTTCCCGACAGCTATAATCTCCAAGAATTTAAATGTAAAATCAATAGTCATCTCCTATTTCACTTACCTGCATCCTCTCTCTCATGCTCCTTTTTCCGTCCACTCCACTCTCATCAGTATTCTCATCCTTTTCTTACTCACTTGCTGACACTCCCTATAACCTGTCATTCTTTCTCATAACTTTCCTTTTATGTAACCCCCTGCAAAACAGTGGCAATAAAATGCCTTGCTTGGGGCGATATGATTACAAAAAAGAACACAAATTTCAGACCACCAGAGAGTCACCATTATCATTTGCTAATGCAACTTTGGCTTTGGGAAATGTTTAGGGGACTCATCAAAATCAAGCTATTGACCTAATCGTTTACGTTTATCATAAAGGATCCACTTTTCATCTCAAATGATTATTCGGTCAAGAAAGGGATCACTGCTGTTACGCAGGAAAAGTATAAGGCACACTTCAAAACGCCAAAGTTTTTGATTTTCATTGAGATCATGAGGAATCTAGTTATCGAGCTTTTTCACCTTGGCAACACTGCAAATATCGTGAGACTGTTGCAGTGTTAACATCAAGCGTCTGAGACATTTCTCTGACACTTTGACGTGGGTTTCGTTCAACAAATGCTTGAATTGTTTTGTTGTCAAGACTGCATGACCGTCCTCTACCTTCTTCGTCTTCAAGTCTATGATAAACCATGACGAAATTTCTGGAAATAATTTTATATTGTCCGATCACTTGTAGACCCACCTCCCTATGCTCTGATGATATTGGCAGAAGTTTGAGAGGCACTGTGCCCAACTTTGAACTCATGCAAGGGAAATAAACAAATATCATGTTTTGCCATGTTCATAATTAAGGGCTTCTATACTTCAAGAATATTTGTGTTTGAAAATAAATTAAAACTTATTAAAGAGCTCACAGTTATTATTATGTATACCAAAATTTACAAAATATATACCGTGAATACAATGTTAAAATGACTGTCCAAAATACAACACTTCGAGTGGCCATTATTTTTGTAAAAGCCTAATACTTTCATCACTGTTTAGAAGCGTTTTGAATTTCAAAATTTGCTACACTAGCACGTTGATATTATAAACTTTTTTCTTTCTTAAAATAGATACAATATTATAGTTTTTAGTTTTTTAAATTTTTTGTACAAGTGTCATTTCATAGAAACACTTATTTCATCAGCATGCCTTAAATTGAAGATATTGTCGATTAACGAAATGTCAAAATCATTTAGACTTGGTGAGATTTAAATTTCTGAATTTTTTAACCAATTCAAAACGCGATTTTCTTTAAGTATAAAGATGCTTTATCACGAGATAAAGTGAAAAGATGAAACAATAACAAAAAACAACGTAGGAAGAACAGAGAGAAAAAGAAAAGAATGAAAACTTGCACATAGATAGATAGATAGATAGATAGATAGATAGATAGATAGATAGATAGATAGATAAGTGCTAATACCTCCTACGAAGTGAATGAACATCATAGATAGATAGATAGATAGATAGATAGATAGATAGATAGATAGATAGATAGATAGATAGATGCTTATACCGCCTGGTGAGTGGATGAAACTCTGGATCGGGATGCTGGAGGTAGCTTCAATCAGCTAAATAGATAGCTAGATAAGTCTTAATACCTCCTGCGGAGTGAACGAAAATCAATCAGATAAATAACAAACCTGTTACTTATATTAAAGATAGATAGATAGATAGATAGATAGATAGATAGATAGATAGATAGATAGATAGATAGATAGATATGAACAGACTGAGATAGATAGATAGATAGATAGATAGATAGATAGATAGATAGATAGATAGATAGATAGATACGTCCTAATACCTCCTGAAGAGTGGTAAAAAATCTGTCAGCTAAATGACAAACCTGTTACTTATATATAGATAGATAGATAGATAGATAGATAGATAGATAGATAGATAGATAGATAAGTCCTAATACCTCCTGAAGAGTGGTCAAAAATCTGTCAGCTAAATGTCAAACCTGTTACTTATATTATAGATAGATAGATAGATAGATAGATAGATAGATAGATAGATAAGTCCTAATACCTCCTGAAGAGTGGTCCAAAAATCTGTCAGCTAAATGTCAAACCTGTTACATTATATGATAGATAGATAGATAGATAGATAGATAGATAGATAGATAGATAGATAGATAGATAGATAGATAAGTCCTAATACCTCCTGAAGAGTGGTCAAAAATCTGTCAGCTAAATGTCAAACCTGTTACTTATATTATAGATAGATAGATAGATAGATAGATAGATAGATAGATAGATAGATAGAAGAAAAGTAAGAGAATGTAAGGAATATGTAATGTAAGTTTATGTAAGTATACACAAAAGAAAAGATAAAGAAGAAAATATTGAAGTGAATGAGAAGATGAATGAAAAATTCAAACGAAAAATGGTTATGCGGAAAGAAAACGGAAAGAAAGTGATAAGAAGCTGAAAATAAAATTGAAAAATTTAGAATCAAAATTTTGACAACAATGACCATATCATCGATATGGAGCTAATTTAAAATCAACGAAATACCAATTCAGATTTATAGTGAACTAGATACAATAATTTTTTGCCTAAAAAATCAGCATTGAAGATCTTAGATTTTAGCTGGTCTGAGATGCCTGTCGGAAATCGAAAATACGTAAAAAACTTAACCTCCGTAGCTGGCACGTCAGGTCATAACATTAAGAATATGAATTCGTCGCCTTTATTGGACAATATTCTAGTATGGCGGAACTATTCAATAACGCACTGTTTAAAAGAAAATTTAACGCTTCCTTTAAAAGAAAAAAACGAAAGAATGTAACTGAGGAAATATACAAGGTCAAAGGTTCAAGCTGATGTCGTCGCCATTTTTACATCATTTTTTTTTTAATATCCCAATTCCCCTCCCCATAAAAAAACCATTAGAGTGCATTAGGTCGAGGTGTAAGTCGATAATCTATAAAGAGTAATACGCATCAACTTTTTGGCATGAAAACATAAAAAAAGCTAAAGTAAAAATGTTCATCTACATGTTTTTCTCTCTTCTGTAATAGTGTGAAATGCACACACGAAATGTGTTATATATTGACTGTGAAAATCGCCAAAAGCTTTCCAAGACAAGAAATGTTAACATTACATCGATTAAACTAGTTTCTAGACACCATCAGACGTTATGAATTGCTGCTATTATTATCATTATTTTTATATATTTATGACTTTTATCATTATTATTAATAGTTAAAATAGCATCAGTAACAGCATTCAGAGTATCGATAATATGATATCGCATTTCTCGCGGAGGTGGTGGAAGTTCTTTTATTTCTCCTGCTATCATTAACACGTCTATAAAGGACTAGGTAGAGAAACGGGAGGGCAGGGCGTAAAATGTTATGGCGGGGGAACTTTGCTTGTGTTGGCGATGATGGCGTAGGTGTGCCAGTGAAGCTGATTCGCGTCTTCAATTTATAGGTTCTGCTGCCAAAATTCTTCGACAAGCAGGCGCTTGCAATATGTCCTGCTATTCAAATTTCAACACCTTTTCAACTTTTCGTTTATAAAGGCTCATCTTCGCGGATCGTTGAGCCTCGGTAATTGGAAGAAAGTGGAGAAAAAGAGTGAGAGAAAGAGTTAAAGAGAGAGAGAGAGAGAAAGTTGCTACTTATATTATTTGATGGAATCGCCGGCGGCACAAGACACCGATACCATATTGATGTGCGCATGAGCAAAAATACACTACAGAAACAAAGATGCGAGTACATATCGGGGAACATGATGCTTTAATATGTAGGAACATTTAGATGTAACTAATAGCAGATGGAAGAATATTTTTACACTTATACATGCATATATACGTGTGTGTATATATTATATATACGTGTGGGAGTGTGTTATGTGAATTGGGCAGCAATCTTTCATACAAGTTTCATTAAAGACGCCAGACAAGGTACTGCGATTAAGCATTCTATTTAATCTTTTATTTTTATAATCTTTTTCATTCGTATAAGTGTGTTCTTTCTAGGCATAGAATGTGTAAAAAAAAACTGTCCAAAATATTCTATATAACCGGGGGCTTTCGGTTATACTATTCACCATGATTTTTTTAACTGAATACGTAAAATATTATATATGTTTATGTATAAGAATATTTTTTCCAAAATTGGTCAGCATGTTATGACCGTGTTGATAGTTAATACTATTGAGTGTTGGATTAGATTTTTATTTTTCGCTTGTATTATCAAGGCTTCTATTATATTTAACCGTTTTTATATCTTCTTATGAATATGTTGAAGACGGAATATGATAGGCTTCTGTGTGTGCTTAAATATGTCCTAATTGAGCTATAGTCTGAAAAATTTACCTGACTCTTGATAAGCATGTCTAATATAGCTATTCATTAATTTATTTGGATCAGAAACGCAGTTCTTTAAGAGCCATGTTAATGCATAAATAATATTCTTCTTCTTCTTCTTCTTCTTCTTCTTCTTCTTCTTCTTCTTCTTCTTGTGCCGTGTCTCTTCAGGACGTAGGCAATCGTGGACTTTCACTTGGTTTTGTTTCTTGTCGCTCTCAATAATTTTTCTTTTGTTATCTCTTCTAAGCCCCGCTCTGTCAACCATTTGCTCTTTTCCTTGTTTTTAATGAGATGTTCCTGTTTTTCAGTACTCTGGTTAGGTTCTGAAGTGCGTATTTGGCCATGCCAATGCGTCTTTAGATCTCCATTTCTCACTTTCCATCCTCTGTCAAAACACTTCCCAGGTATTTAAATTTCTTTACTTATTTTATTTTAGATTCTCCGACTTGCAGTTAGCATATTGGGCTACTCTTTTTGCTGATGACCATATATTCAGTTTTCTTAAGGTTTATGCTCACCCCTTTCTTTTGCTAACTGCTGTAGAAGGTTCTGCATTTTCCTTTCCATGTCTGCTATCAGCACCGTTTCATCCGCGTAAGTACTCTGTAATTTGAATCTTACAGGTGAGTTGTTGCTGGTGATATTATGTATAATATGTATAGTATAGACAATGATGGATGTGCATGCTTATATTTAGATGTATATGTGTGTATATAAACATATATGCACATCCAACGCGACAGTTATAGAACAACATATCATAAGATAAATGAGGCATCAACATTCATTCCTTGCACGATGAGACTTTTATGGAGGTTGTCCGCAGCGCAGAATACACTGCACTGATCATAAAGTTACGATTCAAAGGAATATTGGGCAGTATATTTGGGCGCAGTAGTTGCCGGTATGTTGTCAGTATTGACAGCCAACACTTTTCGGGGCTACACTCCGGATTTTCTTTGTGGATTTATTTCATTGCCTTCTCCAGGTTTGGATATGACCGGAAGACGGCGAACGTTTTCTGTGTGTCGTTATCCACTTGCACCCTTCTCTCCCAGTTTGTTGGAGCTGCTCTCGTGTACCCGGGGTAGTTGTTACGTTGTAACGTACAGCTTATACTAACACTTTCTTGTTCATATATCTCTGGGTTGTCACTAATGACTTTTACTCGATTTTTGAGCAGCGGACGTTCCCTTTCTTTACACTGTTTGGGCGGTGGGAGTTGATATTGTCCGGTGAATTTTAGCTTTCGATAAACAGATGTCTTGAACCCATGCACTGTTCGAGATATTAGAATGTCAAATGCTAGTTGTTTGTTTTTTTCTTAAAACTCCTTTGTGAAGTGCATCGAATTTTAATGGTCTAGTAGTAGCTTAACTTCATTCTCGCGTGCCCAGAGAATGAAGGTGTCATCTATGTATCTCATACAATTGTCTTTAGTGAGGCGGATTCTAATGCCATCTCTTCGAAGTATTCTATGTATATGCTAGCCTTTGCTGGTGACAATGGCAAGCCAATTGCTAAGTCTTCATCTCGTTGATATATGTCTGATCCCATTCTAAAGTGTGTTGTTTGTGGACAGTAAGTCAGCATCTCCATCAGGCAATCTGTTGGTATACTGGTACCTTTCTCCTTTGGACGAGTCCAAGGCAAGTCTTTCTTTGAATATCAATAGTACCTCCTCTCTGGGTACCTTACTGAACAAAGTCATTATGTCTAGAATCATCTTCAGTTAGATTGAATAGAAGTATATCTGATTAATTCTACGAAGTGAGCGCAGTGTCGGACGTATGATGGTTACTTTACAACTCATGGGTTAATCATATCCATCAGAAATCGACTCAGAGGGTGACGCACAGACCCTTGGCAGCTAAGAATTAGTTTGAGTGGAATACCGTTCTTGTGAATTTTGGGGAGACAATATATGTGAGATAAGTTGCTGTAACGTTGAGACAACCGGCTGTATATTTGAATATTTGAAGAGCTTTTGAGAAACAGATAAAAACAAGAACTTCTAACAATTTCTATACTACATATTTCTGTGACTCCCTGCTTATATATATATATATATATATATGTGTGTGTGTGTGTGTGTGTGTGTGTGTGTGTGTGTGTGTGTGTGTGTGTGTGCGCACAAGCGTGGGATGTTGAGAATTTTAAATTTAATTTACACACACACACATATATATATGTGTGTCTGCGTGGGTGTGTGTGTATATATGATAAAATAAGTAAAGAACAAGTAGGAAACGTGTCTTTAATCTAACATGGTTTCATTTTATTAACCTTCTTCAGAGATTTGTTTAAAAAACACGAACAAAATTTTTTTAATTTTTTTAAAAAAAACAAAGATATAGTATACTGGAATGCTGATCGGGGTTTGATTCCATTGGTCAGATACATGTAATAAAGAAACAAACGTTCCTTTTAAATATAAGAGTATGTATGTTTAGGAACACCTGTCTATGCCACGTGTAATAAAGCAATCGATGTTTATTTTAAATGTATGCATAGGAACGCTTGTCTATTTATATCTATGAATGCGTAATAATTTACCCTGAACCCACCATACGAATTTGGAAATAGCAATTATTTACCTTTTCTCGACTCCTTAATAATACGTAATAACGATAAATTAGATTTTAAAAGTTTATTGTTCACCTACTAACAAAACGATCTTATTAAATTCTATTCCCACCACTGTCTCTTTGTTTTTACAGTTGCTCTTGATAGCACGAAAGGATATGACAGGGTTTGACATGCTGGCCTTTTATACAAGTTCCGGAGGTACGGTATTTCTAGACGATTGTTTGATTTAATCCAGTCTTTCATATCAAATCGTGAAAGTAAAGTTGTTTTGAACGGGGTAAGCTTCCAGATCTTTTCATACTAACGTGAGCGTCCTTTAAGGCTCTACCTTAGGTCTTACGTTTTTTATGATCTTCATCAATGATCTTCCTGTTGTAATTAGTTCCTAAGGTAAGCATCTATGCAGATGACACCACCATTTACTCCGATCTCAATAAGAAATCTGCAAAGACCTGGCTGCTGTCCTTCAAAAGGTCCTCCAATCTGTTATTGAATGGAGAACTTAATCGTAAATTTTAATGCCTTCAAAACAAAGAAGTTTAACCACCATAGAGAAACCTTCTTGCTTGCCATCAGAATGGATGACTCTATTCTCCTAGAAAGCCAAACACTGCACCTCCTTAGCCTCACTCTCTCAAATGACCTCACATGAAACGGCTACATTGAAACTATAGCTGCATCTACTGCTAAAAAGCTTGGGTCACTGTGTTGGGCCAGAAAGATTTCTTGTTAGAATTCATATTGCACATTTATAAATCTACCATTCGCCCGTGTATTGAATACTGTGGCCATATCTGGTCGGTTGCTTCTGCAATTTATCTTGAGGTTCTCAACAAAATCCAAAGGGGGTTCTTATATATATATATATATATATATATATATATATAGGACCCAGAGTTCAGAGGTAGAATCGCCGACTGATGCCAATTCGGTCAGGTTTCAATCCTGGGTAAAAGCAATCGGATGTCTAACCGTACTGATGAGCTGTGATACAGCGAAACAGATCTGTCAGCGGATGACTATACACGAAGTGCTTACAAAGTAATGCGGTTTAAATATAGAGCATAACATTAATACAACTATCAATATTATTATAAGAATTTTTTTTATTAATTTTTCAGAGAGGTTCACTCTGCACAAGGCCCGGAGGCCAATTGAGGTAGACGGTTAGAGTAAAAGGCAGTTTATGTGAAAAGGAATGAAAGATAACGGTTAAACCTACACTTGAACAGGTTAAGATTGTCGTGATCGGCGAAACAACAGTTTGAAAGTTAGTACCTCAGAGCAGTGGTTTAGCGAGAAGAAGCTGTATGAATGGAACTTACTTATCACCAATGGTATAAGAGTTCAATGCCCAAGTGCAAATTTGGTTTAGGACAAATGAGATCGCGTAAACAGCATTGCTTCTCATTGCTTATATCTCTAATTATATGTAATTCTATGCATTTTTCCCATAGATAAGCTACATACACTCGTAAATCTCGGATGTTCCAATTCTGATGGAAAGCTCCTTAGTGTGAATTAAATTCAGTTTTGACAATTGAGAGCGAATAGACTGAGATTTTATTCCTACTTTAAGACTAGACTTTAAATAATCTTTGAATAAATAATTATACAATCCAATGCATTAAACGCTATTTTTAAAATTGTCTTTTACTAAGTTTCACACATACAAAGCCCGACAGCCACTCAAGGTAGAGGGTTACTTATTTGTGCATGGGTGTAACTAAAGTTAAGAAGTGTAGTTCATGAGGTTATATTAAAGAAATAACATTTAACCCTAGCTCAAGTTTGTAGTCATCGGAAAAATTCCCTCCGGGAGTCTATTCTACAAAGCAGCAGTTCTTGGGAAGAATCTGACCGAGTAGACTTGGAAAGAGTTTTTCTTACTTATTAATGAAATACGATGTGAATGAGCATTATTCCTATTGGCTGATTTTATCACATATAATGACACAGTCGTAAGTTCTAACCTTTCTTAGTTTCGGGTTAAGGAGTTATCAACAGGACACTGAATGCTTAGAATATCTCAGATTTATTTTTATGGTTTATCAGCCCTTTGCAGGTTATTTAAAATTCAATATGTTATGGATATAAATATTGTAGAAATATTATAGAGATAAATAATGATTTACGAACAGATGTCATACTAATCAACAAATAACTGGGGTAAAAGAGATGGATCTATGCCTTTCTCAATGGTAATGCGCTTAAATTAATATAATAGACCCGACTGAATTTGGAAATTGGCTCTCTGATTTCCAATTCCTAGCCGTTATCCTTTACATCAACCACACATCGAGGCTGGTATTCTCAAGCGGTCACCTATATTGGTACTAGCCTGACTAATCGTTGCTTAACTTCGGTGATCGTACGAGAACCGGTGTTTTAACGTGTTATAGCCGTAGGCAACAATGTCTTAGAAAAAGAGAAATAAATTTGTGAAAGTGAAAAGTTAATTGGCTTCTAAAATACACCCAGTAAACCCTTAGTTAAATAATTTACAAACCATTAACATAATTTTTATAGAGATGAACACTATAAAATCAAAGTAGATTTCTATTAATATCCTTCGGCAATTTCAACAAAATTTTCTCGTTCTCTTTGCGATGATCATCAATCATACGTTCCATTATTCAACTGTTCTTTTTGTTTCCTTCCAGATATAATTTGCCCAATTTTAGTTGTAGAGAAGCCATTCGGAGTTCTACTAAAACTGTAAACAAAAAAGTTATAGTAATATTATAAAATGCATGATTTCTCCCTCCTCTTCTTACTGCTCCCTACTAGATAGCATTGCTGACGACATAGTTAAGGCTATTTCCTATCACCCATTCGCCCACATATTTGTATTTGGAGACCTCAATGCCCATCACTCTGAGTGGCTTGAAAACGCCGTTACTGATCCAGCGGGCATTCACGCCATGAACTTCGCTATTTCCCAATCCCTTACACAAGTGTAGGACTTCCCCACTCGCTTCCTAAGCACTCCCTCGGGTCATTCCTCACTACTAGATATATGTTTCACCTCTGCGCCTGACGCCTGTCAAGTCTCGTAGCTTTGCCCTCTCGGCAACTCCGACCACGCTGTAGTCTCTCTCAGTATTTCTTTCCAATCTCACTCCCCCCAGGAGCCCCCTACCTATAGGATTTCCTACCTCTACCAAAAAGCTGGCTGGGATGCCTTTCGCGATTTCCTCTGCGACGTCCCTTAGGGAAAAGTGTTCGACCTATCAGTTGATGACAGTGCCTCTGAGGTCTCGTCATAGGTGAAAGCTGGCATTGATGCCTTCATACCCACCAGGAAGTATTGCTTAAAACCTCATTCCTCTCCGTGGTTCTCTCCTGCCTGCTCAGCCGCCGTTGCCCACAGGAACCATTACTTCCGTCTATTCCGGAGACAGTCATCTGATCACAATAGGCGCCTGTTCATATCTGTTCGCAATGAGTGCAAGAGAACCCTAAATGACACCAAACGGTTGTTTGCTGAGAGAATACGACAGCGCATAGCTGACCGCAAGTTCGGCTCCAAGGACTATTGGAGGATTTGCAAACGAGTGCTCAACAATAGGAAATCCTCAATACCTCCTTTAATCCATGAATTTATGGTTCTCACGTCATCTGCGGCCAAAGCTGAGTGCTTTGCCCGCAGATTCTCATCCAACTCCACATTTGACTCGTCCGGAGTACACCCACCCAACTTCCCTATTAGAACTGAGGCCAAACTGCATGACGTATATATTACCTCGACAGTAGTATCCCGAGTAATTTCAAAATTCGACCCCCATAAGGCGAGTGGAGACGATGGAATCCCGGTGATAATCCTTAAGAGGTGTGCTCCTGAACTTTCCCCTGTCCTCTCTAAACTGTTTAACTACTGCGTTTCGGCTTCCTGCTTTCCTGCATGCTGGAAGTTCTCTTCAGTCATTCCTGTATTTAAGAATTGTGGTGAACCCTCGGACCCATCCAACTATCGCCCTATCAGTCTTCTACCGATATTCGGGAAAGTATTCGAGGCCATAATCAATGCTGAAATAGCTCATCATCTCACTGACCACAAACTCTTCTCTGACAGGCAATATGGCTTCCGCTTTTCCAGGTCCACGGCCGACCTGCTAACAACCTTTACGGAGTACATGCTACAGGCCCTTGATGAGTCTGACGAGGCTCGCGCGGTTGCTCTGGACATATCCAAGGCTTTCGACAGGGTTTGGCACTCTGGCCTCCTATTCGTTTTGAATGGGCGTGCCTCTTCATCCCACAGCACGAATGCTGGTGTCCCACAGGGTTCTATCCTGGGCCCGGCGCTCTTCCTTATTTTCATCAACGATCTCCCAGATGAGATCAAGTCCCAAGTAGGCATCTATGCAGATGACACTACAATATACTCCCGCACCAGTAAGAAACCTGTCGTGGCGGACAGACATAATCTCGCTGCTGACCTTGAGCGGGATCTACACTCTGTGGTGAATTGGGGCAAGAAGTGGCTTGTCAGCTTCCATGTGTCTAAGACCAAGCTGTTGTCTGTCAACTATCACAGGCAACCTCTCCTGCCTCCCATAAGCATGGACCAAGCGATTCTCCCGGAGAGCAATACACTACGCCTCCTCGGACTTACCCTGTCCTCAGACCTCAAATGGAACCACTATATTGAATCCATAGCAAAATCTACTGCTAAGAAAGTTGGGTCACTATGTCGATCTAGGAGGTTTTTTCCGCCTGAATCCATCCTGCATATATACAAGTCAACCATCCGTCCGTGCATTGAGTACTGCTGCCATTTATGGTCAGGCGCCCCTGCCGTTATCCTCAGTGTTCTTGACAGGCTCCAAAGGAGAGTCTGTAATGTGATAGGTACTGATCTGGCGGCTCGACTGCAGCCACTTCCCCACCGTCGAAATGCGGCCTCCCTTTGTCTGTTCTATAAATACATTCATGGCTTCTGCTCGGACGAACTTAAGTCACTGGTGCCTCCTCAACAGGTGTTTACTCGTGCAACCAGACTGGCAACTGCGTCCCACCCATTCACAGTCAGGTTAGCCAATTGCAGACGACAATTTTACTCCTGCAGCTTCTTCTCTCGCACTTCCTGCCTGTGGAACTCGCTCCCATATTCTTGCTTTCCTGACGGCTACAACCTCCAGAAATTTAAATGCAAAGTCAATACTCATCTACTAACCATTGGTCTAGCTCTCTCCCCTCCCCTGTATAACCTTCCCTTTCTCTCCACCTGTGCATCTGTCATCGCACCTGCTTTCTCAGCTTTCTATTGCTCCTTTCTAACTAGTTTGTACTTCTCACTCTTTTCTAATTAATCTTTTTACATTTATGTAGCCCCCTGCACATCAGTGGCATTTCTGCCTTGCTCGGGGTGAAATGATTATAAAAAAAAACATTAGCATTATGCTAGAATATAGTAAAATAGTTAAGAAAGAGAATCGTGTTAAATACAGTACAAAAAAGTATCAGTCAGATAAATGCCAGATGTGATACACGCTTGGGCGACCATGTCTCGAAAAGAGACATGACTGACTGGGCAGAAGATTTTCTCGCAGTAGGTTACCATTACTATCTACAGTAGACTGGTTGCCAACCAAGGCTATAGAACCCAATTTGTCCTGCTATTTAATCCATATCTGGAGGAAGAAGTGTCAGATTAATACCTTTCCCACGGGTATTTGCGCGTAAGTGAATACAAGTAATTCAACTGGAATTCGAACTCGGCTCACCGATTTTCTCATTCCGAGCCGATATCCACTGCACCACAACACACATCCCAGTTAAAATATAGTTGCACTAAAAATACTGTAATAATAGAGTAACATTCTAAATTTTTTAAAAATGCGTACAATAAAATTACATAAAATACAATAAAAATATAAAATCAAATAAAAATATACGAAATTGTATAAAATAAAAATAATGAAAATACAATGAAATAAAGTCAGAATACAGTAACATTCTCAAATACAGTAACATGCTACAATACAATACAGTAAAAATACAGTAACATATCTCATTTTTGTGTGAGTTTCCCGTTCTTTCTTATACAGTATTCAACAAGTAAGATAGCACAAAAATACCACAGGTAGCTTCCTCGCTTTTATAGATAATATCTTTAAAAGTTTGTCTTTAACTATAATTATACTCTTGAAGGGGAATTATACTTAATAGTCAGTTTTTAATATTTTATATTTAAATGCGCACATTGATGCCCCCATTTATGATATCATTTATGATACCGATTTAATACGCACTACATCTACTTAGCGGTTGTTATTTAAATATTAACATTTGGTTGATTTCAGAGATGCATTTGCATGTGTCTATGCGCACCTCCATCTTTCCATGAGTCCCAGAGTGTCTCTTCATAATCATTGATAGCTGCATCTATTAAATTGACTGCGATATGACCCGTAAACTAGTGGCCTTTGACGGTCTATTGTTGAAGGAACAAAGCATGGAAACGAGGAAAATTGCAATATTTCCGATGAGACGATCGAATAGCCTCTGCCAAAAGTTCATATAATTTCTATAAATACAACAAGATCTTCATTACAATGCAGCTAACACTGGACAAATATCTGCGGGGAACTCAAGAGAAACAATAGCTCAAACTATGCTTATGAAAGTGTGCTGAGTTTTTAAGTAACAAGCACGGCGAGCCGAAGTTCTGACGATGGGAAATTCAAGGTAAATTTCGGCTTGTGGATTTGCATAATCGATAGGTCAACTCGATGAGATCCCTGCCAGTTCATCTGTTCATTCAAGGTTGATCCAGTATGAGGTGTGTGAATAATTAATGTGAGAACAATAAGTGAGAGACGCACAGACACACACTTGGGTCAAGACATTCGTCAATAGAGATAGACGAGCACACACAAGTGAGTGATAAAAATTTACAAACACTGACAACTACAGTAGATATGAAGATACACATACAGACGCACACGCACACACGCACACCGTGATCGAATCAAATACACACAGAGACATATATGCAAATAGACACACGAAGACACATTTAATTGTACGCTATTGATTCAGACACACATCAAAATACACTTACTTGACAAATAGAAACACATGCAGATAAGCAAACATGCATGCATAGTACTAAGTCTACTGTGAATTCGCATATATACTAAGTCCCTCGTGAAAACACACACACAAAGAAATAAACAGACACACACAGACGAAGAAAGTAACATGTACACTACCGGCCATAATTATAGGCCACCCCAGTGTTTAAAAAAAATGAAGTATTTCAGACCATTTTTTAGTATTTATTGCCAAGTGAATATTTGTAAATTTTTTTTTTCTTACATACAACATGTGACCAATGACCACATGTGCATTTACTTTGCCCTCATCAGCCGCTAACCAAGGGTGAATACACAGTTTCGGTGGTTTAAAGCGGGACTGCCACCCCTGGCACCACCAGCAGCAATCGCTACTGGGCAAAGTAAATGACAGAAAAATAAAATCAATTGGCACATTGAGACAGATGAAAACGCTTTAACAGTTTTTTAAAATTCAAGTGCAGAACGAGAACGGAAGAAGTAGACGACGTCATGCTTTCTTTGCGAATTTCTTCGAATTGCGCCAAATCCAGCATGACGCTTGTCGAACAATAGATTGAAGGCGACATATTTGCTTCTTTAAATCCCTTCCAGTGACGCCTATTTTCGAAAGCAATGAAATAGTGGAGTGTTCTAGAAATCCACGACAGCCAACCTCAATAGGCATCACATTACATGACCATCCTTTTTCTATGCATTCGGCACGCACGAATTCGTACCGATTTTTCTTTCGTTCATGGGCCTCTGAAAAATTTTCTTCCCAAGGGACAGTAAGTTCAATTAGAAATATACTCTTTTTAGAGTCAGACCAGAGCAAAATGTCAGGACGCTTGTCTGTCTGGAGGATGTGCACTGGAAATTTCAAAGATGTCTTCAGATCTGCTGAAACTTTCCAATCCTTTGCTCCATTTAATAAAAATATGATTCTTTTGTTAATATTGCACAATAACATGTGCATCAAATTAGTTTATAAATATTTAATAGTTACCTATACTGCAGTGTCATCAATGAAAGCATGAAAAAAATTAGGGTGATTCGGACGAGTTCATCTTTGTTTCTTTGCCTTGTAAAATTTTGCAAAAAAATAATAGCAAAATAACCATTCTATTTTCATTTGTCAATAAATACTAAAAATATTATGAAATACATCATTTCTTTAAAAAAAATAGGGTGACCTAGTCATTATGACACGTAGTGTATATACCGATGCATACTAACTTGCGCGCACACATGCAAGCATACCTGTTTCTACTTTACTGATTTGAGTTAATCAATTTTCATAATGAATCTTCGCTGTTCTCTTTTTGAGCACTTTGCCGTTGTATAATAGTTGGCAAGCTTGTCTCGCCAAAACGATTATTACGACGTTTTACCAGGTGTTCGTCTGGGTGTAATTGCTTGTCTCGCTAGATCAATTAAGTTTCTCTTGTCCTAATCTTTGTTATCATAACGTTCCGGTCGTTGTGCCCGTTGACCTTCATCATATCGAATTCTGAACTGAAACCTGTACTACGGGTTGTTATTTAGTTGTCTTAACTTCACAGTTATTAACTCACAACCACTCAGTTAAGTGCCATACGTGATACACGCTTTGGACGATCATGTCTCGAAAGAGACATGACTGACTGACTGGGCAGAAGATTATCCCGCAGTAGGTTGCCATTGCTTTCTGCGGTAGATTGGTTGCCAACCAAGGCTACAGAACCCAATCTGTCCTATTATAACCCATAACTGGAGGGAAGAGACGGATTAATACCTTTCCCAAGGGTATTTGCGCGTAAGTGAATGCACAACCACTATGTAACCAAATTCATGACCCACCGATTTAATCCAATACGCTTTTGTTCCTTAGGACAATAACCTGTGGTAAACTTTAAACTTTAAATAATAAAGAAAAAAAGACAAGTGACAGCAAGTTTTAAACAGCAGCAGCAGCACTCAAAAATGACAGGCAGTAACTGAACAGCAGCACTATTAAGCAGGCAGTTCAGGTTAAAGAAACGTTATGTTAAAAACAACAAAGATGAGGATAACAGTCCGAATGAAAATAGCGTAAATAACAAAAACTCTTCATCCCTGAAATTCAAACTGGAATCTACATATTTATGTAATACCCCAATTGTCCTGTCCTAACAATTTCTCCGGCGGCCGTTCTCCACGCTGTGATGTTGCCGGAAATTTGTTGAAAATGTCGGACGAACAGTTGAGGGTACAAGATTGACTATAAGGAACGAACTTCCACAATTTGGATGAGTTGAAAAGGATGCTTTATTCGTTTAGAGTTAGCCTTGTCTGTTGGGGCAGGCGAATGTGACACACAGCTCTAACACTAATTAATGGAGATCAACAAACCCAAACTGAACGAACGGAGACGAACGGAGATCCTTACTTCAAGCTCGCACCCGGCTGACTCCTTTCAATTTCTCTTCTTAACTTGTCTTAACTTTTCTGACTTCTATTTATTTAAATGAAAATCCGGAAATCCGGAAATGCTTTAGACCGCCGGTGACAAACACCGGCGACTGTAAGTCTGAAATTTCAGTTATCTTTTTTTTAATCTTAATAAGGCTTCCGCCGGAAAAGGCTTAATGTGTGGTCAAGATACAGTAAAGGACAGCCTTTGACCGGGTCATCGAAAACCTACCCGCTGACCTTTATCACTGAGTCAAATATTTACCGGAGGACAATTTTCCTCATAAAAGAAAAAGCGTTTATTTATTTTTTTCCTCTTCTTTTTCACTTTTGTTAAATATGTTTTTAAACTATTTTCTATTCTAATCTATTTTCTATTTTAATCTATTATAATAAAATACATATATGTCTAGTTATCGTGTCACAATTTAGAAAAATCCATAATTTATATATAATTAACTTTTTCTTTCTGAATAATTTAACGAAACAGTCAAATATAGATTTTACATATAGAAAAGCGGACGGAATATAGAAAATATATTGGTATGAAATATATATTTTTTAATCATATCACCCCGAGCAAGGCGGTAACGCCAATGATGTAGGGGCCTACGTAAGAGTGAAAAGATTGGAAAAGAGAAAGCCGGAAACCACATCCTAAACAGGGAAGAAGGGATGAGCCTCTTCACTTGTTCAATAGACGTGGGTGGAGGGTGGAGTGTGAACCGGGCGATAGTTTAGTCTATCTACTCCAATTAGTTTAGTCTATCTACTCCAATTAGTTTAGTCTATCTACTCCAATTATAAATATAAGTGAATGTCTGTTTTAATCGAATTTGGTGATATTTTCATTCATCCTTGGGTTAGTTACCAATCTTTCTTTTTTTGTTGTTTTTTTTTTTTTGCTTTGTTTTTTCTTAGTATGGTATTTGATTTTTATAAATTTTTTCAATAATTTTCTCTTGTTTTCATAAATCAATAAAAACAAATTCTAAACTGCTTTCGGATGCCTGTTTCCGCAATATAGAAATTAGTATTAATTTCAAAAGTCACTTTCCCGATCTTTTATTATTTTCTTAAACAGTTTTAAGTCTACGTTCGATATAAGAAAATTATACATTACCAAGATTGTTGACTGGTCAGTTGATCATTTCTGAACGGGGGTAATTTTCTATTGATCATTCGAATATTAATACTGTATCTTTTAGCCTTTTATCTGAGAATATAAACGATTGTAGAAAGTTATATTCTTTTTTTTTTTTTTTTTAATCGTATCACCCCAAGCAAGGCGGTAACGCCACTGATGTGCAGGGGGTTACGTAATAGTGAAAAGATTGGAAAAGAGAAAGCCGGAAACCACATCCTAAACAGGGAACAAGGGACAGGCTCTTAACCTGTTCAATAGACGTGGGAAGGCTTACGGCCATATCACGTTGAATACACTGGTTCTCGCTCGATCACCGAAATTAAGCAACGTTGAGCCTGGTCAGTACTTAGATGGGTGACCGCTTGGGAATACCAGGTGCTGTAAGCGTTTAGTGACCGATGTGCGTTGTAGTGCAGTGGATATCGGCTCGGAAAGAGGAATCGGTGAGCCGAGTTCGAATTTCAGTTGAATACCCTGCATTCACTTAAGCACTGGTACCCTTGGGAAAGGTATTAATCCGTCCCTTCCCTCCAGTTATGGGTTAAATAACAGGGTAGGACTTGGAGACACTGCTCTTAAAAACAAGTCCCAATGAATCTTGATACTCGAAAAGAAAAGTATTACTAGACACAAAAACCTACATAAAAAACAACAATAAATTGTTGAAAGAAAAAGGTATTACCAGCAATAAATGACCCACCGTAGTTGATATGTCATAAAAACAAAACAACCAAACCAAATCTTTTACAATAACGTTCACCCAGCAGAAGGCTCAAGAGCCATTCCACCTTCAGGGACAGAGAGCAGAAGGCAAAGTTTATGGGGATAAGTGGGGAAGATAACAGTTAATCCTAAACTTAGATTAAGTTTGTAATGATGGAAGAGCACCCTCTTGGGAGTCACTTCCATAAAGCAGCGGTTCGTGGGAAGAAACTGCTCGAACAGAAATTATATCTCACAATTTGAATACGAAGGCAATGAGGGTGGTTCACAATAATGCATGACATGGCTGGTCTTGGTCGTGAAAGTGGTGGAACTAAGGAATGTAATTTGTCTGGGCTATTTTCCAGTCAGTCAATTATGAGATGTACGTTGTGGTGGAGCGGATATCGACTGGGAATGACAAATCGGGGTGCTAAGTTTGAATTCCAGTTGTATTCCTTGCATTCACTTACACGCAAATACCGTCGAGAAAGATATTAATTGGTCTCTTTCCTCCAGTTATGGGTTAAATAATACGACAGATTGGGTTTCATAGCCTTGGCTGGCAACCAGTCTACCGCAGAAAGCAATGGCAACCTACTGCAGAATAATCTTCTACCCAGTCAGTCATGTCTCTTTCGAGACATGATCGCCCAAAGCGAGTTTCACGTATGGCACTTAACTGACTGAAATCTACTAGTTGATGCAACCTAATACTCTTAAAAATGGAGCACACGCAATATAGAAATCAAAATTAGTAGCCTAGCTTGGTCAGTACCTAGATGAGAGACCGCATGAGGATTACCTGGTACTGAAACTTGGATGTTCAGCTGGTGTAATAGATTATGATTTGGCATCTTTAATCAAAAAGCGCTGACTTCAAGTTCGTTGTATTCATTTACACATAAATACCCTTGGAAAAGGTTTCAATCTATGTCTTCTTTTCCAGTTATGGGTTAATAAGTAAGACGTCTATTACTAAAGCCATTAACTCAACAAATAAACAAAATTGTTTACAAAATATTTAAATTTCGGAATTAATTAATACATAGAGGTTGGTATGCCACTAAACAAAAACTACCAACCATAAATCACGTTAAAGATTTACTCACGAAGAATTAGTTCACAAGTGATTGTCTTCAGTAGACTACAATCTCATTTCGACTTGCTAAGTAGTTCTTTATAGGTTTGTACATTGATCAGGGTCCTAAAAGCAGATAACGCAAAATTGCTTGGACTACATAGGATGCACCAAAAGTGATACCTCCTACGTATTTTCATTCGAAATTGCGATAAATACCGGAAGTCTTTTAACAACTTCGGCGAGAACAGATTTTTAGCAACAAATGCTATTTTTTCACATGGATTCTACTTCAGCTTTTTAATTTTCGCTAACAATGAATTGAAACCTGCATGCAGTGCTCGTCGAAATCAGATACTGTCATACTACTGTCTTACTATCGCTTTTCTTATGATTGTGCAATCATCAGAACACTTAAGAAATGGATTAATGCGCTATTTCCATTGAAAAAATCCCGACAACAACATTACTTAGTTACGCTAGTTCTAAACTTCACGGTTAAAACCTGGTATATTACCCACATTGTAACAAACCATGAACTGCCGCTTTGCGAAACCGACTCCCAAGAGGTTGCTTCCCCGATCTTAACCTATTCAAGTCTCGGGTTAACCATTATCTCTAATTTTCCTGTAACGTGTGCTACCTATTCTGTAACCATTTACCTCATTGTCAAAACAGAAAAGAAAATTCCGTTTATTTTTATGTGGCGATTATCGGATCTCTTTTCTTTATTTTCTAATACCACAGTTACATCGGCTACTACCTATGTTCTTCACACACACCCTAACAAAAACGCTTTTATCTCTCTTCTTTCTTTTATTGCTTGACACCTGATACACTGAGGCGATATTTTAATGTAAGATATTGCATTTTATCGGTTGAGATTATTAGAATCATTGTCAATAACTATAGATTTATGTAAAACATCAATGCACGTTAAGCTTATACCAAGTACAAGAATAACACAACGGAATGCGAGATTTTGTGTCCCATTCTCCCGAAAAGTAGAACCAGTAAAATGTCTATTTTGGATTATTGCAAAACTTGACAAATTGTTAAGACGTATAAACTTTACCTGTTAGTATATCAGTGTGTAAATAGGAATGTCTGCCATATTAGAATTGATTCGTTATATAAATTTGATAATAATGGTTGTTAATTTATTCAAAATATAAAGCGTATCTTCCTTGAGATTGATTATTTTCTTAGATGTGCACAAGGCCGAAAATATCGGGTACCAAGTGAGAATCAAACTCACTAATCAGTTGTAACAGGTTCAAACGAGACAAGATTGCTAAACAATAAACTACGTCGTGGTGCCAATAGGCAGAGAGAGAGAGAGAGAGTGAGAGAGAGCAACTACCAAATTTATTTTCGGCGGACATAATCGTAACACCTTAAGATATCCCTTCGAAGGCAAGCGAAGAAAGGAAATTAAAAAAATCTCTTAAACAAGAAGTAATGTCTAACGGTTGTAAGAAGACAGAATGTGTGGTTGTAAGCAAAAGAAATATTCCAAGGGGCAAATTATGTACAGAATATATCATTCAACTATCTTGGGAGGTTAGTAAAAGAAGGTGAAAGAGATCTCAGAATCAGCTTTGAAATAGCTAAAGACGAATTTCACAAGCAACATATACTATATGAAAATATAATTTGAAACAAAGAAAAGTCTGATAAACTTTATTTAACCTGTTATGGTTTATAAAATGGTGAGTGTTTTAAAAATAGAAAAAGATAGACACACTGACTCCAAGAATTCAAAATTGGGCGGCAAAATAAGAAACCGTTTCTTTTGGTAGGAGTATTAGTAAGAGTAGGAGTAAGAAGTAGGAGTTAAGGACAGTAGTTTTGTGTAGGAGATTTGAAAAGAGGAAGACGCTAGTCAGTTGACCACCAGAGTCCAGAGGGATAGGCTCGTTTACTACTAGCATCCCATAGTGAAGAGAATTTAGCTAGTCTGCTCCTGTATCCACACAAAATTTAATGGTTGTAACTTGATGTAAAACCTAAAGTTTTATACCAAAAATAAACATCTTTTATTCAAGTGTGTTATCTTCTAATTATGCCAAAACGAAGCAACACAACCAACCATTTATATAGCAATGAATTCTGGAAATATCTTCACTGTTGAAGATTAGATATGAAGTAACAGAGATGTTGATATATCGTGGAATGATGAGATTAACACTGACGGAATATGAGAACAGCGATGAAACCTGATATTTAAAATCAAAAAAGATAAAGTAAAATGTCTGCACGACATCATCAGTTAAAACTGCTTAGAAAATACGACACTCACAGAATTTAAGAAAATCAGGGGAAAACAGGCAAGAAAACAGTATGAAACAGCGGGAAATGTACTTTAGGAAATTTTGTAATTGAATAAGGATGAAATAGGATAGAAAAACATTTAGAATTATTTAGAGTGATAAAAAAGGTATTATAGAGAGACACGAACACTGACACAGATCATGAAAGAAAAGTACTGGTTCCTCCAATGGCATGATATTTACACTCAGAAAAGGTTTAGCTGAATTGTCCGAGCATTATTATAAAGTAAGAGTGTGTGGAAAATTCAGCACTTACAGAATGTAGCAAAAACAGATGGAAACAGACAATAAAAACAGTAGGAAACGTAGTTAACTAATGTATGTAAATGCATCAAAGAACACGGATAAAACGGAATGAAGACCCATTAAGAATTACAGAAAGTAACAACAGACATAACATTAAAGAGAGTCATGGCGACAAACTCTCGTCCTAAAAGAAATTAATGGTTTCTCCCATGACATGATATTTACAATCAGAAACTTTTAGCTGAAATGTCCAAGTCACAAAATCAGGTAAGACATCTCGGAAAATTCGACTTTCACAGAATGTAAGAAAAATAGATGGAAACTGTTGTAATGGAAGAACCTGTCTCCCACTAGCAATAGACTGTCACCCATTATAAATACACCACGCCATAGATTACGAGGGAGTGGATGACCGGAAAACGACCAGGAACGGACGGAAGTATTCTACGCTCCATTTTTGTACATAGTGACTATTGTGTGGACTCTTAATATTTGTACCTCTAGTACAATAAACCTACTGTTGATTTAATAGAGTGTTCCTTAGTCATTACCACTCGGACTAACCACTCATTTGTTTGTATAATATTTTTCACGACACAACAGAAACAAACAATAAGACAGTGTGAAACAGCGGGAAATGTACTGAACAAATTTCTGGAAATATATGAATAATAAGGCTGAAATGGAATAGGGAACCATAAAGAATTGCTTAAAGTTACAAAAAGGAGGGCATTATTAAAGCTCATAGTCACTTACTCACGTCCCGAAAAAAGATTTCTTGTTGCACCCATGATATATTTACAATCAGAAAAGTTTAGCTGAAATATCTGAGTCATACCAACAAGCAAGACTGCTTGGAAAATTCGACACTCACAGTATATAAGAAAATCAGATGGATACAGGCAAGAGAAATAGTGTGAAACAACAAGAAACGAATTAAAGAATTTCTGTAAACGTATGAAATAACAAAAATGAAATAGGATGGAGAATCATTAAGAATTATTTAGTGTGGCACAAAAAGGGATATTCTAGAGAGTCATGGTCACTCACTCATGTCCTGGAAGAAAAATACTCGTGGCATCAATGACATGATATTTAAAATCATAAAATGAAATGTCCGAGTAAGTAGGTAAGACTGCTTGGAAAATTCGACACTCACAGTATATAAGAACATCACATGGATACAGGCAAAAAAAAACGGTTTTCTGCCAATGTATGAAATAACAAGGATTAAGAATTACTTAGACGAACAATGCCGTGGTATAGTCATTCTCTCAGGTCCTAAAAGAAAATAACTCGTTGGTCCAATGACATGATATATTAGTTCGAAAAGTTTAGCTGAAGTGTCCAAGCTACATCAACAGATAAGACCTCTTGGAAAATTCAACACTCACAGTATATAAGAAAAGCAGAGCAAAACAAGCAAGAAAACAATAAGAAACAACTGAAAACGTACTTACGGATTTTTTTTTTTTTTTATAAGCGTTTCACCCCGAGCAAGGCATGTCACTGCCACTACTGTGCAGGGGGCTACGTAGAGTGGAGAAAGGCTGGTTAAATATAGGAAATAACAGAGGGTGGGTGATAGGCGGGTGAGGATACCGAGAATGAGGGTTGGGTAGATGAGAGTGTTGTGAGAATAGTTGGGAGTTAGTGTGATAGAAGGTGTCTATTGACCCTACATTTAAACACCTGGAGATTGTAACTGTCGGGAAAGCAGACTTGTGGAAGGGAGTTCCACAGGCGGGAAGCGCGAGAAAAGAAGCTGTTGGAGTAGAATTTACGGTTGTAAATGTATGAAAGAACACAATAAAATGGTATTGGGTTGCATTAAGAATTACTTGGCGCGACAGAAAGAGTGCATTATAAACATTCGTTGTCACTAACTCACGTCCAGAAAGAAAATTACTCGTTACCCCCGTGACATGATATTTAAAATCAGAAATGCTTAGCTGTAATCTTCGAGCTCCATCAACATATAAGACTGCTTCGAAAATTGGACACTCACAGAAGTTACAAAAGTCGAATAGAAACAGGAAAAATAGCATGAAACAGCGGGAAATGTACTTAACGAATTTCTTTAAATGTATAAAAGAACAAAGATAAAATGAGATATGGATCCATTAAAATGTATTATGTGTTAGAAAGAAGAAGGATTTATAGAGACTCGATCACCGAAGTTGAGCCTGGTCAGTACTTAGATGGGTGACTGCTTGGGAATACCAGGTGCTGTAAGCGCTTAGTGACGGATGTGCATTGTAGTGCAGTGGATATCGGCTCGGAAAGAGGAATCACTCACGACCAGAAAGAAAATTACTGCTTGCTCCCAAATTATTTAAAGTTTTTTTGTTTTTTTTTATAGCGCCATTGTAGCCTTCATTATATCTCATCAGGAAGGACGAAAGCCTACCTCGGGAAACGAATTCCATCCATTCGGACATTTTCCTTTGGATTTTTTATCAAGCTTGTTTTCAGCAAATTTGCTGTTAGCCTTTAAGTTAGTCAACTATTTTAATTGAGTTTTACATATGATAAACACTCTGACAGTTATATCTCCATTTTATTTTTGCACTTATTTAAATTGAGTTCTTATTAGGCTTTTAAAACAAAAAGTTTCATTTACTTAAGTTAACCTCTGAATTCTTTGTATGTAAACTTCGTCATAATGTTGACATCGAATATATGTATCTGGTCTAACTTACTTAATCAAGAAAACTAAACTCCTTTTTAAAATAATTGTGATTTTTTTTTCATTGCAAAACTGATTTTCGTTTATTACTTTCGAAATAAACGATTATTTTCTTCTTGCGTTTTATAATTATACTGCTTACTTTTCCTCTCTGAAATGATAACAACAACAGCAGTTAGATCACAGCTTTGGAGTAAAGGGGAGTAAGCTCAGTATAAAGACAATAATAGTATATTTTGAAAATCTACCGAACCTTAAAGTTCATTTCTGAAACAGTTATATTTTTAAGTTTTGTTTATTAAAATAAACTTATTACTCTGCTTGTTTTATTTCGTGATGTACTTGTTTCCTTTTATTAAGTTTATTTTTTAAGGCAATGATTTTATTATTAAAAATGAATTAGACGATTTTTTGCATAGGAAAATATACTAGAATTGGAAAGTTCATACATATATTTTTTTAAATTTTCTCTTAATGTTTATTGCTAAGTGTGTCTTCAGAAGCTAAACAAATGAACCGCCTATATACCAAAAAAAATCAATAAACAACTATTAAATCGTATAGAACCTATAGAAGTGTTTTAATTACAGCAATTTTACCAACAACATTATACTGAATATTCAAATCTCTGAAACAAAGACATGATTTCATGGAACCTTGTTATAGAGGATTTTGAACTGTGCAAAGCAGGGTATGATTAACAGTTTTTATATTATTAAAGAATTTTTTATAGGACATTATTTCTTATTACCATGAATGTTATAGAAATTAATAGGTAATTTCAACCTTTCCCAACCGGGATGATTTGAATGACTTAACTATCAGATGCACCCTTTGAATCAAAAAGTGTTTCTCCGGTGAAATAAGATGATTCCTGTCGGAGCGATAATTATTTTCTTTAAAAGAACTTCTCAGTTTTGACCGGTTTATATTAATTTTGCTGCTTTATAAAATAAAAAAAACAGAGATGGTCAGGCGCCCCTGCCGTTCTCCTCAGTGTTTTTGACAGGCTCCAAAGGAGAGTCTGTAATGTGATAGGTACTGATCTGGCGGCTCGACTTCCCCATCTGAAGCCACTTCCCCATCGTCGATATGTGGCCTCCCTTTGTCTGTTCTATAAATACTTTCATGGCTTCTGCTCAGACGAACTTAAGTCACTGATGCCGCCTCAACAGGTGTTTACTCGTGCAACCAGACTGGCAACTGGGTCCCACCCATTCACAGTCAGGTTAGCCAAATGCAGACGACAATTCTACTCCTGCAGCTTCTTCTCTCGCACTTCCCGCCTGTGGAACTCGCTCCCGTATTCTTGCTTTCCTGACGGCTACAACCTCCAGAAATTTAAATGCAAAGTCAATACTCATCTACTAACCACTGGACTCTAGCTCTCTCCCCACCTCTGTATAACCCTCTCTTTCTCTCCACCTATGTATCTGTCATCGCACCTGCTTTCTCAGCTTTCTATGGTTCCTTTCTAACTAGTTTGTACTCCTCACTCTTTTCTAATTAATCTTTTTACATTTATGTAGCCCCCTGCACATCAGTGGCGTTTCCGCCTTGCTTGGGGTGAAATGATTAAAAAAAAAAAAGATAGCAACTCATGCAGGTTTACCAACGAAAGATAATGTTATAGTAATAATAAAAAAGGTTCTCTCTATGTATATAATTAAAAATCGTTTGCTTGTATGTTCAATATAAACAAACATTTTCTTGTATAACACGCAAATGTCGTAGGCATATTTATGAGACCCAATGGAAGAATTTTATGCGTGTTTTGTTTCTCTTTGAGAAAGTGATGTTCTCATTCAGAGGGAGACTCTACCAGTAAACCATCCTCGGCAGGATGATATAATAATTATACTTATAATTATAGGGGCTTACGGTTCTCGCTCGATCACCGAAGTTAAGCAACGTTGATCCTGGTCAGTACTTGAATGGGTGACCGCTTGGGAATATCAGGTTTTGTACGTGTTTAGTGACGGATGTGCGTTGTGGTGCAGTGGATATCGGCTCGGAAAGAGAAATCGGTGAGCTGAGTTCGAATTCCAGTTGAATACCCTGCATTCACTTCAACACTGGCACCATTGGGAAAGGTATTAATCCGTACCTTCCCTCCAGTTATGGGTTAAATAACAGGGTAGGACTTGGGGACCCTGCCCTTAAAAACAAATCCCAATGAATCTTGATACTCGAAAAGAAAATGTATTACTAGACACAAAAGTTATATAAAAACAACAATAAATTGTTGTAAGAAAAAGGTATTACCAGCAAGAAATAAATAAAATTTAGTTGGCAATAAATGACCAACCGAAGTTGATATGTCATAAAACAAAAACAACCAGCAAATTATAATAATAGCAGCAGTAGGAGTAACAATGGGATCAACCCCATTAAAACTGTGCGACTTACTTGAACAGCTGGGAATATCATACCAATTTAGAGTCATCGAACCATAATCAGCAAGATGATATTTTCTTGCAAGGCATAAATATTCATTAATTATTTATATTTATTTATTTATTTTTAATAATTTAACCCAAGCAATACAGTACTGTTACTGGCTTGCAGGGGTTACACAAGAGGAGAGTAAAAGGTTACATCGGGAAGAGAAAGAGGAAGCGAAGAGGAACCGGTTACAGGGGGTGTCAGAAAATGGGAAATAGAAGGATTGGAATACTAGCATGAAGAGAGTTGCGTGAGAGTAGAGTAAAAAGGGAAATGAATAAGATTCAGTGGTGTTGGGAAAAGGATGAAAGAAGTATAGGAGTCAAAAGAATAAGTGATGGCAATTGACATTGAATTTAAACTCTTGGAGATTATAGCTACCAGAAAAACAAATATACAGAAAGGATTTCCACAGGCGAGAAGTGCGAAAAAGAAAGTTGGAGTAGAAGTGACTTTTTGACTGTAAAAGTGTGGGACCTTGTTGCCAGTCTGGTTGCTCGTGTAAATTATTGTAGAGGGGCACCATGGACCTAAGCTCGTCGGAGCAGAAGCCACAAAAATATTTGCAGAAGAGACGGCGGAAGCTACATCCCGTCGGTGAGCAAGTGGCTTGGGGTCGAGCTGTCAGATCGGGATCGATTACATCGATTCTCTTCTGAAGCCTGTCGAGAACCACGAAGATGAATAGCAGTAGTGTCTGACCAAATATAACAGTATTCAGTGCATGGACGAATGGTTGATTTGCATATGTGCAAGATGAACTCAGGCAAGAAAAACTTCCTGGCTCAACACAGTGATCTAACTTTCTAGCAGAAGATTTAGCTATTGATTCAATGTAGTCGTTCCATTTGAGGTCGGTTGAGAGAGTGAGACCGAGGAGGCGCAGTGTATTGCTTGAGACTAGCTTTATCCATGTTAATGGGGGTATGATGGACTGTTTATGGTCGTTGACGAATAGAAGCTTCATTTTGGAAGCATTAAAGTTTACGAGCAATTTCTCCAGTCCACCACAGATTAGAGGTCCTTCTCAAGATCAGCAGCGAGGTTATTTTTGTCCCCCTTGACAGATATCTGACGGAGGCGAGAGTAAATGGTGGAGTCGTCAGCGTAAATGCCTACTTGTGATTTGATCACATCAGAGAGATCGTTAAACGTCAGAAAGAGCGTCGGACCTAGAACAACCGCGTTTGCATGATAGGATCTGGAGACGTGCCTGTTCAAGATCACCTTCATTATGCGGTTTGATAGGAATGACGGGATCAAACCAAGCAAGCATCCAGTAATACCATAGTCCTGTAGCTTTCACAGAAAGCAGCTGTGCTTCTGTGTATCAAATGCTTTGAAGATATCCAGGGCAACATTTCAAGCTTCGCCGTTTTTATCGAGGGCCTGTAATGTTTGCTTGGTGATGGTCACTAGCAAATCAGAAAACTATCTGTCCGAGAATAGTTTATGAGCGTTTAGATTTCATGTAAAATAAAAATAATTATTTTAGTAATGTAAAATGATTATATAGCATTCTAATTTAATTAGAACTAACAATCCAGACAAATATCAAAACGGTTGAATTGTTAAATACTTCTTTAGAAAAGTCTCTGAAATAAAAACATTTATCTCATAATATGTAACTATCAGCATACCGGGTACACGGGGCACGTGCAATCATAGTGAAATTCCAGGCAAGGAAAAATGTCTTCGTGAGAAATCAAACTAAACAATTCACAAAGAAAGAAAGAAAGAAAGAAAGACGAAGAAAACATCCGAATGAACGCAGTAAAAATCTGTTTGTTTATTTATTAATTTTGGGAGAAAATACTGGTTATACTCAAAAAGTCCGAACCCGATTGCCTGCTTTCGTTCACGTTCCGTGCCTAATTTTCATTGGAATAGCCAAAAAAAATCCGATGACACTGATGACGTCATCACATTGTCAACTAATAAATCCGGACAATTTTCTCTGTGCCCGGTGTTTTTTTAGCATCAGCTCCGGTCCTGACTATCAGTACCAAATGTCTTTACTGTTATGTGTAGTTATCTTTTAAAGCCATTATTTCTATTTCTAACCGTTCGGATAAAGACTATAATTTATCTCTTTTTTTTTTCTTTTTTTTTTCAGTATCCAGACACGAAAAATAAAGGCCCCTTTAAAAAAATCTTTTACAAAAAAGTTTTCCCTAAAAATATATATTTTACTTTGCATATATATTTTTAACTGAAAAATACTGTGTAATAAATAGAGTATATACTCAAATATGAAAAGCCACTAAAATAATATTTAAACTTATATATAATTGTGATTAACTAAGCGTAACTTAAAAATGACACGAGGCTGAAAATCTGGAGCACTCACTGAACATAGAACTCGCTACCCAGTCGGAATTGTTCTAGTGAAACAAGCTTTCTAACTATTACATAACATCGAAGTGCCCTGGTTTAGTAAATTAGGCTTACATAGAGCACAAAATCGAAAATATGGAGAACTCAGTGAGGAGAATTGTGGTGATACCGACCGAGCAAAAACGAGGGACCGGATGTTCGCACTCTCACGACCAAAAAGAAAATGACCAAAAGTCGTCGGTGCGCAACCGGATTCGCGCAGATGTTCCAGTTGAAAAATAAAAATTAATTAAATATTAAATTTCCAGTTCACAAATTTTATTTATCGGCCAATAGGAAGCCCGGAATCAAATACGGATATGAATTCCCAAATGACCCCCTGCGATCCAAAAAGTCGAAATAAAAAGCCGATACAGAAAGCATCGCCAGACAGACCGACGCAGGCCAACACACACGGACTGACTCGAGAGAGAGGAGTATAATCAATATCCCCCTTAACCTACGTCAAGCGGCTTACTATCCTAGCCTACCTTCCCTTTCCTCTTATCTTTCGCTGTCTCAAAACTACTTACTGACCTAAGGAGCGAATACATCAAAGACATTCCTTACTTATAACGCTCCCACATTCCTAAGCACAAATTCTCTTTTCAGCATTTTATTGCCATGAACATTTTGACGTCCGTTGGACCTATACTTCAAGTATTACTTTAAATGTAAAAACCTTAATTGATATGTATTTATAAAATGTTATTTTTCAACTCACTTTGCTTTTCTTGATTTATAATCATTTTATTACTTATAGTGTGCTATCTACAACGAGGCCGAATTCTGTCAATCTTCAACAATACCTTCACTAGAACGGATTCCCCTCTATAAACGGGAAAAGAATGGATATAGAATTACTACTCAGTTGTAACTGTTCACTCAAAAGAAGGCCCAAGAGACAATCAAGGTAGAGGGTTATAGAAAATAAGTTCAGATTATGAGGATATGTAAGTAGGACAGATAATGGTTGATTTTTTAGGAGGTTAAGATTGAAGAGATCGGGGAAAGTTCTCTGCCGCATTTATTAAGAAGTGATTATTTACTAATTTCAATGTAAAGGAATTTAGTCAGTTTTAGTAAATTTCCTACATCACAAGCTTTAACAACACAGCATTAACTTCAAAGAGTAAGTAATCGAATTATAATTTGTTTTGAAATTAGTGTTTTCTCTGTAATTAGCTTTACGTATTTAAACGATCTCGTGTTCACGGTAAAACAAGTCTAGTCGATATGAGCTTCCATTCTTTTACAAGATAACTTTATGAGCAAATAGTAATAAAAAGAAAAATAATCTTATTAGTAGAACTAATAAACCACGGACTCTTCATGTCGTATAATTGTTTACTCTTTTTTATCGTTTCATTATGCCAGTGTCTTTGTGTATATCCGTACTTCCTTGTCAACGATACACTATCGCATCTCTCTCTTCAAGTCGCAAGGCTGTTTCTCTCTTTCGGCCACTCAGCGTTCATCTATTCATTCATACTGCCACTGCTTTTACTTACTATATTGTCTTGCCCACTTAACTATCTATTTACTTTCCAAAAACTCTGTCCACCAATCTAACTAACGGTCTTGCTCGCGAGCTATCTCCACACTCTCATGTAACGAGTTCTCTCCCCGCTAGACCATAGTCTTTAATGGCTAAAATGTTCTCAGTATGAAAACCAATCAAGCCGCAGGTTCAATCACTTTACAAGACACTCTGTTTATAACTGTAAGGCAGTAATTTAAAACCCAAATACACGTTCGTTTCTTAAACCATTGATGATTTAGTCAACACCTGAGGCCGCTTCCTGTCCACTACTTTGGCCGCTTTCCAGGCCTCTCTGGCAACCTTTCTCAGAGGACACACCCACCCACTTGTATTTTACTTTCTCGGATGAAGCTTAAATAGCGGCCAGTGGTGTATTATCGAACAACAAGGCCAAAACGGGCAATGACTGACAGACGAAGTGTTGGGGAAGACAAGAGGCGGGAGTCCAGACAGATCTTTTCGCTCTCCATAGCTACTCACTGCGGTATCGCTTCGTTAATCGATAAATTCACGGCAGTCTTACAGGACAATTTACGCAAAGCTATTATCACTATTATGATTATTCCCATTATCATCGCTATAAGAAAATGTATTATTATTATTATTATTATTATTATTATTATTATTATTATCTTTGTTTTATTCTTTACCCTCATTCCCGTTAACCTAATAATGATTATCGACTCTTGATATAGCAACATAGATCGTAATTTTTCTCAAACGTTTTTTTTTTCAATCGTTTCATCCCAAGCAAGGCAATAATGACGGTTTTCTGTATAAATTTAAACATTTTACTAGATTGGCAATTAGGTCTCATCGTTTTACTGCTGAATTAGTTAAATGTTACCGTCTGTTTTATTTTGATAGTTTGTTTGTTTGGTTGGTTGGTTTTTGGTGGGGGCACTTCTCGCCTGTGAACCTCCCTTCTGATTTTTTTGCTTCCTTCAAAACTACGATCTTCAAAAATTTAATTGCAGCACCGACCGTCATCTTCTGTCTTTCTGAATTCTGTTCTTATTGTAATTTCTCTTCACCTCTCCTCGTTAAATCCCTGTAACTATTTGCATCTTAGTGGCATTATCGCCTTGCATTGGGCGAAATGTTTAAAAACAAACATGCAAAGAGTTGCTGGGTATGAAAGAGAATGAGAAGACTTTAGGAGAATGAACAGGAAACCTAATCCTAAACAGGAAATTAGGGATAAGCCACTACTCATCGGGAAGTTTCGATAAGCGAAAACGCAAACGCCTATTTATTATTTATTTTTTATTCTTATATGTTTACAATGTACCGCCTGCAGTCACTCTCTCACCGGCGTGACGTGGCATCCCTGTGCCTCTTCTATAAATACTTTCATGGCGTCTGCTCTGACGAACTTAAATCACTGGTGCCCCCTAGATGTGAATTTGCACGAGATACTAGATTGGCAACTAGGTCCCACCATTTTACAGTGACACCGATGAAATGTAACCGCAATTTCTATTCCAACAGCTTCTTTCCTCGCACTTCCCGCCTGTGGAATTCCCTACCGCATGCTTGCTTCCCCGATGGCTACAAACTCTAGGAGTTTAAATGTAAGGTCAATAGACACCTCCCACACTAACTCACACCCACTCTCACCTACTCTCTCCCTATGTACATCCTAAGTCGTCTATCACCCTCCCTCTGAAATTTCCTATACCCAATCCCTCTATGTAACCCCCTGCGCTATAGTGGCAGTGGAATGCCTTGCTTGGGGTGACACGATTAAAAAAAAAGTTATTGATTATGACGAATATATCAAGTTATCTGTCATGTCACCAGGACACAAAATACGCACAGTGCCTAAACGTACCAATTTTTAGATGACTCCACGTTGGTATGGCATGTTCAAGAAAATCAAACATAAAAAAATAAAAACAGCATTGGGATTTTTTTTAATCCTTTCACTCCAAGCAATGCAGTCCTGTGCGCAAGGGGTTAGTGAGAGGAGACGAGAAGAAAAGGAGAACAAGCTGAAGGAAGGTGTTGGAGAAATATGAGAATCAAGGAGATAAAAAATGACAATTTACTTTGCACTTAAACTTTTGGATATTGTAGCTATCAGAGAAGCAAGTATACGGATAGAAGTTCCACGGGCGGGATTTGCAAGGAAAGAAACTGTTAGAGTAAAAGTGAGGTTACATTTGACTGTTTTTATGGTAAAGGGGTGGGACCCAGTTACCGATCTACTAGCATGAGTAAATTCGTATAGTCGGGGTACCAGGTAAATAATATCGTCAGATGATATTTGTAGAAAAAGAAAATATTTGTAGAAAAAACAGAGAAAAGCCACACCCAGTCGGTGAGAAATTGACTGAAGTTGAGTTACCAAGTTGGGATCGACTACATTGCAGATCCTCCTTTTGTGGAGAAGCTTAAATGAATAGCAGGAGCACTCGACCAGATATGGCAACATTACTCGATGCACGGACGAATGGTAGATTTGTGCAAGATGGATTCTGATGAGAAATGTTCATCTCAATGTTATTATTATGTCATTTTTCATCATATTTCGATTTCTGCTTTGGTCTCACTACCAACCAAGTCTGCGGGGAGACCTAAGGCAGGTAGTGGCGTGTTGTTATGGCTCCATTTCATGTTTTTCTATCTTCCCTATCATCCCCAGCATTACATAGATAAAGTTTTCCTTAGTGTGTGGGCTGTACTTAATAAGACAATTTTTTGTATATCTCTTAAGCTGGGGTTTCCACGGATTCTTTCAATGTGTTGTTTTGTTCCATTTTTATCATTCCAAGTGCACCTACTAACACTGGCACAACTCTTGTTTTCAATTTCCACATTTTTTCTGTTTCAATTTCCAGGTCTTTATATTTTGACAGTTTTTCAAATTCCTTGATTGCTATGTTACAATCCGCTGGACAAGCCATATCAATTAATAGACAAGTTTTCTCCTTCTGGTTTTTAACAATAATGTCTGGCCTGTTTGCTTCAATTTTTCTGTCTGTGTATTATTATTATTATTATTATTATTATTATTATTATTATTATTTCATGCATTTGCCTGTTTACACCAAATAATTCGTAGTTTACCGCAGACCCCACCAGCAGCGACGGATGGACTGTCTCAATTGTTTTTCAAATATTCAATTGTTCCAGTTTCGCTTCTAGTGATTTGGGCGTGCTTCCAAGTGCGACAACTATTATAGATACGACCTTAAACTTCATGTTTCTCACATTTCTGACTCGCCTTGTAAAATGCTGGTGTTTTTCCAATCTTTCCTTTACTTTGGTTTTCACTCTCTGGTCTGAGGGAAAAGTCACGTCTACAATCTGGTAGGTCGTCCTTCCTTTGTTTACGATAGCCAGATCAGATCTTCTCACTTGGCTGGCATAGTTGGTGTGAATCGAAATTTACGAGGTTCTCTGTTATTTATTTTCTGGGAAGCTTCTAGTGTGATTAATACGTCTTCTTCTATGCTACTTCTTTTTCTATGATACTTCTTCTATCGACGTGGGCGATCATGGTTCTCTCAAACTTTCAATCCCTTGTAACTCTAAGCAACATTATTCTTTTTTCTGTCTCCTGGTCCCTGTCCTGTCAATTACGCATTAAACTCATTTGATAGGTTTTCGGTTGCTTTTCCTCGTTACTGTTGCTTTCAACATGTCCTGTGAATATTAAATTCTGCAATCCGTCTTTTCTCATTATTTACGCTAGAAATTTCAATTGTCTCTTTCTGATTCGAACTATAAATGCCCTTTTTGTTTCCATTTTCTTTAAAACCTCATCATATTCAATAACCTTCTATAGAACCAAATTTTTGTTGCTTCAGTTCTCTTCTACATCAGTGAGAATATTGTCCAGTATTTACTTTCATATAAGAAATAAATATTATATATGAACACTGTACATTAAATTTTCCTGTTTCTTAATACTTAACTTAGCTTTTGGAATGCATTTTTGATATTCCAATGCGATTTCGAGTTTTGGTGTTGCATCTTCTCTAAGCGTTTATAAAATAAACAAATTATATCGGAAGTTTTAGGTTTTCTTCGTCGGATCTCGAAGACTGACATTACTGATTCACAAAGAACTTTACCAAATAACAGAAACCACATCTCTCGAAGACCTTCAACAACAGCAACAACTAAAATGTATAGCACATGTAACTCTAAAATAAAAAAATGGCATTATCAAGTTGTTGACACACTATAATACCTTAGCCAAATGGTGAGGAAGAAAACACCGATCGTTACTGGAATGAACAATAACAGTTAATGAGCTGGAAAAACTATTTTCTTGAAGACATTTTTAAGAGCTATCAAACATGTCTACTATACAAATGTTAAGTAAAAATACTTTTGCCAAAATTGTGCAAAATCTGAAGAATTCAGAGATATACAAAAGCAATGTATGCGCCCTATTCTATACAGCAGCTTTTACGAGCTGCAATGGTAAGAAATACAATTCGCTTTTCAGATGTCCTTTACACAACCACATAATTACTAATTTGTTAATTTTATACTATTTTTACGGGATTTAGCTTCAAACATGATATACCCTCCATCTTAAACATGAAAAAAGAAGAGATGCTTTTAATTTTTCGTATAAGTGAGTTCAAGCCTGGTCACAATTATTTTCAAACTGCTGTCAATATTATCAGAGCATTGGGTTACGAGTTTTCAGGCCAAAGTTGAAGTGGGTGTCCATCTGCAATTGACAATCTACATCTGAAAAACCTAGTCGAACAAGATCACAAAGTGTCAAAGAAGTGTCTCAGATAAATGCATTTAATCAAAACCGAGCCAACTCAAATATTTGCAAGGTGAAAAACTCGATAAATGGGTTCTATGTGAATATCTAAAATTTTGAAGTGTGTTTGATGCTGCATTTGCGAAATTCGAATAATCCATATCTTGATCGAATAGTCATTTGGGATGAGAATGGATCATTTATCTTTTATGACAATCGTAAATGATTGGCTCAATAGCTTGATCATGACGAACCCAAACACTTTCCTAAATTGAACAAAAATAGATGGTAACTGGCTAGTGGTCTGCTGTTGACGTTATCCATTACAGTTCTCAGGATTATAACCAGACCATGGGTGCCTAACTTTACTACCAGCAAGTGGATGAAATGCACATTCATTTAAGCAAAATGCACATTCATTTAAGCAAAATGCACATTCAGTTATGCAAAATGCAACCTCATGAAGTCGACCCAGGTGAAGAGCGACTCTCTCAGAGATTTGGGATTCACGTCCCAAAAAATTTGCCGCCTTTCCTTTCACACAAGAAATCAGGGACAACGCCGCAACACAGTCCCAGTTTCTCAACATGTATGTGGAAGCGCTGCATAACAAACACACGAGGCATGATGTGATGAAAGGGGCTAACTCTCAGCAGCTATTGCCTTAGCAAAAGATAGCCATAGGATCTGAGAAAAGGTTCTGCAGAATGTTGCAATAGCACAGATACAAGAGGTAGGCAGGCAGACTGGAGATAAGGCGAAAAGTGGATGTCGAACCAGAGGATTGGGAGTAGGTCCCCAATAGAATGACCTAGACGCTGCAGCACGGATTTTATTGGCTTGCACCTGGCAGGGGCTGGTATACTAAACCTATCATTATCAGGGTCACAGGTGTGAACCGTCCAAAAAAAATGAGGATTACCTCGTGACCACGACAAATTGAAATGCACAAGATGAGGTCGTTGAGGTTATAAAGTGAAATGATGCGGAAATCAGAAAGGCACCAATCCCCACGCCACCAGCGTGCTTCACTAAACAGAACCAGTGAAACGCCAGTGTAGTAGGGGTGGACCAGTTAAAAAGGAATGGAGTGCTTTTTGGGTCATGTGGCCGGGTCGGTCATTTCGCAAAAAATAATCTGAGATGAGGTGCTGTTTCTGCAATAAACCAAGACATCTGAAAATAGATTGTCCCAATAGAAGAAATAGAAAAGGACCAAGAAACATCGGCCAGAGAGCACCACAAAGAAATAAGAGATAGCCGAGGCCCTCTTGAGGTAATAGTAGTAGGGGCCACTGCTGCTAGCACCCATGTTTGGGTGGACGGAAGAACGTCGCTCCAGAAGGAAGACGGCTAAGCTGACCCAAAGTTGTGAACTTTTGTAAGGCAGTGATTTTTGCGTCAACAGTGTCCTTGATCACAGAAGAACGATATAGAAGCCTCAGGAAGATGGGGTGGATGAAAAGACATAACATAGATGTTAGTCAAGTGGATGGGAAACCCACGACAATAAGGAGAATAGCAAAACTCTCAGTAAAGGTAGGAGAGACAGTGTCCATAAATTTTAAGTGACACCATAGTTTTATGAGCATGTGATCTTAAGATAGGATTGGCAGTATCAACACAAAGCGCCCATAAAATTCCACTCCACCGTATTAGCGATAGACGGTGTAGAGACACCCTTAGGAGAATCACTCAACGAGTCAGTTGCTATAGTGGCTGACGAAGATATTAAGTTGTTCCCTGAAATAGCGGTGTCAGGAAGAGGCGGACTGGCCACTGAAAGAAGGGATGTGAAAGAAAGCGTTCAATTAAAACTGATGGAGGTGTCCAGTCTTTTTTTTTTTTTTTTTAATCATTTCACCCCGAGCAAGGCGGAAACGCCATTGATGTTCATGGGGCTACATAAATGTAAAAAGATTAATTAGAAAAGAGTGAGGAGTACAAACTAGTTAGAAAGGAACAATAGAAAGCTGAGAAAGCAGGTGCGATGACAGATACATAGGTGGAGAGAAAGGGAAGGTTATACGGGGGTGGGGAGAGAGCTAGAGTCCAATGGTTAGTAGATGAGTATTGACATTGCATTTAAATTTCTGGAGGTTGTAGCGGTCAGAAAAGCAAGAATACGGGAGCGAGTGCCACAGGCGGGAAGTGCGAGAGAAGAAGCTGCAGGAGTAGAATTGTCGTCTGCATTTGGCTAACCTGACTGTGAATGGGTGGGACCCAGTTGCCAGTCTGGTTGCACGAGTAAACACCTGTTGAGGAGGCATCAGTGACTTAAGTTCGTCAGAGCAGAAGCCATGAAAGTATTTATAGAACAGACAAAGGGAGGCCACCTTTCGACGATGGAGAAGTGGCTCAGTCGAGCCGCCAGATCAGTACCTATCACATTACAGACTCTTCCTTTGGAGCCTGTCAAGAAAACTGAGGAGAACGGCAGGGACACCTGTTGGGCAAGACGAGGTGGTTCTGTGCCAGACAGTCGCGAAAATGACAGAGGTCGTGCCTATAACGTTGGCCAAACAGACCAAAAAAAAACTTAAGTAACAAAAAGGGAAGAAGTAGAAGAGCTTTACCATTGAGGTCTATAAAACGGGTAAAATTTTAAAGGGAATAAATATAGAGCCAGAATAGGACGTCCATTAAGGACCAAACAGTAATATCGTGGCTAATTCGGACAGGGATGAAGCACCGATCTAGACTCTACAGGAAGCCCATACACAAGAAAACCCTGGTGGATGAGGCGGTCTGAGATATGTTGAAGTTAGGTACAAATGAGAGTTCTAGGTCACCTTGGAGCTTCCCAATAGTAGTGATGGATAAAAAGGATGCTAGGCACAGATTCTGTGTTTTTTTCAGGAAGCTGGACGCCATCTTGAAATGTCTTACAGTAACCTTGCCCCTGATCGATGATGTACTATCCCTCTTGGAGAAGGCTAGGTGTTTATTTGCCATGGGGATATTGACACGTAGCCCTCGATGAGACTGAGAGGGGAAAGGCCTCATTTGCGGCCACATTGGCATGTTTCCGTTCCAGTCATGCCATTTGGACTGGAAAATAGCCCGGGCATTTTTCATCATCTAACATCCATAGTACTGAACGGAATCGGTTTTGCTATAATCTATCTGGACGACATTCAGGTGTTTTTCAGAAACGCCAGAGCAGCACCTTGACTACTTTAGTCAAGTGCTGAGGCGATTGGGAAGGTACGGAGTAAAATTGAAGCTGTCGAAGTTCCATTTCCTGAGAGAGGGAACAAAGCACCTGGTGTCTGTAATAAATAAGAAAGGAATCAAACGTGACCTGGACAAAGTAGAGGTAATAAGAGAAATGGATGAGCCAAAGACAGTAAGGCAGGTGAGGAAAGTTCATAGGCTATTACAGACGATTCATACCGGCGTTTTTAGACTGATAACCCCCATGATAGCCTTGATCCAGGTTTTGGCGACCGTGAGATGTAAAACTTAATGAAACCCCTAAATTCTCGCCGAACTATATGTTATAAGGGCTTGATGTTGTTTTGTGAGTAGATAATTTATTGAGGCCCAGTGAGAGGTATATGGGGAAGACCACTACCAATTGATAATCGAGCAGCAGCATAGGTTGTTTTCCCAGGTCAAAAGAATGATAAAAAGAGAACAAAAGAAGAGAAATGATTGAGTGAACAGAGGAACGAAAGAAATAAAGTCAGTGGTTTGGGACCCCGTGTTCTTTAAAATTCTCTAGAGAGATAGAAATTTGGCCTAGAAGTGGGAACCCTATTACAGAATATTGGAATAGATGGGTCTAGTGTCATTTTTGATCTGGTATCAGGTATGGCGAATGAATAGGGTTCATGCTAATGACCTACAATTAGCCAAAATAGTTGACTAGGAGGTAACTAAATCATGAAACAACGAACCGCGGAGGAAGAAGGTAACACTTGTGGAATGAAGACGAACGAAGACTGTGAAGAGGACAAAATAAAAGAAGTAACTAGCATATAGAAGTCAGTGACGTGTATCGTATAAAGTGGTCCGTGCACCCCTATCGCTAAAGTGATTTCGGGACGTCAGTGACCCAGCTTGTCGGCGTCGCGGAATTATGACAAGGACGAGAGACCGAAGTGGTGAGGTCTAGAAGTCAGACTTGAGACCTTCCAAAAAAGGATATCATGAGTGGGAGCTGCCTCTTTCCCAACTCCAAAAAAAAGAATACAGTTAGAAGAGGTTATACCAGAATTATCCCTTAGGCAGAGACTGGGAGGGACGGGAGGCTCTGAATCTCAACAGAAGAACAAAGCTAGAATCAATGGGATGAGTAGATTCGATGTAGTGCACAATTACGTTGGGTTCATTAAAAAACCCCATCTGGTAACTAACAGCAAGTATTGGTTGAGGGAGATGGAGGTGTGGATAGCGCGTCACAGAGGATGGAGAAAATTACTTACTGGTGCTGCCATTGGATTGCAAATTGGGCTCGTTTGTGTCCACAGTGGCATCAATCGGACACGAACTTTGGACGAGAGCGCCGCGCCCCTGTCCGGAATCGATCAGCCCACTAAACGTCGGTTAAAAGAGGGTGAGGTTATGATTAGGAAACAGTTTAAAAAATTGAAATATGACGAGCCAAGGAAGAAGAGTCTGTGTTAAGTAAAAGTAAGGGGAGAAAGGGGTAATAACACTGTGACGAAGTCCTGTTCTAATGGTAATTGTCAAGACAGTGAGAGAGGAAAAGAGAGACAGACGTTACTAGAGAGTGAGTTACAGTTTACGACCGAGAAAAATAGAGACTAGAGAAAGTTATTGACAAGAACGGAAGTTTCAGGTTGATGCTTTGGGAACGTGTATATCATTAAGTCCCATTTAAATTATGAGCAATCACAATATGTTTACTAATGTTATTTAAAGGAAATAAGAAAAAAATTAAAGAGAGCTGTCAAGTCGAAATAATCATGAATGCCAGGCCCCGGGATCTGGACAATTGCTACTAAGAAACAAATTGATTTCTCTAGGGTGTGTAGGAAAGAACCCACTAGAAACTTAAGGTTGGGACCCCTGAAGTATGTAGGAATAATGACGAGGAAACATACATGTTATTTTTAACGAAACAACATAAATTTATTTACAAATTTACACATTTGAAGTTTTAGTAACTTGTTACAGGACAATTAATCAAACATTGAATAGTCGTAGTTTCGATAAATTGTCAAACAGAAAAATGTTCATATTAAATCATCGGACGCGAAGAATATTCTAAAAGGCTTAAAACAAATTGAGAGTGTTCATTTTTCACATAAAAGTTATACGGTTGTATTCAACATGAATAAAAAGATATATTTTAAGCTACTTAGCTTAGGGGCTGAATAGAGTTCTCTGAAATTTCCCTGCTCTCATTAGAAGCTGATAATATATCAGCGTGTAATTTGAAACTGGCGTTACTGAGACGCATGGAACTCACTCTCTCTCTCTCTTTCTCTCTCACTCCATTTCACTCTCTCTCTCTCACACACACTCTCTCACACACTCAATCTCTCTCTTCTTCACTTCACTCTCTCTCTCTCTCTCTCTCTCTCTCTCTCTCTCTCTCTCTCTCTCTCTCTCTCTGTTTTTCCTGATTCAACTTTCTCTGCCTATTTATATCGATTTAACGTCGGCTCGTTACTTTTTCATAGTTTGTAAGCCGCTCCATTTTCATTACTCAAAGTAAATTTTCATATAAGATAAACTTTGCCTTGAAGTTTTCTTCAAGCCGGGGCTAATCTCTTTTTCTATTGGTCAAAATAAATCTGCACTGGCTCGCGAATTTGAAAACAGTGAGGAAAGTGAGTTATTTTTATTTCGTATTCACCACACCTTTATTGAGCTGACTCTGGAATGTTCGTCCTTTGAAGTTCATTTCACTTCTCTTGTATTATCAGGCGAGTGATAAGTATAAAGAACGGGACTCACTCCTAGAAACAATACAGAAAAGTGTAAGTAAATTGAATTATGGGAACCCAGTGGTGGACAAATTCACTAAAATTACCCGAGAAAAATGCCAAATTATTGTTGCTATAGTGATGACAATATGGAAACTAAAGAGGTATATGAGAAATCGGCTGACGATGCAAATTAGCGACGGCTCAAAGGAGAGAGTGCCATGCAGTTTTCCTTACACAAACAGGTTGAACCTATATTAAAAAAACAGGCTGTATTCGCCGGTGAAGGTAAACTTGGAGCCAACACCTGTCAATGTGGGACTGAAAACCTTCTATTATGGATAAGAGAAAGGTGGCCAAACATGGCAGACCATAAACAAACAAATAAAGAACTTTTTAAGAGTTGCTGTGAACTACATATATACATTTTTAATCATATCACCAGGCGGTAACGCCACTGATGTGCAGGGGGCTACATAGGAGTAAAAGCACTAGATAGAAGAGAGTGAAGAGAAGGACAAACTATTCGGAAAAGAGCAAGAGAAGGAAAGGGAATACAAGTGTGATAACAGTTGCAGAGGTGGAGAGAAAGGAAAGGATATACAGGATGGTGAGGAAAGAACTAGGGTCAAGTGGTCAAGAGATGAGTATTGACCTTGCATTTGAATTCCTGAGTTGTAGCTGTCAGGAAAGCAAGAATAAGGAAGCGAGTTCCACAGGCGGGAAGTGCGAGGAAAGAAGCTGCAGGAGTAGAATTGTCGTCTGCATTTGATTGGTCTCACTGTGAATGGGTGAGACCCAGTTGCCAGTCTGGTTGTACGTGTAAACACCTGTTGCCGAGGCACCAGTGACTTAAGTTTGTTGGAGCAGAAGCCATGGAAGTATTTATAGAACAGACAAAGGAAGCCACATCCCGTCGGTGGGAAAATGGCTGCAGTCGAGCCGCCAAGTCGGTACCTATCACATTACTGATTCTCCTTTGGAGCCTGTCAAGAACACCGAGATAAACAGCGGGGGCACATGATGCATGATAATCAAATGAAGGGAATTTTTAGTTGCTGCTGGGAACGCCATATATACACGATGCATAATATAAACAGAAGAAGAAAAACAATGGAAAAGATGCGTGATATCCAGGGGAAGAAAATTTTTTAAAATATTGCATGATGGATGCTGGATATATTGATAGTCACTAGTGGGATTTGATTTTTCTTTTTGTGTCAATTACGAGTAAATGACAGGAGGAGTAAGTGACGCTATTTAGAAAGACGTTAGTAAATTGAAGTTAAACTTCTTCTTCTACTTGCCCTGTCCCTTCAGGACGTAGGCTATCATGGTTTTCCACGTATCCCTATCTCTGGTGGCTCTTAGCACGCCTTCTCCTGTTACACCACGCAACCCTCGTTCCATCATCCACCTTATTAGGTCCTTCAAATATGTTATCTTTTGCTTTACCCTGTCACTTTTTCCCTCTATCTGGCCTGTTAGTATCAGGTTCTCCAAGCCCTCCTTCTTCATTGTTTGTTCCAGGAACTTCAGCTGTCTCTTCCTGATGCTCAGTATTAATTTCCTTTTCGTTTCCATCATTTCTAAGACCTCATCATTGCTCACATGCTCGATCCATGATATTCGCAGTATCCTTCTGTAGAACCACATTTCAGTTGCTTCAAGTTTTTCCTTCATCTTTGATGATATTGTCCAGCATTCACTGCCATATTGAAGGACGGACAGCACGTAGCAATCCAGTACTCTCTTCCTTGTTTCTAGCGAAACTGTCCTGTTTCTTAATACCTTACTCAACTTCTGGAATGCTTCCTTCGCCATGCCAATTCGCCTTCGGATCTCTGTGTCGCACTTTCCATCTTCTGTTATAACACTTCCCAGGTGTTTAAATTTTTGTACCTGCTTGAATCTAGTATCCCCGAGCAGTGACGGTGAGATCCATTGGCACACAGAAGGAATGAGGGGCTTAATCAGGTGACTAAAAGAAAGAGAGATTCAGTGTGGGAGGAGGACATTTGCAGAGAGAGCCCTTATTGGTTTTTTAGGGAATACTAGCATTCCCATTGCAAGTCGTACTCACCACTGGATGCGGGACTCCATATAAGCTGGAAATTTTGAACGTCAAAGCCAGAGAGAGGGTGAAGACATAGAGAGTGTGCAGACAAAAGAGACAGACCAGGCCAGACCAGACCAGACCAGACCAGACCACAGGTTCTTCTATTCTCATTGGATTTGCCACCCTAAAAAAAACTTCAGAAGTCTCGTTCCAGAAGTCTCGTTAAAAACTTCAGAAGTCTTCTTCCAGAAGTCTCGTTAAAAATGTCAACAAACGCTGTGTCACGATACTCGGGAAGAGTCGGTAGTTATTGTATGAATATAGACCTGCTTGGACCATCAACAACTGTACAACATTGTATCCAGGAATTGTATGTAAATACTTTTATTTAATCCAAGTTATTTTCTTTTCGTGTAACTTCACTCCGACCAGGCCAAACCACGTCATCGATTCCAGGCGATTGTTCGGACTTAGCCAGTCTTGCGATCAACTAACACAATGTGAGGCAATACAGTACTTGGGTCGAAGCGATTAACTTGACGATCAGCCGATGGGACTGAGCTTGAGTACGGTCCGTCTACGGGGTACACGTCATATAATTACTTAAGTAAAATAAAAATTAACAAACAAAAGAGTCACATATTTTCTATTTTTAAATTTTAGGAAGTTTTTAATTATTGAAACTAACACATGGTATAAATTCAGTTTATAAGTATTTCATTTATTAGTAAGAGTTATTTTATTGTGGAACAGAAATATTGAAGCAATATCTTGAATACATGAAACACTTTTTGTGTCGAACAGTCTTATTGAAATGGCCAAGGACGCATTCCAGAAGCTGAGCAAAGTATTAAGAAACAGGAAAATCTCGCTAGAAACAAAAAGAGTTCTGGATTGCTATGTGATGTTAGTTCTTCAATACAGCAGTGAATGCTGGACAATATCATCAAAGATCAAAGAAAAACTTGAAGCAACTGAAATGTGGTTCTACAGAAGGTTGCTGCGAATATCATGAATCGAGCATGTGAGCAATGATTACGGTTTAGAAAGGATGGAAACGAAAAGGAAATTAATACTGTGCATTAGGAAGAGACAGAGGAAGTTCTTGGGACATGTGATGAGGAAGGAATGCTTGTTGAATATTATACTCGCAGGTCAGATAGAGGGAAAGAGAGACAGGTGAAAGCAGCAGATAACATATTTGAAGGGCCTGAACAGGTGAATGGCAGAGCGGGGTTTGGGTGGGTAACAGGCGAAAGGGTGCTAAGAGCAACCAAGGATAAGGAGACCTGGAAAGCCATGATCGCCTACGTTCTGAAAGAACATGGCATATAGAAGAAGAAGAAGAAGAAGAAGTCTTATGCCAGATCGTTAAAAACTTGTATTGAAAACTTTGTCACTAAGAGAAAAGCTCTCTATTGCACTAAAACTTGAAGATTTAAAAAAAAAAAAAGTACACCCCTGATGCCTGAAGACTGGGCATTTTTATAAAATATCTCTAATTCAATAATGTGTCATAGGAACATTAAAAACTAATTTCTATAACATGTTGGTAAGGCAAAAATAATTTTTTTCATGTTTACATATGTTGTATTTCCTTACCGCGACATGAATGCATTCTATTCTTGGCTTTTTTCCAATTCTCCAGTATCTTCCGCTGGATTGTAACAATTAAAAGGTGGAAAAATTTCTTTTCATTTCATTTTTTTGTTAAGGCAAAATTTGGAAAAAGAATTAAACTAATAAAACGGATATGATCACTAGGAAAAGTTCTCAAAGTGCTTCCTATTCTTTAAAAGCTTACCTTTGATGAAATAAAACTGAATCATTTTTTTTAAAAAACGTGATAAGAATTGATTATATATCCGTTCATTGTTCTTTTATCAAAGGTAGGAACATTTCTTTTAGATCTTAAACGAGAAATCAATTATAAAATGAGAAAGCTGGTACAACTTCCTTTTGTAGATTTTGAAATAGATTGATGCAAGATGTTATTGTAAAAATGAAAGAAATTATATTTTGAGATCCTGCCAAAAATATTTGACCAAATTTATTGATCCATTTGTGAGTTTATTTCTTGATACTTCATGCTATAACTAAATTAAACAAAAAAGGAAAAAAATCACTTGTCGTTATGATATTTTATTTTCAATGGAGACTCAATTTTTAACAAAGCTCTTTATCATAAAATTTGAGTTTTGTTACCGTATTTTTATTTTTGTTTTCAGAAGCCATTGAATGACCGGTCGCATTTTGATTTTTAATTCCCAGTTTCTGTTTTGTAAGATTTATGAAAATTGCTGCTGTTTCATAAAACGGTCGTTATTTTAATGGCATGTCTTTATGATCTGAGTATCGCCAGACTTATTTAAAAAAATAGTATAGTGGTTTCCAATTACATTCTCCGTAGTTTCGAATTTTTCGAAATTGACAGCAATAGAACCAAGTCTACTCTACTATTTAATGCATAGCTGGGATGGAGAAGAAACGCATTCATGCCTTCCCCAATGTGATTAGTGCAAAATTGGATGCAGGAGAGTAGGCTGAAATTTGAAATCAGCTCACCCATTCGTCAATAGTAGTTACGTTATATCCAAGCCGAACCTTATTAGATTAAAATCCAAAAGCACACAAATAATGTGTTCTATACTTGAAACAGTTAAGCATTTATTTTAATGCCAAAGTTCGGTATTGGAAACTATATAAAATGCACATTTTGAAAGCTATATTTTTGGGCAGGTATGACGTAAATTCTTAAAGGATTGTCATAAACCAATTGACTTACTTAATCTAGATTCCCAAAATTGGTCATTTATTGTACTAAAGTGAGTTTCGTAAGAATAACCAGAAAAATTACATTAGTTTAAGTGTCCTACGCACAAACACACGAATGACTGCACAAACACAAGCTTAGATAGATAGATAGATAGATAGATAGATAGATAGATAGATAGATAGATAGATAGGAGGAGCGCTAAAATTTTTCGTCCTCACCAAGATGTAGCCATGTTTCGCTTAATCAATTTAGAGTCCTGGGAATAGTCAGTCAGTTAAGTGCCATGCGTGAAACACGCTTGGACGATCATGTCTCGAAAGAGACATGACTGACTGGGAAGAAGATTATTCCCGCAGTAGGTTGCTATTGCTTTCTGCGGTAGACTGGTTGCCAGCCAAGGCTATAGAACCTAATCCGTCCTGTTATTAACCCATAACTGGAAAGAAAAGACGGATTAACACCTTTCCCAAGGGTATTTGTGCGTAAGTGAATGCAATGAATTCAACTGGAATTTGAACTCGGCACCGCGATTTCTCGTTCTGAACCAATATCCACTGCACCACAACGCACATCCGCATCCTGAGACTATAAAGGACTAAACATATGAGCAACACCGATGTTTAAAAACCAATTGAAACAAAAAGGAAATTTATAATTCAAATCAGAAATAGACAATTTAAATTTCTAGAACACATAATGAGAAAAGAAGACTTGGAGAATATGACACTCATTGAAAAAACTGAAAGAAACACTGAGAAAAGAAGGGAATAACTTACCTAAAAATTTTGTGTAAATTGTTCGCAGAAAAGTAATGAGAGGAGCTAGCAAATAATTAAAAAGCACAGAGATACAAAGGACAGGAAGTTGTGGAGTGCCATGATCGTCCTGAAGGATCACAGTGCATAGAAAAAGAGTGTGTAACACATATATTGCCGTTGTACCATCAGTGGTTCTGTCCAAGTAAGATAGCTTTACAGACCCCATTCTTCAGTCTGATACTAAAGTCAAAGTTGCTATTGTATTAAACTGGTTACCATAAAAGGCTAGAGAGAGTCAAGTCTACCCTACTATATAACTTATAGCTAGAAAAAGATGAATTTCTGTATTTTCCAAAATCATTCACGAAATGAACGAAACAGAATCGACTGGAATTTGGAACTGTTCTCAACAATTTCACTTCCTGCGCTGGTAACCGTCTCACTATCAGCCTATCTCAAGCAGAAAAGCTCTTCTCAGCAAATTCTACTGCTTGTTCGGAGTTTAAGAAGTTGATAAGGGTCGAGCCTTTTACTAAGAGATAAAATTACTTACTGAAATGAAAAGTCCTCGAAAGTACATTAATAGACTAAAGTTGAAACATAAATATGCGCTTTGATTATTTTTCAAATATCTCATTTCTGAAAAGATATGCTCTTTTCTGAAGTTAACTTATTTATGTACGATCATCAAAATAGTTAACTAGTGGCTTTTTAAAACAATAATAGTATTGTTCATAATAACAACAAAAACATTAACTCACTTTCGTTTAATATTAGATATTTGACATCACTTAGTGACCTATACAGTTTATTTTCTTTAAAGTCAAGAGATTTTCGAATATTGTAGAATGTTCCCTTATTCAAATTTTAAAATCAAGCGAATAAAAAAATTTAAGTACTTGAGATTTGTTCTAACAGAAGACAGAAAGAGCGACACTGAGATCCGAAGGCTAATCGGAATGGCCGCGGACGCAATACAGAAGCTGAGCAGAGTATTATGAAACAGGAAAATCTCGCTAGAAACAAAGAAAAGAGTTCTGGATTGCTATGTGATGTCTGTCCTTCAATATGGCAGTGAATGCTGGACAATATCGTCAAAGATGAAGGAAAATCTTGAAACAACTGAAATGTTATTTTACAGAAGGATGCTGCGGATATCGTGGATCGAGCATCTGAGCAATGATGAGGTTTTAGAAAGAATAAAAAAGAAAAGGAAATTAATATTGAGCATCAGGAAGAGACAGCTGAAGTTTTGGGGACATGTGATGAGGAAAGAATGCTTGGAGAATCTGATACTCACAAGTCAGACAGAGGGAAAGTGAGACAGGGGAAAGCAGCAGATAACATTTTTGAAGGGCCTGAGCAGGTAGATGTCAGAGCGAGGTGGATTAACAAGAGAAAGCGTGCTAAGAGCTACCAAGGATAAGAGCTACCAAGGATAAGGATAACGTGGAAAGCCATAATCGCCTACGTCCTGAAGGGACATGGTACATAAAAGAAAAAAAAAGAAAAAAAAGAAGAATGCATACATTTCTCAATTTTATTTTTATGTCTGTATAGATATAAGTTTCTCAATAGATGTCTACCTTTGCCTTTTCTGAAATTCCTCAAGGAACGAAAGACGTCGGTATAAAAGCTTTTCTTCTCGTCATTTCTTTTATCAATATATGAATACATCTTGCTACTCTCCGCATATAAACGCACGCGTACATGTACATACGTGTGCGTGAGAGAGGGAGAGAGAGAGAGAGAGAAAGAGAGAGTAAGAAAGAAACAGATATCGATATAGTCCAAGAATGGGCAGTTGATTTGCGTTCTGATACTATATTAGGGCATGTATGTATGTATGTATGCCGCATTCACCCTAGTCGGGTTGAGCGGGCTTCCTCCCTGACGGAGCAAGTCTCATTGGGATTTGTTTAAGGGCAGGGTCCCAAGTCCTACCCTGTTATTTAACCCATAACTGGAGGGAAAGGACGGATTAATACCTTTCCCAAGGGTACCAGCGCGCAAGTGACTGCAGGGCATTCAACTGGAATTCGAACTCGGCTCACCGATTTCTCTTTCCGAGCCGACATCCACTGCACCACAACGCACATCCGTCACTATACGCTTACAGCACCTGGTATTCCCAAGCGGTCACCCATCTAAGTACTGACCAGGCTCAACGTTGCTTAACTTCGGTGATCGATCGAGAACCGGTGTATTCAACGTGATATGGCCGTAAGCATATTAGGGCATGGCATGGGCTTGGACTAACTCGTGACAGCAATACATACCTACCAGCAGAATGCAGATAAGTCCTGGAAAACACACCAACAGACAATGTAGCAAGAAAAAAAGTATTATTCATTGTAAAAAAAAAATGTCTGTTCTTCAAGCTGAAATGGGAGCTGCAAATTGAAGATGTCAGAATAAACCTGATAAACAAGTTTATCTATCAGGGTCTTATCGGAAGAGACGACGGAAAATGTGACACCAAAACGCGCATGCCCATTGGAGCGAATGCTACCTTCCAATATCTAAACAAAATCTTAGCAGATTGGGAAATTTCGTTAGAAATAGTGCTAAACTGATTTATAATATCTATTCTGCTATGTATCACGGAATGCTGAAAAATATATGAAGATGAAACTTCAAGCAACAGTGAAATATTTCTACCGAAAGATGATAAGAACCCCAAGTAGAGAACTTGTGAGCAACGAGGAAGCCTTAAGGAAACTAGCAATTAAAAGAACACTTATGCTTACAAGTTGCTATTTCTGAGACACATTAGCAGGAAGCTTCTCACTGCCTTTTCTATAAATACTTTCATGGTAAGCGTTCTGATGAACTTTCCTCGGTGGTTCTTAGACTCTGTGAATTTAAGCGCGTTACACCGAACATGTGACCAACAAAGAAAAAAATGATAACAAAAAAGACTACTTATCCTTAACACCAGAAAACTTCTGGACAAGTAATGAGGAAAGAGAGCTTGGCAAATTTGATACTAACAGGACAGATTAAAGGTAAGAGGGCCAGAGAAAAACAACGTAGAGCTTGGTGAGCTTGAGCAAATGCATGGCGGGTCAGGATTCGGGAGAGATAGCAAAAAGTTAATTAGTGCAACAAAGTACATGAAATTGTAGAGAGTCGTAATCTTCAACACCATGAAGAAGAAGAAGAAGAAGTTGAGCGAATATTGGCAAAAAAAAGTAACTTCTCTTTTGTTGAACTCACTTCCGGATTCTTACTTTCCAGTTAAGTTTGATCTTCAAGAATTTAAATCGTTATCTTGTTTTCTGAATTCTTGTTCTTTTATTGTTCTTGTACCTTAATAATGTTCTTTTCTTTTTTTTTTTTTTGTTAAATTCTTTCACACTCAATAGCATTCTGCGTCATAGTGGCTTTGTTGCCTTTTTTGAGGCTGAAATGATTTAAATAAAGGAGAACCTTGAAAGTTCACAGTAAATATTGAAAGCAAGAGCAAAGAGAGACGTATAACGTACTTAATTAAATTATATAAATGTATAGCAATGAGGAATGGTAAAGGATCGAATAATGCTTAAAGCTTCAAAGGAAAGAACTCTTGGACGAATCATGTATCTAAACTTATTCATAAAGGGAACTTTGTCTGTGTGTGTGTGTGTGTGTGTGTGTGTGTGTGTCCGTTACCTATAGACACCGAAAAGGCTGAACTGATTTTTTGGAAAATTTACACAGTTGTACTATAAGCGTCTGCGAGTGTTCTTAGCTAGGTTTTGTGTCGAGGTAGCCCCGATAAATATCGAAAATCGATAATCGAAAAAATCGGGTTAAAAGAAGGAGTGATCCGATTTTAATCAAATTTGATACACACATAGACAAAGACATATTCAGAAGTTTCAAGGTTTCGGTTCTTACAATAGTGCAGAAAATCGATTATATATATATAAAAAAGACAATATGTTTGTTTGTGTGTCTGTTTATCTGTCTGTATTTTTTCACCCCTTTTACTTTAGTTTTTGCTTCGGGTTTGGCTCTAAGTAGGTATAATTGTAGTTCTTAGTCTCAGCCATGATACCATTTACTCAGAGGACTTATTTAGCCTTCAAAATTCAGTTTATGACGAAAAAAATTTATTTGATATCGATACCAGGAAATCAAAATTTGACTTACATCCATTCATTTTTCTTTCAGTCTACGGTTTTGCTTTAACATGGAAACAACTATTGCTTTTTAGTCTTTCGTGCCTACGTCCAAAGTGTCTGAGCTCCAAGACCTTGGATTAGTTTTAAAGCTTTCATTACACCCGAGCAACGCCGGGCTGTACTGCTAGTATATATAATTTTACAGTTTTTGGAATAAAATACCAAAATATTTCGTTCTCTGTTTTTGCGTTTACCTTTTTGGCAATCAAAAATTTTTTTTACATAATTTTTATTAATCGACCACCAGTAAGTAAGGTTTCCCTTATGGGTGATATCGTTCTTTTTTTTTTTTTGTTGTTGTTGTTTTTGTTTTTTTTTTTCTGTTTTTGTCTTTTTTTTTCGCTTCGAAATCTCGAAAATTCTTTCTTTTTGTGCTTTTAGATCAGATTCCAATTAGTGACGCTATCATTTGTTATGGTATGTTTCTCATGTATAAAGAGAAAGAGAGTGAAATAATCAGTATGTTTTGAAAAGTTTTTTCTCCCAAAAGAATTTCAATTTAAAATTTGTAATTACACTCACCCACAGAAAATGCTGTTCCTTTTATCCCAAAACAATATAAAATACCGATAATTGTTCTAACTTAATTATTGCAAGAAATCCTACTTACAGATTTCACTTTCATTGCTATTCATTATAAATACTGCAAAACTAAATTTTCTCAATTAAATGGATTTTCCATCAGTGAAGTAACTTTAATTTCTGATTGTATTTTTCTTAAACCAGTTTCTTTATTATTCTTTCTGCTTCTTTCATGTATTCTGATGTATCTTCGATATAAAATGTTTTAAAGCAAAAGAAAAAAATGTTTTTCCTTCAAGTCACTTAATTGTAGAAGGATTAATTTGACTAATAGAATTCAAAATCGCAACTGAAGCTTAATTCTTTGAAGCCATATCAGAAACTGTTGCCTCAACATTGAAATTTTGTTTAAATCTTAGCTGACGTTCTTAGGCCCTAACCGGAAGATAAGTACATACATATTATCGCAATACGTCGAGTTTTCAAATGAGTGGCAAACCAAATTTAGAAAAATCCAACGGAGAATGAAGCGTTGAAAAGCATAAATACTCATGTCGACTTAAATTTTAGCAGAAAGTTAACCTACTGCAGAAGAAACTATATAAGCTGAAATAAGTTAAGACAACGGCGAATACAATAACAGATGAGCCGTTTTGTTTTACTTTATTAACAACGTGGGTTTTTAACTTTATTAACTGCGCAGTATTGTAATTTTAATATAGGCAAATCATCCAAGCATTCATACAACTGATTTAAAACGCAAGGAGATAAGACGGAACTTGGGAAATGAAATGCGACTTACGATTCAGCGAAGTAGATAAAATGCTTAATACGAATTCTTATTTCAATACAACGCTTTAAAGTTATTTCTTTCGAGCACTGACCTCAGATGGCAGCTAAAAAAAACCAATGGCAGGAATAAAATTACGGAATACACTTCTGACAGCAAAGCAGACAACCAAGTTGCCTTAGCAACGGCCGTTTAATTCTATTTATGGGCTTTGGTCGTATTGTTCCCGGTTGAGCTATCAACGTTTCACAGTTGCAAACATTAAAAAGGCGGTTGAAAATGTCTTTACGACCCGCTAGAGAATTTCTGTCGTGAGCTTTGAGGTCCATCGACTAATTTTCATGATATGCGATAAAAGTTAAAATCTCTCTCTTCCAATACTTTTATTTCAGTATTTTTTTAATATTCTATGAGAAAAGCAGTCATCATCATCAACAGCATCATTATTTCTGTTACTATCACCAGCACGAAGAGACGGCTTAATAGTCACCAGTCTGAAAACTACCGCGAACACGAGTTCGAATAATAGGTGAGATTAATTATATCACTTTCGCACAAATACGTTTAAGAAAATTATAAATATAAGGCTTCTGGCCACTTAGGAATACAAACGGATGGTTAAAAAACATTCCACTGTCGGACATTTAATCGAACGAGTAAATGGCCGAACGAGCAGATGGCCGAACGAGGAAATGGACGAATAAGCAGATGGCCGAACGAGCAGATAGCCGAACGAGCAGATGGCCGAACGAGCAAATGGACGAATAAGCAGATGGCCGAACGAGCAGATAGCCGAACGAGAAAATAGCCGAACGAGCAGATGGCCAAACAAGCACATAGCCGAACGAGCAAATGGCCGAACGAGCAAATGGTCGAATAAGCAGATGGCCGAACGAGCAGATAGCCGAACGAGAAAATAGCCGAACGAGCAGATGGCCGAACGAGCAGATGGCCAAACGAGCACATAGCCGAACGAGCAGATGGCCGAACGAGCAAATGGACGAATAAGCAGATGGCCGAACGAGCAAATGGCCGAACGAGCAGATGGCCGAACGAGTAAATGGCCGAACGAGCAGATAGCCGAACGAGAAAATAGCCGAACGAGCAGATGGCCGAACGAGCAGATGGCCAAACGAGCACATAGCCGAACGAGCAAATGGCCGAACGAGCAAATGGCCGAACGAGCAAATGGCCGAACGAGCAGATGGCCGAACGAGCAAATAGACGAATAAGCAGATGGCCGAACGAACAGATGGCCGAACGAGCAAATGGCCGAACGAGCAAATAGTCGAACAGAACAATTTAGGTTAAGAATCGGTTAATTAAAAAATGTTTGTATGTAAATGCATTTTTCTTATGTATTTTGTTTGGTTTTATTCAAATATAACATCCATTGCTTTCTGAAAGTTTTATAGTGAGGTCGTGTGGAATGGTTTTAGAGGGGGGGATTGCGTTTGTTATAAAAGTATCAGAGCAAACTATACTCTGATCTTGTACCGATGTGTGTATGATCGTAAAATTTCACCCTGATTTTGTGCCCATTTTACCCGTCTATGGGTTAAAGAATAGAGTTGCTTGGTATCTCTAGCCTTGGATAGGAGTCAGAGTAGAAAAATAAAATATCTTAATTAAAAAAACTGTAAAAGCCAAACGACTGACGGTTAGTAAAGGAAAAAAAATAAAAAAAAAATTAGAATTTACTAAAACGAGGCTCAATAACTACTCAATGTAGTGTTTGTTTTCATTTCACCTCAAGGTGATATAGCTTTTGAATTCAATATATCTAACTACCTGTTTATGATATGGGGTACACATATGAAGTATTCATTTCAATGAAGAGAACTCATTTTAATGTGGAGTACACATATACTTACATATAAACTAAAAACAAACATTTCCCAATTTCCACAAAAAAATTTCTTTGGACTTTTTAAGCCCTGTGTTGAACTCTTTATTCCATTTTTTTCTCCCTTTTATTCACTTTTACTAAGCTATCCCAGCAAGCTAGGATTTCCGCCAGCACCCACCACACTGTCATTTACCTATGACCAAAATGGAAAGATAAGTTTATTCTTTCAAATGGCATTGAAACGGACGTGGGGTGAGGTCGGTTGGAAAGATTTATTTATTTATTTTTGAAACTCACTAAAGTTATTATGTATTCATCATTATTATTTTTTGCTTAATTCTATGGTCATTTGAACGAGTGTTTTTGTACTTTCTCAAAGAAATTTCTTTGGACTTTAACTAAGTTAAAACTTAGTTAACTCACCACTTTTTTGTTTTATTTTTTCAAATTGGAGTAGATAGTACCTACTATCGCCCGGTTTTACAATCTACCCCCTCTATTGAACAGGAGTAGAAGTGATCACCTTGTTTCTTGTTTAGGAAGGGGTTCCTGGTTCTTCTACCTCCTCCTTTGGTCTTAGTGTTAGTTCAGTTGGAAGCTCTTTGCTGTTAGCGTGTATGATGCCAATGCCTCTCCATTCTGAGGGTACCGGGTTGGCAGTTTCCTGGTTGCTGCTTCCAGCTGGTAGTTAGGAGCCCAAACTCTTGCGTAGCGTCTTGAGAGGCTGCTCTGATCAACAGTTGAATAATATCGGGGTTCCTGTAGTGCCATATCGGGCATGAACGGGTGTCCCTTCATGAACCTCTGGTGGGCAACCCCGAGGCCACATTATGTTGCAGGCTGCGCCAGTCTCCATTCCTCACATGCTGCAAATAGTGACCGACTGATTCTACTCTAGTCCTCTCTCCTCAACCAAAACACCATGAAAAAAAAACAACAAATTACCAAACCAGCTACTCGGAAAACGCCCAAACCTGTCTGTGTATCTTTCACTAACATACGCGGTATCCGCACTAACCTTTATAGCGAAGAATCATTCCTCCAAACTAACTGACCTGATATCTCAGCCCTATGTGAAACTAACCTTGATCCTTTTATCCCCTCCTCTGAGTTCTATGTTCCTGGTTACCTTCCCCTCTTCAAGGAAGGACTCCAACGTCCATATGCATGGGCTTGATGTATATGTCAGCGAACACCTCCCCCTAGCTAGAGTAACATCTCTTGAATCCCTGAACCAGTCTTTCATGTGCTTCCGTCTCTCACTCCTAAGCTTTCTGTTAGCTATCTCTTCTTCCTCTACCGCTCACCCTCCTCCTCTGACTGTTCGGTACTTGACAGCATCTCTGACAACATCGACAAGGCCATTTCTTCGCACCCATCTGCACATATTTTCGTGTTTGGTGACTTTAACGCCAACCATACTATGTGGCTGGGAAATTCTGTAACCGACACTGCTGGTGTCCACACCTTTAATTTTTCAATCTCCCAATCCCTCACGCAAGTGGTGGACTTCCCCACGCGTTTCTCCAATAGCCCTAACGGAAGAGACTCGCTACTAGACTTCTGCTTCACTTCCACCCCAAATTCTTGCTCCACCAGACAGCTCTGCCCTCTCGGAAATTCTGACCAGGCCGTAGTTTCTGTAAACATCACGTTCCACTCCCCCCTACCCAAAAAACCCAGACCAACAGAATATCCTACTGCTACCAAAGAGCAGACTGGGATTCGTTCCGTGACTTCCTCTGCGACGTCCCTTGGAACAAGGTTTTTAGTCTTCCCATCGAAGACTGTGCATCAGAGGTCTCCTCCTAGTTTAAGGCTGGCATCGATGCTTTCATCCCTGCCAGGAAATTTCAGCTTAAATTCCATTCGTCTCCCTGGTTCTCGCCCGCTTGCTCGGCCGCCATTGCCCACCGGAATCACTTCTTCCGGCTTTACCGTAGTCACGTGTCGAACCAAAACAGGTGCCGTTTCGCCTCAGCTCGAAATAAGTGTAAAAAGATACTTAACGAAGCTAAGATGCTGTTTGCTGCCAGAATGAAGCAGCGCATAGCATCCTCTAAGTTCGGTACCAAAGACTACTGGCGCCTCTGTAAAGGCGTACTTAACAAGAGTAAGTCCTCAATACTCCCACTAATCAACGAGTTTGAGGTCCTCACCTCCTCAACGGACAAGGCTGAATGCTTTACCCGTAGATTCTCGACCAATTCGAGACTGGATTCGTCTGGAATTCATAAACACAATTTCCCATCTAGAACTGAGGCCCAATTGAATGACGTCCACATCACGCCCTCGCTGATTTCTAGAATAATCTCAAAACTGCACCCCCACAAATCATAGTTTTGAAGAATTGTGCCCCTGAACTCTCCTCTATCCTTTCTAATCTCTACAACCTCTGCCTATCTTCCTCCTGCTTTCCTGCCTGTTGGAAGTCTTCTTCTGTGGTTCCAATATTCAAGAACACTGGTGAACCCTCGGACCCCGCAAATTACCGCCCCATCAGCCTTCTTCCGATCTTCTTCAATGCCGAGGTCGTTCAACATCTAACGGCCCACAGGCTCCTCTCGGACAAACAATATGGCTTCCGCTTCACCAGGTCTACTGTTGATATGCTAACGACTATCACCGAGTATATATACCACGCTCTCGACAAGAATGGTGAAGCCCGAACCGTCGCCTTGGATATCTCTAAAGCATTCGACAGAGTATGACATGCCGGTCCTTCTACGGAAACTGCGAAGCTATGGCATAACTGGACTTTTGTTGAACTTAATCCAGTCATTACCTCTCTAACCGCACACTGAAGGTGGTTTTAAACTGACATGCCTCCCAGAACTACCCTACAAATGCGGGTGTACCCCAAGGCTCCATTCTAGGTCCTACGCTTTTTCTAATCTACATCAATGATCTCCCCGATACCATAAGATCACAAGTAGGCATGTACGCCGATGATACCACAGTTTACTCTCGCCTCGATCAAAAATCTGATGTTGATGACAACGCGAAGCTCGCTGCCGAGCTTGAGAAGGACCTCCAATCCGTGGTGGATTGGGGTAAGAAATGGCTCGTAAAATTCAATTCTTCCAAAACGAAGCTGCTGTCAATTAACCACCACAGAAAACCACACCCCACTCCCATTAGCATGGAACAGGCTTGCCCCCCAGAGAGTAAACCACTACGCCTGCTTGGCCTGACACTCTCAGCGGACCTCAAGTGGAATGACTACGTCGAATCCATTGCTAAATCCACTGCTATGAAAGTCGGCTCTCTGTGTAGGGCCCGGAAATTCTTTCCGTCTGAATCTATCCTGCACTTATATAAATCTATCATCCGCCCGTGTATCGAGTAGTGCTGCCACATCTGGTCGGATGCCCCTGCTGTTCTCCTCAGGGTTCTTGACAAAATACAGCGAAGAATCTGTAATGTGATTGATACCGACTTGGCTGACCGCCTGCAGTCACTCTCTCACCGGCGTGACGTGGTTTCCCTGCGCCTCTTCTATAAATACTTTCATGGCTTCTGCTCTGACGAACTTAAATCACTGGTTCCCCCTAGATGTGAGTTTGCACGAGATACTAGATTGGCAACTAGGTCCTACCCTTTTACAGTGAAACCGATGAAATGTAACCGCAATTTCTACTCCAACAGCTTCTTTCCTCGCACTTCCTGCCTGTGGAATTCCTTACCGCCTGCTTGCTTCCCCGACGGCTACATCCCCCAGGGGTTTAAATGTAGGGTCAATAGACACCTCCTAACACACTAACTCACACCCAGTCTCTCCAACTCACCCTCTATCTACTTCCTAAGTCGTCTCTCACCCTCCTTCTGACATTTACTATACCCAATCTCTCTATGTAACCCCCTGCGCTATAGTGGCAGTGGAATGCCTTGCTTGGGGTGACACGATTAAAAAAAAACTAGTACCATGCTGACGTCCTGACATCAGTATATTACCAATCATCTTTTTTTAGGGAAATGTCGGAGGTGTTGCAACAGCGGGAGGTACTGCAGCAGAGTAAGAATCTCCGGCACCATGAATTTCCCAAAACCTTATTTATGAACTGTCCGAAGAGGTAAAGAACAGATATTACGCTTGGTATTTTCCTGACAATCCTCACTAAAATATGATGTGACACATAGTCGATTTTCCATGGGGACAACGTATGCATATGGGTGAAAAGACAAAAACTACCCACTGGTACAATAAAGTCGATATTGCACCAGACTGACCTCACGTAGTGCAATGAAGAAGTTCCTATCGCGGTGTTGGAATCCCAAAGACCAGATGCTTTTTCCCATCTCAGACGAGGGAAGATAAGATACTACCCTTGTTTTTATTTAAAAATTGCACAGTCCTTGCAACCAATGTTGACCACTCCCTTCATTTATTTGCTACTAGCACTATAGCCCGGCGTTGCTCGGGTGTAATAAAAGCTTTAAAACTAATCCATGGTCCTGGAGCTCAGACTCTTTGGACGTTGGCACGAAAGATTAAAAAGCAATAGTTGTTTCCAGTTAAAGCGAAACCGTAGATTGAAAGAAAAATGAATGGATGTAAGTCAAATTTTGATTTCCTGGTATCGATATCAAATGTTTTTTCGTCGTAAACTGAATTTTGAAGGTTAAATAAGTCCTCTGAGTAAATAGTATCATGGCTGAGACTAAGAACTACAATTATACCTACTTAGAGCCAAACCCGAAGAAAAAACTTAAATAAAAGGGCTGAAAAAAATACAAACATACAGGCAGATAAACAGACACACACACAAACATCTTGCCTTTATATATATATATATATATATATATATATATATTATCGATTTTTTGCACTATTGTAAGAAATGCAACCTTGAAACGTCTGAATATCGTTTCTTATGTCTTTGTCTATGAGTGTATCAAATTTGATTAAAATCGGACCACTCCTTCTTTTAACCCGATTTTTTCGATTATCGATTTTCGATATTTATCGGGGCTACCTCGACACAAAACCTAGCTAAGAACACTCGCAGACGCTTATAGTACAACTATGTAAATTTTCAAAAAAATTGGTTCAGCCGTTTCGAAGTCTATAGGTAACGGACACACACACGCACACACACACATACACACAGAGAAATAGTTCCATTTATAAATAATTTTAGATGCTCTCTCGGAAGACAGAAACAGTTGAGAGATAAAATGTAGTTTGTCTGCTTGCAAGCAATTGACAGATACTACACTTGATATTTACCCGTTCCTCCTAGGTGATGATATATAACACAAGGCCCGTATAAAGTGGAGAACCCAAATGTATACATCTGGACTAATGCCAAAAATTCATCCGTCCCAGCAATCAACGTCGGGCCGGTGTGTATATTCCAATGATTTGATCTCTTTGGTGCAATGAAGAAGGTGCTGCCACAGGGTTGGAATCTCCTGGACCGGGAATTCTACTTTTATTCGTTGTGTTCTGTGCAATGACAGAAATACAAATGAAAGACAAAATGTAGTTTATCTAAACGAAAGAGTATAATATTATTTGGCATTTACTTGTTCAAGACGGTGACGTGATATGGCTTGTTTACCCGTAGCCAATTGACACTACACTTTGATCCTCGCCTGAAGGCGTTCAAGGTGACAACATTAGTCATCACTAATTGATCAGAGATTTGCCGCAAACAATAACAACAATTGTATTTTCTTTATTATCCTTTTTACTCGGTAATTTCTAAATAATACAAAGTAATAAAGTCAGGTGTCTAGAAAATCCTGGACCAAATAATCCAACCCAGCGAATTCAAGATTTCAATAAAGTTTTTAGAATATATAGCAACTATAACAGTATTTGTGTTTGCAAACTATGTTCAGACTATGGTAACTACTAGTACTGCAACCATCTGATTTCGGATAACATTTTACTAAAAAGTATAATAGGCGTTTTTGCCTTGTAACGAAGGCCTGCCTTCTGAATAGCACCTCAACTTTGCACCAAAAAATGACGGTCAAGATATTCTCTAATATTGACATATTTACTGATCCGGTGTTTTTGGTTTTGTTTTTATATATTTTTGTTTATTTTTGCAAAAGGGTTCAAGTTGTGATAATATTAGGTTGTGACCTTCTCCACAACATATAGACCTCGATTAGCATAATAAGCCACTTTAAACATTATTTACAACAGCGATTAAAAGGAATGAGCTACCTAGAAAAAATTTTAATTTACTGTTTACTAAAAATGTTGTTTTCGACAATGTAATTTCAGCAGTAATATTTGCGGTAATGACTTTCTACAAATACTTTCATGGCAAAAGTAGTGTTTTTGGATATAAGTGATCCATAATTCTGTTTATTTGGGCGTTATTCGGATGATAATGCATTTTTGTTTGTTGCTTGTGTGTGTGTGTTTCTGTGTGTGTGTAGAAGGCAATTTTAATGAAAAACAAACACAACAATACATTACAATGCCTGATCTTTTTCTCCATATTTAATTCTCCAAAAGCATACATTATAAACGTTTTCTGTTTATTGCTTGTCACAGACACACACACACACACAAAAATGAGTGAGAATGTATTTCTGTTAAGAGTTGTTTGTTATATTTTTATAGTGTGTTTCGTTAAAAATAACCGACGAAGTATTTCTGCCAAAATAGTTTCATATTATTCTAGTATGAAAATAAGCGCTTTTTTTGGCGGGGTGGGTACATAGTGAGTGTAGAAATTGTCCAAATCATTCCGAGCACTTTAATCTAATCAGTTTTGGTTTTTGATATTATCAGTTAGTTAAGTGCCATACGTGAAACACGCTTGGGCGATCATGTCTCAAAAGAGACATGACTGACTGGGCAGAATATTATCCCGCAGTAGGTCGCCATTACATTCTGAGGTAGACTGGTTGCCACCCAATCTGCCCTGATATTTAACCCATAACTGGAGGGAAGAGACGGATTAATACCTTTCCCAAGGGTATTTGTGCGTATGTGAATGCAAAGAATTCAACCGATTTCTCGTTCCGAGTCGATATCCACTGCTCCACAACGCACATTCTGACATTTTAATATTATAGATGGTGTTAAAATTCTGATATAAACAGTTTTAAATATTCTGAATGATAGACATATAATATTAATTCCCAAATACGCCCATTAGATTGTGACTGTATTTATAATTGTTGTTGTTAAACGTTGTAGTTTTCTTTTCCTTTTTTTTTTTTTTTTCAATGCTAAGAACTTCTGACAAAAGATGATGGAAGCTTTTTCACACGTAACGGGACAAGCCAAAAGCAGATAAATATTTGCATCTACAGTGATAGGAAACAATAATTTTAAGAAAGCTACATTTCAAATCAGATTATACGTTTATCGTACAACTTCTATATATGACGTTACAGTTTAATTTAATTTTTTTTTCAATTTTCGACAAACAGAAATAACTGTCCAAAATTCGTGTTTTTTTTTCTTTGTTTTTTGGTTTTGTTCAAGTTCATTCAATTCTAGCAGTCGTTATCAAGAATCAGATGTTGCCAGTGTGATAGACAATATGTGTTTACTACATACATACCTTTGGAACGCTACATTTCAATTCACTACAATAGCAGCTCAGATAGTCAGAGTCTAAATTCAGGCCTAGTACGTTTTGTACGTTTTTGCACTAATCCTCTTGATAAATTCACCTCGTCTTCATTAGTTATGTCTTATATTCCCTATAAACCTTTTGCTGGTGACTTGAAGCCAGACAAATTTTTTATATTGTAAGATTTTATATTAGATAAGAATGATTTACTGATACAAGTCCTACTAATTAATCCATAGCTGGGAGATAAGCGATGGATTCATACCTTTCCCAAGGGTATTTGCGTGTAAGTGAATATAATGAAATTTACTGAATTGAAAATTGGCTCTCCAATTTCTCATCCCGAGTACACCACCCGCACACCTACCAGTAGCTGGCATTCCCAAGTAGTCACTCATCTAGATACTGACCAGGCTCGACAAATAACAAGGTAGATTTGCATCACTAGCCCTACCTAGTAGCCAATCTAGGAGAAGGAATCTTCTGAATTAAAAGCAATAGCGGAAACCATTTCATTATCTTTCAAAAAAATTATGGCAATTCACAGATAAAAAAGAAATGGGATTTGTGGGTAGCCATGATCACCTACGTTCTGAAGAGACATGGAATTGAAATATAAGGAAAATGTTTATAACTCTCTTTTTAATTTTTTGACAGTGGGATTTAATCAAGGATGAATAACAATTGATGAGCAACATGCAACACAAAATGAATTTTAAGATAGCAATAGCTCTTAAAACACACCCAGATCACTAAAATTATCAAAATAAAGCATGCATAAAACAGAAACTGTTAGGAAGCACCAAGGTCGAGACTATGAATGACACTACAATATGCTGTACAAACAGTCGGAGAAGGTGTGCAACAGAGAGGTAAGTAAAATGCAGTTTGGATGGGTAAATTGTCGCTATTTAATGTTTCTTTATTGTCGACTTGATTGGTTATTTTACGTAATCAAAAGACAATCGGAAGAGAGATTGAAACTGAGGAGACGCAATGTATTGCTTTCAGTATTTACATTATTCGAACTATTGTCCTCATCTTTGTTACCATTTATACGACGCTTTGGCTGTTGTACACTCTGGTCTTCTTCAGATTCTAGGAATTTCGAACCGAACCCTTTACTGAATGAAAATCTACGAGCAAAGCATTCGGCCTTGTACACAGATGCTGTGAGGATCTCAAATTTACTGATTAAGAGAGGGATAGAGGATTTTCTGTTGTTCAGCACATGTTTCCAAAGGCGCCAGTAGTCTTTGGAACCAAACTTGTGGGCGGCTATGCGCCGCCTCATTCTCTCAGCAAACAACAGCTTAGCGTCATTCAATATCCTATTACACTCATTACGAGCAGACGCAAATAGGCGCCAATTATGGTCAGACGCATGACTCCGAAATAGCCGGAAAAAAGTGGTTCCTGTGAGCAATGGCGGCCGAACAAACAGGAGAGAAGCAGGGGGAGGAATGAGGTTTGGGACGGAACTTCCTGAACGGGATGAAGGTATCAATGCCAGCTTTCACCCAGGAAAAGGCCTCAGAAGCGCAGTCCTCATCTGGGAGGCTGGACACTTTTTCCCAAGGGACGTCGCATAGGAAATCGCGAAACGCATCCCAGTCTGCTCTTTGGTAGCAATGGGAAATTCTGTTAGTGGGGAGCTCCTGGGAGAGTGAGAGTGAAGAGAGATATGAATAGAAACGACAGCATGATAGGAGTTACCGAGAGGGCAAAGCTGCGAGTCAGGTACAGAGGTGAAGCAGAGAACTATTAGAGGAGCATGTCCTGTAGGAATACTGGGAAAGCGCGTGGGGAAATCCACCACTTGTGTAAGAGATTGAGAAATAGCAAAGTTCATGATGTGAATGCCAGCAGAATCAGGGACTGAGTCTTCTAGCCACTTGGTATGATGGGCATTAAGATTTCCGAACACAAATATGTTAGCGTATGGGTGGGAGGAAGTAGCCTTATTTATATTGTCAGAGATATTGTCTAACAAGGAGCAGTCTAGAGAGGAGGGGGAACGGTACAGAAAAAAGATAGCTAACCAATTTGAGAAGTCCGACTGCAACAGAAATTTCTAACAAGTTAAAGAAAAAAAGAAAAAACAAAATAACCATGTGACGGCAAACGCTAAATTGTGAACAACAGAGACATGACAGTAAATTTAAGGAAAAATAAACATGCAGAATTACAAAAATACATGAAAATGACTTACATTTAAAGATTTCAAGCCTGCATCAATCCTAGTGCCAGTTCACACTGGACACGCACAAAATGGTGGCGTTTTAGAGAGAAAATTAGAAAAAATAGATATGATAATTTCACAGCCAACCATTAGAACGGCTAGTAAGTTAAAATTCTAACAATACGGAATCACAAATCTTAGCAAAACTTAGCATTTCTGGGAAGCGTTATAACAGAAGACGGGAAGTGTGACACAGAGATCCGAAGGCGAATTGGCATGGCGAAGGAAGCATTCCAGAAGTTGAGTAAGGTATTAAGAAACAGGACAATTTCGCTAGAAACAAGGAAAAGAGTACTGGATTGCTACGTGCTGTCCGTCCTTCAATATGGCAGTGAATGCTGGACAATATCATCAAAGATGAAGGAAAAACTTGAAGCAACTGAAATGTGGTACTACAGCAGAATGCTGCGGATATCATGGATCGAGCATGTGAGCAATGATGAGGTCTTGGAAATGATGGAAACAAAAAGGAAATTAATACTGAGCATCAAAAAGAGACAACTGAAGTTCCTGAGACATGCAATGAGGAAGAAGGGCTTGGAGAATCTGATACTAACAGGCCAGATAGAGGGGAAAAGAGACAGGGGAAGCAACGGATAACATATTTGAAGAATCTAATCAGGTGGATGACGGAACGAGGATTGCATGGTGTAACAGGAGAAGGCGTGCTCAGAGCCACCAGGGATAGGGAAACGGGGAAATACATGATCGCCTACGTCCTAAAGGGACAGAGCACATAGAAGAAGAAGAAGTAAGTTAAAATACTTTGCAATTTCAACAGATTTATCATTTTTAGCAGAAACCATAATCGGACAGGGCTACCTCTATGTGTATAACTGAACGTTTCCTTTCTTTTCAAGAGTTTTATGAAACTCACCACAAAGTTTAATAAATTGTTATTTGTTAAAAATAAATCTTTGTCTGATTTTTCATTCTAAATTTACTTGTTTCATTTTAATTCACTGGATATAACATTATCGTGTTAGATTTCTTTAAAGCGCATAGTTTCACGGACAACACCAGAAATAACTTGTAATCACAGCTACCTAAATTAGATCATACACTAAACACTTATTACGGAAAGTTATTCTTGTGTAAATATTTATTTTTCAGATTAGCATTCTTTTATAAAGACCTTCCTGTAGAAAAATAATGAATTTTATTTTATCGATTTTTAGAAGTGTTCTGTTTATTGATATTGGAAAAATTGTATGACAAAGAGGAAACAGTTTACTTGTGACGCGTTTCGTCCTACATGACTTCATCAGACTAATCTTTTTTTTTTTTTTTTTTTTTTGTACAATCATATTCTTGCTTTCCTGACGGCTACAACCTCCAGGAATTCAAATGCAATGTCAATACTCATCTCTTAACCACTTGACTTTAGTTCTTTCTTCACCACCCTGTATATCCTTTCTTTCTCTCCAACTTTACAACTGTCATCACACCTGTATTCCCATCCTTCTCGTGCTTCTTTCTAACTGGTTCATCTTTCTCTTCACTCTCCTCTTATCTAATCTTTTTACTATTATGTAGCCCCCTAATCTTTTTACTCTTATGTAGTCCCCTTATCTTTTCACTCTTATGTAGCCCCCTAATCCTTTTACTCTCATGTAGCCCCTATTTCTTTTACTCTTAAAGTAGCTCCCTAATTCTTTTACTCTTATGTAGCCCCCTAATCTTTTTACTCTTATGTAGTCCCCTAATCCTTTTACTCTTATGTAGACCCCTAATCTCCTTACTCTTAAATAGCCCCCTGCACATTAATGGCGTTACTGCCTTGCTCTGGGTGATGCCATGAAAAAAAATGTACATATTCGCATGACAGAGAGGTGCTGGGATTTTTAGAATTTTTTTTTTTTATCTGGCCAGATTCATTCAGCGTCATATTCTTTTTCTTTCCATCACTTTTGTTTTTAGAGATTCCACACTGTGATAATAAAACAACTGCTCGGAATGGTGAAATTTAGTAAGATCTATGGCGCAAATTTTACTAAGAAAAAGGTTATAAATAAATTCGGCTTGAAAAACAAATGATCCTGTATAAAAGCGATCCGTGACTCATATAGAGTTGTCTGAACATTACGTATTACTTACTAATTTTATATTTGAACCTTTAAGGGTATTTCTATCATTGCTATCTATGTACGAAATTTTTTCTTCTTTTTTTAATATTTCGCAGACGCTACTTACCCCAAGTAAGGCAATAAATCCACTAAGACAAGGCGATACTTACTGTGAAAGAATATTAAAAAACATTGAGAGATCAGCCTGAGGAGTTAGTTGCCCAGATGTATGGGGGAAATATAGTTGCACAAATTGTTTGACAGCCATGACTGGGCTCTCTTGCTTCTATGGTATGATGTAGAGTCCTGTTGCCAGACATAGGGTCTTCAGCAGTTAAATAGCATAATAGTCTGTATCCTCTAATGCTGAATTCAAAACCGAGGAAGCGGTAACAGGAAACCATTTAACTATGTTTATTCAAGGAACAATGTTAATTCGTAGATAAAAAACGAAATATATAGGAAGAGAGAAAATACCATTTATAGATCTGTAGATAAAAGAGATATGAAGAAAGTAAAGACAGAGAGATGATGTGAACGAACTAAAAATGGATACACAGATATGATATATTAAAAAATAGATAGATAGATAGATAGATAGATAGATAGATAGATAGATAGATAGATAGATAGATATGAAGAATGTAAATATAGATAGCTAAATAGATATAAATGTAAAGATAGTATTTACATTATTCGGAGTATTGTCATTATCTTTGTTGTCATTTGTACGACGTTTCGACCGTTGTACGCTCAGGCCTTCTTCAGGTGCTTGGAATGTCGAACCGAACCCTTTATTTGTAAGGAACTCCATTCCTTGCGGAATGAGTGATCTCCCTCTAACACTGCAAGTTACTAGTTCACCGTAGCCTTGTATTGAACTCACAACTCTAAGAGTCAAGTCAGGAACTAACGAGCGTCTATATCAACTGGGTCATGTGTCCTTAAGAACAAGAACAACTGAATTTTGGGGACTTATAAACCTAATGTCCAGTAACCTTTTTTTACCAGAGTTCATATTGCAATTTTTTAATGTTAATGGTTTTCTTTAGTATTTTTTACCAGAGCTCATATTGCAATTTTTTAACACTAATCATTTTCTCTGGCACTCCGTATTACTGGTTCCCATATTGTGTTCATCTCTATGCTTGGTCGGCTTAGGAGATTTTTTAAGCCTAGCATATGAGCTGATTCCTTAAGTTTACCTAGTTTACAGTGGCGTTATCTATCTATTATTTCAATTTCATCCTATAGGGGGCGGTGATCCCCTTTCTCCCTCCATATGTGGTTGGCTGCGACTCATTTTTTTTAAAGAAAACCATAAATCAGTGATCGTAATAAAGAGTTTGGTTCGAAATTCCTAACACCTGAAGAAGGCCAGAATGTATAACGGCAGAAACGTCGTACAAATGACAACAAAGATGAGGACAATACTCCGAATAATGCAAACACTGTAAATAAAGATAGATTAACAGCTATGAGATAAAATACTGATAGATAGATAGATAGATAGATAGATAGATAGATAGATAGATAGATAGATAGATAAGCGCTAATACCTCCTGACGAGTGGACGAAACGCTGGAATCGGAGTGTTGAAGGTAACATCAGTCAGCTAAATGACAAACCTGTTACTTATATTAAAGATAGATAGAGAGAGAGATAGACTGATAAACTGAAATATGTAGATAGATCGAAATAAACCGACTAAAAATGATTGATACAAAGAAAGAAAGAAAGAAAGAAAGAAAGAAAGAAAGATCTATCTATCCATTTAAATCAGTTTATTTCAATCTAGCTATCTAACTGAAATAGATAGAAATAAACTGATTGAATTAGTCTATTCGATCTCTTTCTATATATGTCCGTTTATTTTCGATTTATCTCTTTTACTAAAATAGAGAGATGGTCAGATAGATAGAAAGTAATAATCTGACTGAAATAGATAGAGTGATAGATCATACTTTTGCTTATTGTTAAGTCTTATGATTTTCATATACGCATTTGCACTTCTTTGAATAGCGGCCAATATTCTGACATGTGAATGATGTCTTTTTACTGATTCCTGTAGGTTTAGACTGTTTCTTTTACGTTTTAAGTGCTTGTGCTAGTGATTGTACCGCACTGTCTACTTATACGCAAGCGTTCAAGTACTGAATAGATACATTACTTTGTATATCAACATATATTTGTGTATACCAAGGAAATAGAAATATCAAGCAGCTTTTCTTCTACAAATGTGTTTTTCTTATGTCAGTAGGAGGTACTTTAAAAAGCAAATCAAAAAAATTCTCCTACATAAAAGCGGATATATATATATATATATATATGTGTGTGTGTGTGTGTGTGTGTGTGTGTGTGTGTGTGTGTGTGTGTGTGTGTGTGTGCCTATGAAATAAAGCAAACGTTCGTACCAAGAAGTTGAAAAGGGAAATTGAATGGAAGGAAAAGTGTTTGGTTAGTGTTTGTTACATACACAAGAACCCAGATTGGATCCTCCATTACCGCTGCAACTGCCGGCAACAAAGACACTCTCACATCAAAAGATGTCAAACAACAGGTATCCATAAAGGCAATAATACCTATCACTTCATTGATCGGCTCATTTCTTTTACCTTTCGCCGTTTTTTATTAGAAATTTTCCTCTTTTCCTTTTTTTCCTTATTTTTCACCTGAGTCCTGTGAATGTCTTTCGTGACTTCACTTTGCCATTTTATATTAGCGTATATATATATATTAGCGTTTATATATATATATATATTAGCGTGTATATATATATATATATATATTAGCGTTCTTATATATATATATATATATATACATATATATATTAGCGTTTATATATATATATATATATATATTAGCGTTTATATATATATATATATTAGCATTTATATATATATATATTATACTGTTTTTAGTTTATTTTGTTTGCTTGATTTTTGCATTACTAATATTTAATTCATATTTAAATTTTTCTTCTTCTTCTTTTGCTTCTTGTCAATCTATGCATGTCTTTATTTGCTTATTTTTCTCTTACAATTCTCACCCTACTATTTCTTTTTGTCGATGTCTTTTTAATTTATTCTTGTTCTTCTTCTCCTCCTCTTCCTTCTTCTTCTCCTCCTCTTCCTTCTTCTTCTCCTCCTCTTCCTTCTTCTTAACTTCTTTTCTCTCTGCATACCTTTTAACATATTTTACTCTTTTCAGTTTTTCATCCTGCATCTTTCTTTTTCTTGCTGTTTTCGTAAATTGTTACAGATATTCGTCTATTTGCTGCTGCTATCATTCGTCTTCTTTTTGTCTTTTTCCTCTTTCTCTTCTTGTCTAGCTGCTTACTTTTCGTTTTGCTTATTTTTGTTTATATCGTTTTTGTCTTTCATTGCTTTCTTTTTTTTATTTTTCTCACGATTCTGCATCTTGAATTGTTTAAATTGATTCTCATCCCACTCACTTTTTGTTGTTTGGCAGCTGTTTTGTTATTCTCGTTTTTTCACTTCTCGTTTCTCCTGCAAATTTCCATTCTATGCTGTTACGTCTTTGTTTTATTACACACACACACACACACACACACACACACACACACACACACATACATACATATATATATATTGCTTTTATCTGTTTTTCTTATTCACTCTCTTTTTCTTTTTCACTCTTTTACTCTCTTTCTTCACATTTTTTTTTCGTTCTTTCACTTTCATTTTCTCTATCTTTCTTTTTCACTATCTTTTTCTTTTACACTCTTTTTCTCTCTTTCTTTTTCCTTCTCTTTTTTGTTCTCTCATATTCTTTTTCTCTAACTTTCTTTTTTCTCTTTTTCTCTTTCTTTTCACTTCCTTTCTTAACTCTTTTTCTTATTTTCTTTTTTCCACCGCTTGTTCTAATTGTCTCACTCTCTTTTTTATTATCCTATTTTATTTTAGTATTTTTCTAATCCTTTTTTCTACTTCGTCTCGCATTTTAACTGGTTCGTTATTTTTATTAAACATTACATACCGCAAATGTACTAGTTGTTGCTTTACTCGCAAAAAATATTATTTCATTATTATTATACGTTTTGTATTATTGCGTTTTCACATATACCTCGTATATTTACTTCATTATATCAACCACCTGCAACCATTTTCTCCTTGCCAATATTTCATCCTTCCCCTCTTTCCAATTTCTGTCTTCTTTCCCACTTTTACTTCTTTATTTTATTCCCGACTCGTGGCTCATTCAGTTTTCATTTCCTCCCTGTCTCATCTGTTTATCTTTCTACTTTTTCATTTACGTTTCCTTCCTGACGGCCCCACAACATCCTCTTAGAGAATAATGACATGCCAATTTTTTTCTTCTTCGCTTCAATCGTCACGAATGATGAGAAAGAAAGTGTTTAGACCAAGAATATCGACTTCAACGCGCAGCTCCAAAGACGCACATTGAACTTCATTTATTGATGTTAAGAATACAACACCAAAGTAAAATTGAAACTGAAAGTTAACGGATCGTATCCTCTTTGATCACCCAGTGGTCAATTGAACGCTAGGGAAAGGCGGGAATACACAGTGACGAACTATGCTCGACTAGCATAACTTGTTTAAGCCGAAATCCTATGTCAGATCTTGCGTTATAAATATTTACAAACAATATCGGTCAAATTGAACCTATTTCGAACGTCTAAAAACTTGTCTGACACTGGAAGTTCATTAAGTGCGTTCAAATTCAGCCTGAAGAGGTTTGTCTATCAAGAATGTCACTACTTCGTTTGAATTGTTTTTGGTGATTCTAGTATTTACTGTAGGAAAGTAATTTAATCAAAAGTAAATGTTGTAGACAAGACTACATTTATTTTTATGGGTGTATTTTTAGAGAGATGTCGATTTAAACACTGTTGCTTATGCATAAGTAACACATGATGATATTCAACTATATTGACGTTACTGAATAAAGATTAATATAACCAATATAAATGCTTCTTTTATGGGGCGTGTCCCTTAAGAATGTGGGTGATCATGTCTCGTCACTACTTCCGTTATTTTATTGCTCTTCTGACTCTTTACCTTCTCGTTTCGTCACCGTTCTATCATCTAATCAGAAGAACACAAAAGTTTGATCATTCACTGTTTCCACGTGAGTTTCTAATATCCTAAAAAAACTTTCTCATTGATCAGTTGTTCGTTCCATAATATTCTCTGCATCTATCAAGAGAAAGAAAAGAGTACTGAACACTTTTGTAATATCAGTCCTCTTTTAAGGCAGTGAATCCGGGACAAATTCCTTACAGACAAAGAAGAGACTTGAAGCAACCGAAAGGTGTTTCTACAAGAGGATGCACAGAATTTCATGTTCGAACATGTGTACAACATTTATAAAAATTGAAATAAAAATGATATTATAATTAAGATCAGAAAGGGAGATATGAAAATTATAAGACACACAATAAGGAGAAAGTGCTAGGAAAATTTGATACTCTCAGGGAAACTGGAAGGCAAGAGAGACAGAGGAAAACAATGCAAAACCTACCTAGTGAGCTTGAGTAACTGGATTTTAGAACAGGGTTAATCAGAGACAACAAAAAGACAAAATTTATTAAGAGCTACAAAGGATAGGAGAAGTGTGGAGAGTCATGATCGCCAACGACTTGAAGGGATATATATATATATATATATATATATATATATATATAGAAGAAGAAAATTGATAGAACGACATCTACAACAGGCGATGGATAAATTTTCACTATTTTGTATTTTTTATATATGATTTGTTTGCCTTTTATTTTGTCGACTGTGCAGCATAGTAGGGACAGATGGGCATCGTCCGTGAGAAAAAAGAGCATCATGACGCAATTCAATCCGCTAGAAGTTTAGAAACGGAATAGTGTACTGCTTGGCATGAGCGCCAGAACTCCAATACGAATATTTCAGTGCGCTTAGAAGTCAATCTAAGGACAGTGCAGAGAATTCATCAACGCTCCGGGGAGGTAGTGCTACCCTGGCTCAAGAGGCTGGTGGCTAGAAGAACAAGATACTGTACTATGCCACACAACCAAAAGAATTCAGTCATGACTGTCAGACAATTTCTGCGGTTAACTTACCCTTTACATATGGCCACCTAACTCCCCTGAGTGCGATCACCTTAATTATTATGTGGAGCGCTATTATCCGAGAGACCAGCAAAACACCTTGTAAAACCAAAGATGAACTGAAGGCAAAGATTATGGGAGCATTCACCAGCTTAAACAACGAGACCGTCCAGAAAAATTGCAGGAGGTTCTGAATTCACCTGGAGGCCGTGGTTAATTTTATTGAATAAATTTATTTTTCATTATTTCAAGATATTTTAATGAAATTTTGGTAAATATATCTGTTAAAATCAGATGACAGTGTTATTTTCCTTTTTCGCATAATTTAGACGATATCCATTGCATTTTTATGCCTATCCACGTCTCTTCTTAAATGATAAAAGGATTATTTATTATTCGATGTCATTTAGAAGATGTGTTCGGCTCACTTTTTTTAGTTTCTTAATAATTTGCTTACAATTTGAAAGACATATTTTACTATTCCAATATGACTTCTACGTTTATGTATAAGATTTTCTGTCGTTTGCTACTAAGCTTAGCATAGTTGCAATATAAAAACGGAAACTGAGCCTCCCTTAAACTGTTACTAAGTTCCCCTTAATATATTTGCAATATAAACCAGAGGTCAGCTGTCAGGGTGCCTGCAGTCTCCAGCAACTGGAATTATCTAACTACTTTAGCAGACGAAAATACTCGGTAAGGATCAGCCAACTAGTATTGTTCATTTACTATTAAGGAGATATTTTACGTCATTATTAGCATATATCATTACGTGTTTCAATACGAAACGATAAAAACCATTTTAAAATCATTCAAACAATCACAGTAACTGAGTCATAAGAGAATGTGCGTTGTGGTGCAGTAGATATCGACCCGAAACGACAAATCGAGGAACCGAGTTCGAATTCCTGTTGAATTCGTTGCATTCACTTACGAAAATTATTAATCCGGTCCAGTTATGGATTAAATAACAGGACAGATTGGATTTTATAGCCTTGGCTGGCAACCAATCTACCACAGAAAGTAATGGCAACCTACTAATGGATAATCTTCTGCCCAGTCAGTCATGTCTCTTTCAAGACATGATCGCCCAAGCGTGTATCACATATGACACTTAACTGACTGGCATAAGTAATTTCTGCTTGTATGATGAACATATCCTAATTAACAGTTCCTTATGTATGCCAAAACAAAGGAATAAAAAGTTGGTCATCGCAGTATTATTCTTTTCTATTTTTATCTACCACATCCCTTGAGGACCTAGGCTCGATCATGGCTCTCCACAATTTCCTGTCCTTTGTAATTCTTAATAAATTTTGTAGTTTTGTAATTTCTTCTCAATCCTGTTCTGTCAACCATTTACCCAAGGTCAATAAATATGTTTTTCGTTGTTTTTATCTGTCCCTTTTGCCTTCATTCAATCTTTCTTGCGAGTATTAAATTTTCAAACACTCTTTCCTCATCATTATCCGCCTCTATAAATTTCAACTGTGTTTTCTTAATGGTGAGCATAAATTTTCTTTTTGTTTCCGTTTTTTGTAAAAGCACATCCGGAAGTTTTTCCCGTCTGAATCTATCCTGCACATTTATAAATCTACCATCCGCCCGTGTATTGAATACTGCTGCCACATCTGGTCGGGTGCCCCTGCTAATCTCCTCGGGCTTCTTGACAAAATAGTGTGGAGAATCTGTAACGTGATCGATACTGACTTGGCAGACTGACTGTAACCACTCTCCCACCAGCGTGACGTGGCTTCCCTGTGACTCTTCTATAAATACTTTCACGGCTTCTGCTCCGATGAACTTAGATCATTGGTGCCGCCTAGGTAGGAATTTACACGAGATACTAGATTAGCAACTAGGTCCCACACTTTTACAGTAAAACTAATAAGATATAACCGTAATTTCTACTCCAACAGCTTCTTTTCTCGCCTGTGGAATTCCATTCCACATATCTGCTTTCCCGTCAGCTACAATCTCCAGGTGTTTAAATGTAAGGTCAATAGACACCTCCTATCACACTAACTTGAATCTATTCTCCCAACACTCTCACCATCTACCCAACCCTCATTCTCGGTATCCTTACCCGTTTATCACCGTCCTTCTGACATTTCCTATATCTAACCATCCCTTCTCATCACTTTCCCCTTTATGTAAGCCCCTGCGCAATAGTGGCAGTGAAATGCCTTGCTCGGGGTGAAACGATTCTAAAAAAAAGTTCAACGTTTCCATAAATTTAAGTTGAAAGGCACGCTAGAATTCTTCATGAAAATGCAAGGCTGCATATGACAAATATAACACTGGAACATTTTTGCCAACAAAGTTGGTTTGTTCTACTCTACACGACAAACTCACCTGACTCTAAACTAAGCGATTATTACCTTTTCTAATCGCTGAAAATTGCTTTGATGAGGAAAACATTAATGAAATACTTTCACGGCTTCTGCTCCGATGAACTTAGATCACTGGTGCCCCCTAGGTACGAATTTGCAAGAGATACTAGATTAGCAACTAGGTACCACCCTTTTACAGTAAAATCGATAAAATGTAACCGCAATTTCTACTCCAACTGCTTCTTTTCTTGCACTTCCCGCCTGTGGAATTCCCTTCCGCATACTTGCTTCCTCGACAGCCACAATCTCCAGGAGTTTAAATGTAAAGTCAATAGTCACCTCCTAACACACTAACTCACACCCCTTCTCTCAAACACTCTTCCTAGGTACCTCCTTACTCGTCTATCACCCTCCTTCTAACATTTCCTATATCTAATAGCTCTCTCAGCACCTTCCCCTATGTAACCCCCTGCGCTATAGTGGTAGTGGAATGCCTTGCTTGGGGTGAAATGATTTTTAAAAAAACGGCTTCAAAAGTTTAACGTAAACGTTTTCACATTAAAATCTTCGGAATTTTACTAAAAAGTTATCCAAGAGTTGTCTAATGGACAACCAATCATTGCAAATGACAGTGAACATATAACTAAATCAAATGTAGTTGGACTTTATTTTTTAAGAATAAACTTGATAAACAAAATGAGGAATATTTATGACTCAATGTAATTTATACAGTGACCAAATCTATCTGTGCGTATTTGTTGTGTTCTTACCTTTAATAAAAAGATAAAAAAAACAATCACAATAAGCTGAAAATATTTACATCCAGCTTTAATGTGTTTTAATTCCATGTCACTTAGGATCGTAAATGTTCATGACTCTCCTTGTTTCATTATACATTATATGGAACTTTCCTTGCATTCTGGGTAAAGATAGTGGATTTAATTTCCATGGCTTCTTCCACGGTTTGAAAGTCAGAGTTTTCCTTTTAGTTAGTTGGTTGCATTCCAAGTGAGCCCAGATGACGATATGATTTCAGCTATAAATAGCGGAAGCGGTGTAAAGAATAAAAAATTAAAAAATAATTCATATTCTTGTATCCTGTCGGCATTCCCATATTTTTTAACACTGGTGGAAGAAAATGTTTAAACAACATTGTTGTAAGACCGATTCAAGATATAATAAGGGTTCAAAATCAACGAAAAACGAGAGTCCGTGTCTCAGTTCAGTTAAGATCAGCTAAGACAAGCTTTGAACCCAATACGTGCGTATGCGCGGTCTGGATAAATTTTTACCATTGGACCGGCAGTATGCACTCGGGTCCCCTATTAAATAATTGACTTTTTGTCCCAACCTGCACCAGACCATGCAAAGCCAAGCGAAGTCACAGAACCCGCGTATACGAGGGCTGAGCTAATTTTCAACTTATGACCCGAGAGTACCCGCTGAACTTGTGTCGCATCTGGTTTCAGTGAGATAGGGGAAAAGTTTCGGCTCGGACTTGTTAGCAACTGTCTTCCTCACTGCCTTTGAGCAGAAACTCAGCCGGGGCTTTGTCGAAGGGTGGAGCATCTTCGGGGTAAAATCGAGAGCTGACTCTATTATATGCAGAGTCTATGGGAAATTTTTGAGTGCGCTTAATGGATCGGAAACCCCATTTAAAAAAAGACCTTGTGCCACATTCTGCCTTCGTGTGGAAGCAGTTAAATATTTAGTGAGGGAATTTAGGTAAATGCCCAAAGGTACCGAGACTCAGATGATTAGGATCAAAGTATAGTATCTGTTTCAGCAGCGGTAGTCGACAACCAGCTAACGGCTACAGCCACCAACAGCAGTTCCAGCTAGCCAGCGATCATGATCTCTAGCTTGCCATTAGCCTCCAGCTCCAGTAAACATACAACTCCTGCCACTTCAGCTAACTTCAACAAGCTTCTTTCTTTAACCATCATCGCCAGCAGCAACGATATATATTTATTTTATTTTTTAATCGTATCACTCCGAGCAAGACGGTAACGCCACTGATGTGCAGGGGGCTACATAAGAGTAAAAAGATTAGATAGAAGGAGAGTAAAGAGAAAGCCGAACCAGTTAAGGATTGGAATACAGGTGTGATGACAGTTGCAAAGGTAGCGAGAAAGGAAAAGATATACAGGGTGGTATAAAAAGAAGTAGAGTCAAGTGGTTAAAAGATGGGTATTGACATCGCATTTAAATTCCTGGAGGTTGTAGCTGTCAGGAAAGCATAGAATATGGAAGCGAGTTCCACGGGCGGAAAGTGCGAGAAAAGAAGTTGATGGAGTAGAATAGTCGTCTGCATTTGGTTGATCTAACTGTGAATGGGTGGGACCCAGTTGCCAGTCTCGTTGAGGCACCAGTGATTTAAGTTCGTTGGAGCAGATAGGCAGTAAACTGTCCTTTTCTGGATAACGCTCTTCAGCAACCACAAAATTGTCTTTTCAGCACAACGCTCTTCAGCAACCATGAAACTGTTCCTTTTAGGACAGGGCTATTCTCACCGTCTACATGAGCTTCAAGAGTTATCTTTTGCCTAGTGCACTGCAACATTATTTTTGTTTATGTATTTTCTTTTAGCAAAAATCAATTTGACAATATATTTTTTACTCAAGTCTTTACTTTATTGTTGTCTACTGTTATTCAATATCTGTTTACGCGTCAATATACCAACAATTTTCCCAGTGGACTTGTGGGATAGTGAATGCAAATTTAGAATTTAAACCTGTCTCACCAATTTCATTTAGTGTGTTGATATCCTTTGCACCAGAAGGACATTTTTTTTTAATCATTTCACCCCAAGCAAGGCATTCCACTGCCACTATTACGCTTGGGGCTACATAGGGGGGGGGTAAATAGGAAGAGTGGTTAGATATAGGAAATGTCAGAAGGGGGTGATAGATAGTTGGGTGGGTGGGAAGAGTGTTTGAAAGAATGGAAGTTAGTTTGTTAGGAGGTGTCTATTGACCTTACATTTAAACTCCTGGAGATTGTAGCCGTCGGGGAAGCAGTCATGTGGAAGAGAATTCCACAGTCGGGAAGTGCGAGAAAAGAAACTGTTGGAGTAGAAGTTGCGGTTGCATTTTATCGGTTTCACTGGAAAAGGGTGGGATCTAGTTACTAATCTAGTATCTCGTGCAAATTCGAACCTAGGGGGCAGCAGTGATCTAAGTTCATCGGAGCAGAAGCCGTGAAAATATTTATAGAAGAGACACAAGGAAGCCACATCGCGCCGGTGTGAGAGAGACTGCAGGCGGTCTGCTAAGTCGGTATCGATGCTTCAAACTTCAATGTTAGAATAAATAAACTAATATACGCTAATTATTACATGTTTTTTTAAACTGGTGCTAATATAACCGCCTTGTAATATTGTCAAAAGCGTTCTTTCTGAATTGATTTAGATTAAACTAAACGCTCCTCATGCGATTTAACAAAACTTTGCGCGTTGTTTTTAGTTTTAATTTTTGCATGTTTTAAACAAGCACGAAATTCTAAAGCAAACGTAGTTCTCAGTTTAATAGATGAATAGCTAGTAAAAAACGAACAGCCAAAGACAGAAGTAAAGTATATTCTTGATATCACAGGAAAGGCAAGTTTATAAATATTTTAACTGAACAAGGCAATTCATCAAATACAAGAACAGGTGCGAATATATTCCAACATTGGCAGCACCCAAAAAGCATTGACGTTATTTATCAAATGTTCGAAATTTTTTTTAGAAAATTTACAATCTAACACGCACGTTTTTTTCTGACTGAATGTTTATATTATTTTATTTCTCTCTCTCTCTCTCCCTCTCTCTCTCTCTCTCTCTCTCTCTCTCTCTCTCTATATATATATATATATATATATATATATATATACATCCATACATATATGTATATCTAAATCTTTATATATATATATATATATATATATATATATATGTATAAATAAATATTACTGTGTATATAGACATATATCACTATTAATACATATATATATATATATATATATATATATATATATATATATAATTTTAGCACACGAAGCAAAAACGCGTAAATCGAATGCGCATTTATCGAGGGATACCTTTTTTTACCTTTTTTTTATATATACATACACAGAGAGAAATATATATATATATATATATATATATATATATATATATATGAATATTTCCCTCTCTTTATATATACATATTTTTCCTTATATATATATATATATATATATATATATATATATATATCGAATAATGTGTCTTCGATTTATACGTTTTTGATTTGTGTGATAAAATTTTCTTAACTAAATTCGATTACTGCATACATAATTCTCGTTGAGTGCGGTAAAGCATTCTTCAGTTTAAGCATTATAATTGTAAATTGATTTTTTATAGTTATTAATGAATACATTAGCCGCACCTATCGATGGATTCCTATATATTTATATATATGAAAAGATTATTTCACAAAGTGAACAAAATTTACTTGTTAGGCGTTTTGTTCTTTAGGACATCTCAGGGCTAAATTTGTACGACTACAAATGCAGACAAGCACCTTATGACCAACGGGCTTCTCTCTGACAAACAGTATGGGTTTCGCTTCACCAGGTCTACTGCTGATATGCTAACGACCATTACCGAGTACATATACCAGGCACTCGACAAGAATGGTGAAGCCCGAACCGTTGCCTTGGATATCTCCAAAGCATTCGACAGGGTCTGGCATGCTGGCCTCTTGTGCAAACTGCGGAGCTATGGGATAACTGGACATCTGTCTGACCTCATCCAGTCCTTCCTCTCTAACCGCACATTAAAGGTGGTATTAAATGGGCATGCTTCCCAAAACTACCAGACGAACGCGGGCGTCCCTCAAGGTTCTATCCTAGGTCCCACGCTATTTCTGATCTACATTAATGATCTCCCCGACACCATTAGATCCCAAGTTGGCATGTATGCCGACAACACAACAATCTACTCCCGCATCGATCAGAAACCAGGTCTGGACGACAAAGTGAACCTCGCTGCCGCACTGGAAAGGGACCTCCAATCCGTAGTGACCTGGGGTAGGAAATGGTTGGTAAATTTCAATGCCTCCAAAACAAAGCTGTTATCAACTAACCACCATAGACTATCGCATCTACCTCCCATTAGCATGGGACAGGCTAGCCTCCCAGAGAGTAAAATACTACGCCTCCTTGGCCTTACACTCTCGGCGGACCTCAAATGGAATGACTATATTGAATCCATTGCCAAATCTGCTGCTATGAAAGTCGGCTCTCTGTGCAGGGCCCGGAAATTTTTCCCACCTGAAACTATTCTGCACATATACAAATCTACCATCCGCCCGTGTATTGAATATTGCTGCCATATCTGGTCGGGTGCCCCTGCTGCTCTCCTTGGGCTTCTTGACAAAATACAAAGGAGGATCTGTAACGTGGTTGATACTAACTTGGCAGACCGGCTGCAGCCGCTCTCACACCGGCGTGATGTAGCTTCCCTGTGCCTCTTCTACAAGTACTTTCATGGCTTCTGCTCCGATGAGCTTAGATCACTGGTGCCGCCCAAGCACGAATTTACACGAGATACTAGATTAGCAACTAGGTCCCACCCTTTTACAGTTAAACAAATAAGATGTAACCGTAAATTCTACTCCAACAGCTTCTTTTCTCGCGCTTCCCGCCTGTGGAACTCCCTTCCACAAGTCTGCTTTCCCGACAGTTACAATCTCCAGGTGTTTAAATGTAGGGTCAATAGACACCTCCTATCACACTAACTCCCAACTATTCTCACAACACTCTCATCTACCCAACCCTCATTCTCGGTATCCTCACCCGCCTATCACCCACCCTCTGTTATGTCCTATATTTAACCAGCCTTTCTCCTCTCTACGTAGCCCCCTGCACAGTAGCGGCAGTGACATGCCTTGCTCGGGGTGAAACGCTTATAAAAAAATAAAAAAAAAATAAAAAAACATGTGCACGACCGTGTTTGCTGGGAATTATAGAATTTTTTTTTATTTCGCCGAATTCATTCGTTGTCTTTTTTTTTCTTTCTTTCTTTCTTTCCAACATTTTTGTAAGCATTCTACACTGCGATATTAGAAGATCTACCAGTAATAATGAAATGTTGTAAAAGCCAGTGCGCAAATATACTGTGTATGCTCTTGAGATTAAAGCATTTGTAGACATTTACATCGTAGTGAATTATTTTCTCCTTTGATGCCAGGAGAATTTTTTTATGTCAAAATCTCTTCTATGTACTTTTGTGACAATTATTACAGGTCATAGAATGAACTCTTCCTTCAGATTTTAGCTTCTCTTTTTTTTCTTGTTTTTTTTTTTTTTTAGTACTGGCTAAGTTTTTCACTGTTTTGGGTGTAATTTTAACAGTTTTTGTATTCAGTTTAGCATGATTCTTTTCGCTTGAAGATGTAAAAAATTTAGTAGGCAGCTTGATATATCTTTTGATTCATTAGTCTTCTCAGAAGTAACCGTTTTTTGTTTTGGAATATTTTATATGCTTTTTGCTTCTCATTGAATATAAAATAAATATGGTACTCGCGAAGTGTGAATGAGTTTTCTCGACATTCAGTAAATAATCCGAGCTGCATATTTTAGTGCTCTTAGGCAGTGTCAATTGATTACTACATCCGAGACAGTAAAATACTTAATCATTACTAAATAAAACAATAAGCTCAACGTTTTTTAAAACCTTATAATAAAAAGTAAACATTTCACAATTTGTCATACAATTTTGCCAATACTAAAAGTATATATAGCCATCCACATACAAGGCTGTTTCGCAGCTCATCAGTGTGACTAGACGCATCCACTTGCTTCTGGTCGCGATCAGAAACTCAAACAATTTGGTGTTAGTCGGAGTCGCTACGCCCTAAGCCATCGACGCATGGAATCAGAGAAAGTAAATTTTAACGTGTTGTGTATATAGCCATCTTATATATATATATATATATATATATATATATATATATATATATATATATAGGTTTCGTTGAATAATATAGACAAGTTTTGTCTATTTTATGCAGGATCCTTTCGTATAGTCTGATGAGCTCGATAGTGCTATCATTAAAAGACAACAAGAAATTGCAGTAATTGTTGATTTTTTTTATCAGGTCTGAGATTTCGGCTTAGATAAGCCATTATCAAAGACTGAACATATAGTGAACATAGAACATTTATATAACTAATTGTTCTATGTTCACTATATGTTAAATGTTCAGTCTTTGTTAATGGCTTATGTAAGCCGAAAGCTCAGACCTGATAAAGAAATCAACAATTACTGCGATTTCTTGTCGTCTTTTAACGATATCACTATCAAGCTTATCAGACTAGGAAAGGATCCTGCATAAAATAAATAGACAAAACTTGTCTATATTATTCAACGAAACCTGTATTAATGAAAAAATGCTGCCAAAATGCACACAGTATATATATATATATATATATATATATATATGTGTGTGTGTGTGTGTGTGTGTGTGTGTGTGTGTGTGTGTGTGTGCACGAATGAATTAGGAAACTATTCAACAAAATTAACATTTAAGCAAGTTACAGCTGTGGTAAAAATAACAGAATAATAATTAATAATGATGATAAAACTTTGCTCAATAACAGTAATTGTAAAGAAAACAAAGTTAGATACAACTGTACACTAAAAGTGCCTCTCCCATGGAAGATAATTGTTAATAGTAAATACAGTTTATCTGACGAAAACAGATGTAGAAAATAATAATAAATCTAAAGAAGAGAAAATATACGCAAGGGCTACTAAAAATGAGTGGGAAAAGTTAAAATATTCATAAACTGAGTTTTAAACACTGTAAAAATGCTACAACACTGACAGATGGAAGATTAAAAAGAAAATTTTTAAAACGACGCAGTATGTGTAAAAACGTTTGGAACAGAAAAATGGAAGGAAAATTTGCGATGTGAAGTTTGAGCAACGATAACAGAATAATTAATTTTTAAAAAAAGAGTTAATTAGCAGTTGTAAATATAAAAAGATGTAACATAAAATATTCAAGATGTCACCTGATGAGCTCATTAGTTTAATGCTGAATTATTTCCACTGAACTCGACGCTACACGCACACACATACACACACACACACACACACACACACACACACATGTTTTTTCATTGCTTATTTTCTTTTTCTCTGTGTTGGTGCTGTTATAAATGGGTTTAAGTATCATTTTTTTAATAAAATTACTATTTTTTTTACCGCTGTGATACTTCAGGGTGAATCACAGGTCGTATAAAACATGCCACGCCCTTCTTTCATTTCAATCGTCGAAAGTTTTGTGGAAGCGTGAAACTCGAGTTACGACTAGAGCCATCTTTTCGTAGGATTTAACGTTGGTAAGCATTTTTTACACGGTCTAGACAATCCAGGCTTCGGGCACTTTTCAGTTTGTACAATTTTTAGTATTGTCATTTTTATTCGATACTGCATTTGGATAAGATTTTTAGGATTGTCGTTTAAATCAAGTAAAAAATGAAAATGTCAATAACATCCCATTTTAACAGATATATTTACCAAAATTGCACAAAAATATCTTGAAAGAATAAATTTATTCAAGAACTCGCCAGTAGCCTCAAACACGTATTAGTTCAAAATCTCCTGTAACTCTTCTGGACAGCCTCCTTGTTTAAGATGGTGAAGGGGTGCCATAATCCTTTTTCTCCAGTTCATCTTTATTTATACAAGGAGTTTTGTTTTACTCTTGCTCAACTGGTGGTTGCAATCTGAGGAGTTAGGTGACCAGATGTAAGGGGTGATGTTGTCGCGAAAAATGTCTGACAGCCATGGCTGGGTTCTCTTGCTTGTGTAGCAAGAGTCTTGTGGCCAGACATATGATATTCTAGTAGCCACACTCTTGACCTCGGGCAGCCACTACTTCTTCAAGACGCTTGATGTAGGCCTCTGTATTGATTCTGCGTCCCTGTGAGAAGCTGAATGGAGACATAACGCCGCTATCCCTCCAAAACCCTTCGTAATCACCACTGGTTCTCATCCAACGCTTTCCTAATCCAATGCGTTGTTCTGAGATTGACACCAAACACTCTAAAACTTTCGTCTTGGAGTTTCAAGCAGTGCAGAATGTCATTTCCAAATTTTAAGAGGAAGTGAATTGCGTCACAGAAGTTGCCCAACTGACCCTACTATACTATGCAGTCGACAAATCTAAAATCCATGCGCAAAATTGATGATATAAAATGGCGACAATTTGTCCATCGCATCATATATATATATATATATATATATATATATATATATATATATATATATATATATATCTTTATTTCCTTTCTCGGAGAGAGACACAGTTTGGAACGCTATTTACGTTTCACGCTACCGCGAAATGTCCCTTCACGAATATAAGCAGTCCGAAATTTGTCTCTATTTATCTATAAAAATAGATAGATAGATAGATAGATAGATAGATAGATAGATAGATAGATAGATAGATCTGAACTGTGAAGATAAATAATACTAGCTTAGATGATAGGTTCTCTTGAATGCAGTGAATTGCCTTAATTTGAATTTTTTGGACAATGTATTTTGAAAGTGATTAAAAAACAACTCCAAAGAATTTATTAAATTAGAATTTTTTCTTATGCAATTTAATAGACATTCACCTGAACAGAATTATGTGGTAATAGAAAAATAGGAAAATATTTTGGCAATTGTTATTATCTCTGCATTATGCAAACAGAGGGAACTTCGTATAACTGCGTGTGCCTAGGTGCGCTGATAGAATTGCGGCTTTTGATAAATGCATGTAAGTTGTAAGGTTGCATAGCTTTTGTGCGTATGAAAATCGTTCAGTACGCATAAATATTAATAAATATTCACATGCATATTGATATAAGTATTTCAAAGAATACACACAAAAATTGTGATGTGGAAGTTTTTTGGTTGATTAAAGAAATAAGCACCAATTTTGCCTCTAAACAGTAAATATAACTCTAATCCTATTTCCAGATGGCTGGTATTGATTTTTGTTGATTTTAAAGATGAGAAGAGATTTCTCTAAAATTGGAGAATACAATTATTTTTTGTCGGGAAAAGTAGCCGAAGTGATAAAATTGAAAAATACAAATTGAAAAATACAAATAATACAATTGCTTTTGTCGGGAGAAATAAGCGAATTTATCAAAGCTGGTTACCTAAAAGTATAATCGTAATATTGTTATCCGGTTTTGACAACTTGTAACCCTAGGTCGAAATTGGACCTTGAGAATTTCCTGTTTACTACCTACCAGGACGGCGGGTAGGAACAGGCAGATAATAACAGAGAGTAAGTTTTTCTCCCATTCCATCGGAAGGGCGGAAAACTCAGTCGAAATAGTTAAATGAAATTACTTACATTTCGAGATGGTAATACGCATATGGGGTGTGGGAAATAAAAAATTTTGTGCCCACCTTCAACACCCCGGTTTTGAGTCTTTTTAATAAAACTGGGATGGTGGAAAACGAAATTACGAGAGACGGGGACCAGCGATTGAATGATACGGACAAGATGAAATAGCCTGCCACCAAAAAAGGTATTTGGGTCTGATATATTGCAAGAGACGATCAGTCAGAAGTCGGCGAGCTGCAAACTGAGCAAATCAGTGTCCCGTGCAGATAATGGATCACGAATATTAGCGTGCTACTAAAATACCAGCCAACTGATTCTTTTGCGTTACTTAGCTTTGACTTACTTATAATTTTGTATCTATTCGATATATATAAATATATATAAATCTACACCATGGCGTTGCAGTCTTAAATCTAGTTTTCATTATATATCGCTCTGGGCTAAGCGAGTCGGGTGATGATAGGCGATCCTGGCAGGCCTGTCCGAGATCAACAAACCCAACGTGGGCGGATTCGACCGATAGTCAGAAAGGTTGGCTGAACTCAGCCAGAGTTCGTGTTATAAAACAAACATGCACTTCACAAAAAAATTATCCTTGAATCGACTTCCTTAATAAATGGATCAATTTAATATCAAAGAAACCAAGAAGCACTTTTTCTCCTTTCTTTCGAATTGAATATTCTTCTTCTATTTACTTCGGGAGCTTGAGCTTCAAAATTTTCTGTTCTTTGTAGTACGTAATAAAATGTGTCTTTCTGCTATTTCTTCTAAAACTGTTTCCACTATCCAATTAATCAAGCTCACTAAATATATTATGCGTAATATTCCTCTGTTGCTCTTGCCTTCAGTCTATCCTGTGAGTATCAGATTTTACAAGCCCTCTGTGTGCATCATGTATCCTAGGAATTTCACCTGCTTTTTACTAATGTTAAAGATAAGTTTCATTTTTTTGATTTCAGCTCTAAATCTTCGTCATTGTTCACATATTCGGTCCATGGCATTCTCAGCATCCTTCTGTAGAACTACATTTCTGTTGCTTCAAGATTTTTCTTCTTATTTGAAGAGATTGTTCAGCATTCATTCTCATATCGTGGCTGGGCAGATATCACGTAACAGTTCAGTATTCTTTTCTTTCTTTCTAAGTTTTTCTTTTCTGTTTCTTAATACTCAGCTTTCTGTTTCTTAACACTCAGCTTCGAGTTCGAATTCCAGTTGAATTCCTTGCATTCACTTACGCACAAATACCCTTGGGAAAGGTATTAATCCATCTTTTATTTCATGGGTTAAATAATAGGACAGATTTATTCGAGAAATCGCCAGTATCTTCAAACACGTATTAGTTCAAAATCTCCTGTAACTCTTCTGGACAGTCTTTCCTTGTTTAAGATGGTGAAGGGTGCCATAATCCTTTCCTCCAGATTCTATATAGGTTCTATAACCCTGGCTGGGAACCAGTCTACCGCAGAAAGCAATGGCAACCTACTGCGGGATAGTTTTCTGCCCGGTCAGTCATGTCTCTTTCGAGACATGATCGCCTAATGCGTGTATGGTTCTTAACTGACTGACTGGCTTTTGCTAACAAGCACGCATTCTGTCTTGCAGTTCGGGTTTAATCCTTTCCTCTAGCTTGTTTCCATTACCTTCTGTGGGAGTTTTCGTAGTTTTCTTTCCGTGTTTGCTGTTAAGATTGCAGAAGCCTTTATCGCTCTTAATAAATTTTGTCTTTTTGTTATCTCTTCTAAATCTTGTTCAACTCTTCATTTACTCAAGCCAGCTCGTTAGGTCATGCGTTGCTTACCATCGTATACCAAAAAAGATTATTTTTTAATCCAAAAGCGTATTTTAGAAATGCATTAAAATTGTTGGGATCCGTCGACCCAGTTTTTGGTGCTATCCGAGTACTGGAAATCTAAACATTTAACAACAACATCAACAACACATATTTTAGATGAATTTTATAACCGGTTATTTTAATTAATAAAGGAAAAGTACCGTGGACTGAGCATGCAACAAAGATGAGGTGTTGGAAAGAATGGCAACAAAAAGGAAATTAATACTGAGCATCAGGAAGAGACAACTGAAATTCCTGGGACATGCAATAAGGAAGGAGAGCTTGGAGAACCTGATACTGACAGGCCAGATAGAAGGAAAAAGAGACAGAGGAAGATAGCCGATAACATATTTGCAGGGCCTGATCAGGTGGATGACGGAACGGGGGTTGCCAGGAGTAACGGGAGCAAACATACTAAGAGCCACAAGGGATAGGGAGACGTGTAGAACCATGATCGCCTACGTCCTGAATGGACAGGGCACATAGAAGAAGAAGAAGAAGAAGAAGAAGAAGAAGAAGAAGAACGTCAGTTGAAAAAACATTTATAAATTATTTTCAGAAAAAAATAATAGCAATAAAAGTTTCAGTTTTCCTTAGAGAGAAGTTTATTTTATGAAGTAACAAATACTGTGTGAAATATTTGGTCAGTCAGCCTAATGTGTTTGTAAGTTTGTAAACACAGACTTACTAGGTGGTTGCTGGTTAATCCGTTCAATTGTGTACGATGTCACGGCTTTAGTTAGCGGCTGCTGACCGTCTCTCTTCTGTTGTGTGCATTTGGGTTTGGTGAGGTGCGTGTACGCACGTGTAGATCAAGTTGGACTCCAAAATTGTTATCAGTTTTGAGAAGTAAGCTTTTATTTTTATATATGTGAGATCTCAATGCCAAAGTCGGCTAAGAGAGAGAAGGTGAAATGGCCGTGGTGAGAAATGGGTCCAACGATGCACAGTGAATGACCAGATAATAACTAAGACCTGGTTCCAAGAGCACCCAAAATGACTATGGAAATGGAGAAATCCAGGGGAAGAATTCAAGAATCAAAATGATTATATCACTATCAACAAGAGATTCAGAAACGCGGTCCTTCACTGCAAAGTCTACCCAGGTGACTACATACTAGTTTAATGCCAATTAAGGATAAAACTAAGACTATTAAATTAACTTAACGCAGCCTTGAGACTGCAGCACAACAGACTCGTGAATAAATCGAACCTGCAGGAAATGTATGCGGACATTGTGAAAATGGAAAGACAAATTGGAAAGGAAGCTCAAAATGGGACACACTATGTGTGGCTCTAGTGACATCGTCAAATGACATCATCCCAAAGAAAAAAGGCACGTCGGAAGAAAATTGAGTGAATCACTGATGAGATTCTTGACCTGATGCGAAAGAGACAAAAGCGATACCAAGATATGAAACGGAATACACGACACTACGCAAGGAAATAGGGAGCCAGGATAAAGAAAGATGGCTCAACGATAAATGTGCTGAAGTTGAGAGACTGAGTACAACAAATAATGGTGATATGCATAAACAAACAAAAAAATTAACAGGACAGAAGAACTGTACAGAAACAGAATGTATAAAAGCAAAGAACGTTACACTTATACTAGAAAAGAAAAAATACTTCAGAGATGGGATGAGTATATTGCTGATCTTTTCCACGACAAGAGAGAGCAACCAGCAATACACAAAAATACAGATGAACCAGAATATTAAAAACCGAAGTGGAATCGGTAATTGCCAACTTGAACAGAAATAAAGCAGCAAGACCCGATACGATTGTAATAGAGATGTTGACGTCCTTAGAAGATTTTGGTATAGACAGGTAGACAAAAATAATAAACGAAATCTACAACAGCGGCCATACACCAGAGGACTTAATCAGATCAATTTTCTTAGCACTACCTAAGAAGCCAGGTACACTGAACAATCAGCTCAATGAGCCACATAACAAAACTCATCATCCTGATTCTGATGAACAGAGCGCGCAACAGAATTGGCCCAGAGATAAGACAAGAATAGTGTGGTTTTGTTAAAGATACCGGAGCAAGGAATGCGATATTCATGCTCAGAATGTTATCTGAAAGAGCAATAGAAATGCAGAAGGAACTCTGTCAGTGCTTTATAGACTACGCAAAGGCATTTAACAAAGTACGGCACAAAGACTTGATAGAGATGCCTGACAACCTTGACATTTTCGGAAATGATGCTGGCATAATCAAGAATCTATATTGGCAGCAATACAGATAAGAAGTGAATTCAGCATGTATACAAAAATAGAAAGAGGTGTAAGACAAAGATGTGCTTTCTCACCAGATCTATTCAACTTATACAGCGAAACAATTCTGAGAGATATAAAACCCTTGCCAGGATTCATCATTGGCAGCAACAATCTCAACAATGTAAGATACGCAGATGACACAGTTGCTGATAACAAACACAAAAAGAAGAATGCAGAAACTTCTACAGAAGGTAGCAACAGAAAGCGAGAAGATCGGACTGACGGCTACAACCTGCAGAAATTTAAATGCAAAGTCAATACTCATCTACTAACCACTGGCCTCTAGCTCTCTCCCCTCCCCTGTATAACCTTCCCTTTCTCTCCACCTATGCATCTGTCATCGCACCTGCTTTCTCAGCTTTCTATTGCTCCTTTTTAACTAGTTTGTAATCCTCACTCCTTTTTTAATTAATCCATTTTAGAGTTATGTAGCCCCCTGCACATCAGTAGAATTTCCGCCTTGCTCGGGGTGAAATGATTAAAAAAAAAGCATAAGCTTTAAGAAGACTGAATGTATGGTCATCATCAAAAGGAAGATCCCAAAATGCCAACTACAGAAACTAAAATAAAACAAGTAAAGAAATTTAAAAACCCGTAAAGCGTGGTGACAGTGGATGGAAGGTGCGATAATGATGTCAAAAATCGCATTAGCATGGCCAAGGACGCATTTGAAAAGCTAACCAGAGTACTAAAAGACAGGAAAATCTCATTAAAAACAAAGAAGAGAGTGCTGGATGGCTATGTGATAGCTGTTCTTCCGTAATGCAGTGAATGTTAGACGATTTCCTTAAGGATGAAGGAAAGGCTTGAGGTAGCAAAATGTGGTTTTACAGAAAGACGCTGAGGATACCATGGATTGAGCACGTGTCTAACAACGAGATGTTAGAGAGGATGGAAACGAGGAGAAAACTCATACTTAATGTAAGGAAGAAGTGCTAGAAATTTCAAACTGAACCCTTTATTGCAACATGGCCCAGTGGATATAGACGTTGGTTAGTTCCTGACTTGACTCTTAGAGTATTGAGTTCAATACCAGGATACAGCAGTGGTGAACAAGTAACTTGCAGGGTTATAGGGAGATAACTCATGACTTCCAATCGAGTCTTTACGCAAGGAATAAGAATGATATACCTCAGTGGTTTTAATAAAGGGTTCGGTTCGAAATTCCTAGCACTGAAGAAGGCCGGAGCAGACAACAGTTGAAACGTCGTACAAGATGAGGACAATAGTCCGAATAATGTAAATCCTGTTAATACTACCTCGTCTCAAAAATATTGAGAAATACTAATAAAAGTACTCGGATCAATTATCAGATTTTTTAAACGATACCTAGTCGGAGCGAGAACTTTTTAGCATGCTCTCCTGTACAACTTGCCCAAGGTGAAAAATAAATCTGGCCTTAAGAAATACAATTCCAAATGCATCTCATCAAATAATATTGCAAGTTTATCAATATGCGAGAAAGTCTGCATGAGATGCTCTTTAAATAGTGACCGAAATGATGCCAATATCGACAAAACAATGATTGAAGTGTAGGACTACGAATAGAGGGAACTTGAGCATTTTGACATCGTTTAATGGATAGCAAGATTTTCCGGCTGAATCAATTAGGACTGGTAAGGGAATTCGATCCTTACTGGGTGCTCCATACTTCCGACCTTGTACCATATCTACGCTTAAAAAATCACCACCGAAGAGAGAAAATTAAAGCAATCAGAATAAAAAGTATTTTATGAAGAAACTGATTGCAGCTGTGACGAGACTGCTTTTGTATAGTGAAGTGAATAGTGTATTTTTAATAACAAAAAAATCAGATGCTATATGCAATGTAAGCAATGACAAAAGAGAAAATTAGAAAAAGCAAAAAAAAATACTTCTTATAATACAAGAGAATTCATTTGATACAGAAATCTAAATATATCAAGAGATAAAAAAACAAAAAAGCTAATCCCTTTGAAGACATAATTAAAGTAGCTGTATATAAGTTGCCCACATTCTATCATCATCTAATTCTATTCACAAAAGTATGTTTATATTCTATATTTCTTATTCTAGACTTGATATAATCAAACAATTATTTTCCGTTTGAATATTTTAAAATTGATTCGTGCATTGAATCTGAAGAAAAATAAAGGTCGTCTGAAAGGAAGCAATGAAAAACCTTGAAACATGGCGAATTTAAAAGAGTTTCGCAATGAACAGCTTGAAGAACATATTATATTACAAGAGTCGAGCGAGCGTGCGCATTCTTTATTGCTTTTATTTCATTTCATCTTTAACAATGAATAATTTCTTGAAAGAGTTAAAATTGAATTGTACAAAATAAGAGTGGAGCAAATTCCCAGCCAAATGCACGTGTATAGACAGATATATATATATATATATATATATATATATAGAGAGAGAGAGAGAGAGAGAGAGAGAGAAAGAGAGGGAGAGAGAGAGAGAGACTGGAGTAGATAAAAAGCCCGAACTGATACCGTATCTGCGTCTGTGAGTCTGTGCGTCTCTCTCTCAAATGGATATATATACGTGTGTGTGTGCGTGTGTGTGTGTCTCTCTCTCTCTCTCTCTCTCTCTCTGAAATATATATATATATATATATATGTGTGTGTGTGTGTGTGTGTGTGTGTGTGTGTGTGTGTGTAAATAACATCATTTTCATTATTGTCAAATGAGTATGCTCTAAAGATAATGTTGAAAATCATAAAAATCTGTCGGATTAATAAAAGTCCATAACTACTTTAAAAAATAAGAGTTCATGTTAGTGTGTGTGTGTGTGTGCGCGCGCGCGCGCTCGCGTGCGTACCTGTGTGTGTTATTGCATCTGATCAGATAATATTACCAAGTTCACCAATCAATATGCGAGAAAGTCGATATTAGAGGCTTCTTAAATAGTGGCCGAAATGTAGCCAGTACGAACAAAACTGTAATTGAGATATAGGACACCGAAAAGTGTTTTATGAAGATATTATTTCTTATTCTTGCACAAATTGGACTTATGCCTACTTTTTCGACTTTTGTGCAAATTTAACCTCTGTCAACTTTTTCACCTCAGCTGAAAACGTAAACTGTGATATCTTTCTATTAATTCATTGTGATATTTTCTAAAAATAGTAGCCTTTGTCGAGATTTGAATTCGCTTCCTGTACAGGCTTGTGAATCAATTAAACGTCAAAAAGGCTTAATCCACACATATATATGTATATATTCGTCATCCCCATACAAGCCTGTTTCGCTGTATCACAGCTCGTCTGTGTGGCTAGGCATCTACTTGCTTCTGGCCGGAATCGAAACTCGACTAATTTAGTGTCAGTTGGAGTCGTTAACGATATTCCAAGGAAATAATGAATTTGTGCTGCTCTTGAAATGAATCTCGAATCATTGGGTAACTGGAGCAGGAAATGGCTTGTAGATTTTAATGCCTTCAAATGACACTGCTTTCATTTAACAACTAGAGATAACCTTTTCTGCCTGCCATCAGGCAGAAAAGTTGGGTCACTCATTCATCCCAAGAAGTTTTTTTTTTTTTTTAATCGGCAGAATCCATTTTACATATTTACAAATCTACCATCCGTCTGTGTATTCAATATTGATACAATACCTGGTCCGGTGCTCCTTCTGTACATTTCATAATCCTTGATAAAATCCAAAGAAGGATCTGTAGTGTAATCTTTCAAGCAACTCGACTCTAGACACCTTCTCACCAACGTGACGTGGCTTCTCTCTGTCTTTTCTGCAAATATTTCCATGGAAACTTCTCTGACGAACTTTTTCTCAGTATACCCCGAATACATGAATAATACGCGCTACTAGATAATTAAATAGGTAAATTCAACCGACATTTCTGCCCCAATAATTTATTTTCTCACACTTCCTTACTGCGGAACTCCCTTAACTTTCCTTACTTCCCTGATCACTACAATCTCTTTTTTTGTTTTTGTTTTTTTTAATCATTTCACCCCAAGCAAGGCGGAAATTCCACTGATGTGCAGGGGGCTACATAACTGTAAAAAGATTAATTAGAAAAGAGTGAGGAGTACAAACTAGTTAGAAAGGAGCAATAGAAAGCTGAGATAGCAGGTGCGATGACAGATGCACAGGTGGAGAGAAAGGAAAGGTTATACGGGGGTGGGGAGAGAGCTAGAGTCCAGTAGTTAGTAGATGAGTATTGACTTTGCATTTAAATTTCTGGAGGTTGTAGCCGTCAGGAAAGCAAGAATACTGGAGCGAGTTCCACAGGCGGGAAGTGCGAGAGAAGAAGCTTCAGGAGTAGAATTGTCGTCTGCATTTGGCTAACCTGACTGTGAATGGGTGGGACCCAGTTGCCAGTCTGGTTGCGCGAGTAAACACCTGTTGAGGAGGCACCAGTGACTTAAGTTCGTCCGAGCAGAAGCCATGAAAGTATTTATAGAACAGACAAAGGGAGGCCACATCTCGACGGTGGGGAACTGGCTGCAGTCGAGCAAAAAAATAAATATTTATCTTCTTAAACACCAGATTATTTTCTCTTTTAATTAGAGTAACATTTTATCTCAAAACTGTGGTCAGTTTCGTTACGGTTAACAACCGATACGTTTTGTGTGCTATTTTTGAAAATATCTCTTTTGAGATATTTTCCGAGCTAATCCGATTCACGACCCAAAACATACTCTATACTTTCCTCATCCACTACAAGAGCTTGTCCATCAGCATTCAATCCTTCATATACCAAACTACCTCAAACATACCAGGGACCTAAAAATACCCCAAATGAGCATAAGCATGTTGTAACTCAATACAAACCCTGCTGTATTTACTAGCCTTCCCACGCAAGGCCGGATGTGACACATGGTCATTTTATAGTGGGTATTCCCGGCCATATAGCCGGGCCAAAAAATGTCTGTCTATTTTTACCGAGTCGTGGTTCTACCCTTCGGCGGAGCGACGGCTGGGTTTGTGCTCTCTGCTCGGAAGCAGAGAGCGGACAGTGTTATAGAGCAGTCATCCTAAGACGACTGCTTCAATACAAACCCTGCTGTATATTTACTAGCCCTTCCCACGCAAGGCCGGATGTGACACATGGTCATTTTATAGTGGGTATTCCCGGCCATATAGCCGGGCCAAAAATATGTCTGTCTATTTTTACCGAGTCGTGGTTCTACCCTTCGGCGGAACCACGACTGGGTTTGTGCTCTCTGCTCGGAAGCAGAGAGCTGACAGTGTTATAGAGCAGTCATCCTAAGACGACTGCTTCAATACAAACCCTGTTGTATATACTAGCCCTCCCACGCAAAGCCGGATGTGACACATGGTCATTTTATAGTGGGTATTCCCGGCCATATAGCCGGGCCAAAAATATGTCTGTCTATTTTTACCAAGTCGTGGTTCTACCCTTCGGCGGAACCACGACTGGGTTTGTGCTCTCTGCTCGGAAGCAGAGAGAGGACAGTGTTATAGAGCAGTCATCCTAAGACCACTGCTTCAATACAAACCCCGCTGTATTTACTAGCCTTCCCACGCATGGCCGGATGTGACACATGGTCATTTTAATGTGAGTATTCCCGGCCATATAGCCGGGCCAAAAATATGTCTGTCTATTTTACCGAGTCGAGGTTCTACCCTTCGGTGGAACCACGACTGTGTTTGTGCTCTCTGCTCGGAGGCAGAGAGCTGACAGTGTTATAGGGTTATAGAGCAGTCATCCGAAGACGACTGCTTCAATACAAATCCTGCTGTATTTACTAGCCTTCCCACGCAAGGCCGGATGTGACACATGGTCATTTTAATGTGGGTATTCCCGGCCATATAGCCGGGCCAAAAATATGTCTGTCTATTTTTACCGAGTCGTGGTTCTACCCTTCGGCGGAACCACGACTGGGTTTGTGCTCTCTGCTCGGAAGCAGAGAGCTGACAGTGTTATAGAGTTACAGAGCAGTCATCCTAAGACGACTGCTTCAATGCAAACCCCGCTGTATTTACTAGCCTTCCCACGCAAGGCCGGATGTGACACATGGTCATTTTAATGTGGGAATTCCCGGCCATATAGCCGGGCCAAAAATATGTCTGTCTATTTTTACCGACTCGTGGTTCTACCCTTCGGCGGAACCACGACTGGGTTTGTGCTCTCTGCTCGGAAGCAGAGAGCTGACAGTGTTATAAAGTTACAGAGCAGTCATCCTAAGACGACTGCTTCAATGCAAACCCCGCTGTATTTACTAGCCTTCCCACGCAAGGCCGGATGTGACACATGGTCATTTTAATGTGGGAATTCCCGGCCATATAGCCGGGCCAAAAATATGTCTGTCTATTTTTACCGAGTCGTGGTTCTACCCTTCGGCGGAACCACGACTGGGTTTGTGCTCTCTGCTCGGAAGCAGAGAGCTGACAGTGTTATAGAGTTACAGAGCAGTCATCCTAAGACGACTGCTTCAATGCAAACCCCGCTGTATTTACCAGGCTTCCCACGCAAGGCCGGATGTGACACATGGTCATTTTAATGTGGGAATCCCCAGCCATATAGCAGGGCCAAAAATATGTCTGTCTATTTTTACCGAGTCGTGGTTCTACCCGTCGGCGGAACCACGACTGGGTTTGTGCTCTCTGCTCGGAAGCAGAGAGCTGACAGTGTTATAGAGTTACAGAGCAGTCATCCGAAGATGACTGCTTCAATGCAAACCCCGCAAACTATGACTGGAATCAAGCTAGTATTTATACAGAAATGCTTCCACTCATTTACCAGCAGCCAATCACAGCCCAAACAACGGACTATCCCACTTGAGCACAATGAGATGCTCCAGGGCACCATAAATAGCTCTCTTTCTCAAGGTGGATTTATTATGGTCTCAGATTGTTCCACAACTGAGTGCTTATCTTAACAGAATTGTTCTACACACCGGACCACATATGGCAAAAGCATTCATATAGTTTTTGTTTAACCTTTTTGATGTTTCTCAAATATATTGTTTCTCATAATCTTTGTAGTTGATAGAGTAAATTCCCCCTTCAATTTGTGGCTTCTTGTTTTTGTTTAAAAAGATAAAAGATAATACACATCACAAGTAAACTTTTTCCATTTTGTTCAACATTAGTAGAGTATCACATTAGTAGAGTATCACATTAGTAGAGTATCATATTAGTAGAGTATCACATTTGTTTAACACATGAGTGTTCTTGATATATAGAAATATCTTTTGCTATCCCATTAATCTTCAGAAATTAATTGAGTTCTTTCGGTGATTGGCGTATGTGTATGCACTGCTTATATGCCACACGTTCAAATTTCTCTTCTCTGGTACCATGCACCTATGGCTTAGGGGGTAGCGACTCCGACTGACATCAAATTTGCCGGGTTTCGTTCCATTCGGTACAAACGTTTTTTATTGCTCTGGATAATATCCATTAAGCTCTCTATATAGATATACCACGTAATAATTTACATTAAGTTGATCTTGGGGGATTTTCCTCACCGTTTACGGAGTGGACATCTCTATATATATATATATATATATATATATAGGAAAAACTATTAAAAAGTTGTAGGTTTAAAAATGTATTTTTCTGACAGTATTTATTTATTTATTTCTATTATTATATTTGATATTTCAGACCGTCCTCGGCCTTTCATCAGAAACAAATGATTTTAAAATTTAACATGTTTCATCATGTGGTGTGGACAGGAATAGAAAGCCTCTTTTCTTATATTTGGCGATTTCCTAAATCCAAAATTAAGGTTAAATATACAAAAGTAGATTAATTATAAAAACTGTGCATAAATACAAAAATATTCTATAGTTGTACAAATAAGCGGTAAGTCCAATCCAATCCCTCCTCACCACTTACACCTTCCTACTCTGCTCCTCTAAGAAATCCAAATGATAAAGTCTAGTCGCAAGATCATAAAACTTATATCCTATTTGTTAATCTCAAATCTGTCTACAAAATTCCAAGACACTCATTAATCAACTATATACCCTACCTACCCCACTTTCTTCAAAATTCAAACAGACAATTCACAAGACTTATTCCCTTATCACTAACCCCCACCAACATACCACACACAACTCACCAAATATAAGAAAAAAGGCTTTCCATTCCTGTCTGCACCACCTGATGTGACATTGTAGTTTCAATGTCGAAACAAATGTACGATTTGTAGTCGATATATAAAAACTTTGTACATGTTCTAAAATACAATTTATAATATATATATATATATATATATACATATATATATATATTATAAATTGTATTTTAGAACATGTATATATATATATACATGTTCTAAAATACAATTTATAATATATATATATATATATATATATATATATATATATACATGTTCTAAAATATAATTTATAATATATATATATATATATATATATATATATATATATACATGTTCTAAAATACAAAATTTAATATATATATATATACATGTTCTAAAATACAATTTATAATATATATATATATATATACATGTTCTAAAATACAATTTATAATATATATATATATATATATATATACATGTTCTAAAATACAATTTATAATATATATATATATATATATACATGTTCTAAAATACAATTTATAATATATATATATATATATATATATACATGTTCTAAAATACAATTTATAATATATATATATATATACATGTTCTAAAATACAATTTATAATATATATATATATATATACATGTTCTAAAATACAATTTATATATATATATATATATATATATATATATGTTCTAAAATACAATTTAATATATATATATATATATATATATATATATATGTTCTAAAATACAATTTAATAATATATATATATATATATATATATATATATATATAATTTCAACCCAAGCAAGTGTGCGGGTGGTTACAGTGAGAAAAATGATTTAGTACACTGGGTATTAAAGAAAGGATAAAATAAATATCGAATTCAAGAAGATAGGAGATGGCAATTTTTTTTAATCATACCACCCCGATCAAGGTGGTAACGCCACTGATGTGCAGGGGGCTACATAAGAGTAAAAGGATTAGAGAAAAATAAGGAGAAGGACGAACCAGTTAGAAAGGAGCAATAGAAGGATGGGAATACAGGTGTGATGACAGTTGCGAAGGTAGAGAGAAAGGAAAGGATCTACAGGACAGTGTGGAAAGAATTAGGGTCAAGTCGTTAATAGATGATCATTGACCTTGCATTTAAATTCCTGGAGGTTGTAGCCGTCAGGAAAGCAAGAATAAGGAAGGCGAGTTCCACAGGCGGGAAGTGCGGGAATTTGCCGTTGTAGTTAATTTTTTGGGTATCGTAGCTATCAAAGAAGCAAGTAAACGAAAAGGAGCTCCACAGACTGGAAGTGCGAGAAAGGAAACTGTCCGAATTGAAGTGGAGGTTTTATTGAACTATTTTAATGCTAGAAGGATGTAATCTGGGTGCCTATCTAGATTCACGTAGACGAAGCACCATGGAAAAAAGATCATCAGAGCAGTTGTTATGAAAATATTTGCAGAAAAGACAAATGGAAGCCATGTCATGGTGAGAAAAAAACTGAAGCCGAGATGTCAAGTCAGGACCGATTACATTGCAGATCCTTCTTTGAATTTTCTCAAGAACCTCGAGATGAATAGCAGAAGCACCGTGTAGAATAATAATGGAATAACAACGCTTACCGGCGTAATGGTCCCAGCTAGCGTCCAGCTGGTAGACAAAAATAAAGCAGGTTGTAACTCTTTATTTATTGTAAAAAATTATCACACAAAGTCGATTTGTGGTGGGGACAAAAACTCAGGCTGGTCTTCCGTACCTATCCTATACCTAGCTAATCCGATTCACGACCCAAACATACTCTATACTTTCCTCATCCACTACAAGAACTTGTCCATCAGCATTCAATCCTTCATATACCAAAATACCTCAAACATACCAGGGACATAAAAACACCCCAAATGAGTATAAGCAGGTTGTAACTCAATACAAACCCCGCAAACTATGACTGGAATCAAGCTAGTATTTATACAGAAATGCTTCCACTCATTTACCAGCAACCAATCACAGCCCAAACAACGGACTATCCCACTTGAGCACAATGAGGTGCGCCAGGGCACCATAAATAGCTCTCTTTCTCAAGGTGGATTTATTATGGTCTCAGATTGTTCCACAACTGAGTGCTTATCTTAACAGAATTGTTCTACACACCGGACCACATATGGCAAAAGCATTCCATGCAAGGATGGATAGTAGATTTATAAATGTGCAAGATGGACTCTGACAAGAAAAACTTTCTAATCCGACACAGAGACCTAACCTTCTTAGCAGTAGATGCAGTTATTTTTATTTTTATTTTTAATCATTTCACCCCAAGCACGGCATTCCACTGCCACTATTGCGCAGGGGGTTACATAGGGGAAAGGGAAGGGATGGGAAAGAGTAGTTAGTTATAGGAAATATTGGAAGGAGGGTGATAGATGGATGACGATACCGAGGATTAGGGTTAGGTAGATGGGAAGAGTGTTTGGGAGAATGGATGCGATTTAGTGTGTTAGAAGGTGACTATTGACCTTACATTTAAATTCCTGGAGATTATAGCTGTCGAGGAAACAATCATGTGGAAGGGAATTCCACAGGCTGGAAGTGCGAGGAAAGAAGCTGTTAGAATAGAAATTGCGGTTACATCTTATCTGTTTCACTGTAAAAGTGTGGGACCTAGTTGCTAATCTAGTATCTCGTGTAAATTCGAACGTAGGGGTCATCAGTGATCTAAGTTCCTCGGAGCAGAAGCCGTGAAAGTATTTATAGAAGAGTCACAGGGAAGCCACGTCACGCCGGTGAGAGAGTGACTGCAACCGGGCTGCCAAGTCGGTATCGATCACATTACAGATTCTCCGTTGTATTTTGTCAAGAACCCCGAGGTGAATAGCAGGGGCACCCGACCAGATGTGGCAGCACTACTCAATACACGGGCGGATGGTAGATTTTTATATGTGCAGGATGGATTCAGACGGGGAAAACTTCCGGGCCCTGCACAGAGAACCGAATTTCATAGCAGCTACGTACTTTTGAACATTTACATAGTTAAGAATTTTACTTCTTTCAAATTGATGCTGTTCTGTTCTATTGACAAAATTTAATTTATTCTACAAACACTTTCATTTTTTCAACCTTCTGATATTTTACTTTGTTGTGTTTGGCACTAGGCTAATTCGGCAAACAAAGCCGAAGCCCCTACAATTTGACAAACATAGCCGAGGCCCCTACAAGCTCTAGCTCATACGAGCTAAGCCAAAGAAACAAGATACTTAAACATGACCTTTCGTTTGGCGTACTTACATATAACACAATTCAAAACCAAAAACGCAATTTTCCGTAATTTTCTAGTGCACGCTGAGGATCGAACACTTGTAAGGCTCTACACGCCATCTTACTTATTGCTACTATAATCTAAATTAAGGTAAAAAGTTTTAGCGAAAAAAAAAAAACATTTCTAAGGGAATTAACTAAAAATAACATTGTCGGAGTTATTTCCCCTGACACATCATGATCTTGTTGAATTTTTTTATGCTGTAGAAAATAAGAAAATCTTGTTAGAAATAAAAATTGTATACAAATCTGACTAGTGTATACTTTTCTGTATCTAGTGCAAACCGGTCCTGTATCTATGTCTCTAGAATTTCATTGTGACATTTGTCTATTAACAATTATATTCCACATGCAACAGGGGCTGATATGTCTTTAAATTAAGCAACCGAGCTCATTGTCAGCAGCCGTTTCCTTAAAACTACCTCGTTACCCTCATGAGTCGTCCATTGTATTTACAACATCCAACAGTAGAGTTGGTTCAAGACTTATAGCTGCAAGACAATCTTAGGACAGTCAGAGTTATCTCCCGTTGTTACCCGATGTGACCCCTAGGAGCTGCTGATTCAGTATAAAAGCCAGTAGAGAAACAATTCTCTCTCTCTCTCTCTCTCTCTCTCTCTCTCTCTCTCTCTCTCGCTCTCTCTCTCTCTCTCTCATACTTTGCTTTCTTTTAAATGTAGGTATCTCCACTCCTTCGCTGAAAAAAACAGCATAGCATGAAGAAAGAAGGCCACAAACTTAATAAAAACAATGAATTATGGTCAAAAGGTCTAAGCTATTATTAAGAGAAAAGATCAAACTATTTTTCAATTATTTTTAAAATTCTTAAAATTCTTCTTATCACGTTAGAAACTTTTTTTTTTAATTTTTTACCTCTCTTTTTTTTCTTTCTTTTTCATCAGCTACAAAAATCAGGGAGCCGAGTTCGAATTCCAGCTGAATTCCTTGCATTCACTTACGCGCAAATACCCTTGGGAAAGGTATTAATCCGTCTCTTCCCTCCAGTTATAGGTCAAATAACGGGACAGATTGGGTTCTGTAGCCTTGGCACTATGTCCTGATGTGTCAACGCCTTCCTGCTGATTATCACTCATTCATAGAAGAACAGGCAAAGGACCAGCAGGAGCTCTCAACATCATTAAAATTTTCCAGAGTAACCATTCCCAACAAATTAGAAAATGTCTGCAACATCTGCACCGGAAAATTACGCCTTTTTCTTCCAGAATTATTCGAAAGAAAATTGTTTTTCTCCTTGCAAAACATTTCGCACCCAGGCACGAATGCTTCGATCCGCTTAATCACGAACAGATTCGTTCGGTCGCGCGAGAAGAGTCATATTTGATTGTGGTTGCAAATCTGTGTTCCATGCCAGAAAGATGAAATCGGAAGACACACACGAACGTCTCCAGGTTCTTTCCCGTATCCAGACGAACGATATAAGTACACCTGGACCTCATCGCACCATTACTCTCATGTGAAGGATACAACTATTTACTGAAAGCGTCTACCGATTCTCCCGTTGGTTCGAAGCTATTTCTTTATCGAACATTACTACAGAGACGACAGTGAAGGCCTTCATCTCAGGTTAGATATCTCGTTTTGATGTACCCGTAGTCATCACGACAGACATAGGTTGTTATTTCAAAGCTGACCTATTCAACCAGTGGCTGAAACTACTGGTATCAAAGAGGATTAGAACGACGGCATTATCCACGGGCAAATGGTATATTCGAGAGGTTCTTCCGAATTCTCACGGTAGCACTAAGAGCAATGATATGCAATGATATCGATAGTTTGCAATTAGTCTTTTTGGGACTCAACAGCTGTAAAAGCCGACATGAAGTGCTCATCCGCTGAGATAGTGCATGACACTACAGTCAAACGCCGGGAACAGTTTTTCTTCAGCCACCCGCAGAAGCAACTGGACCTCACCTCTTTTGTGAACCGACTTACAGCCAGGATGGACAATTTGGCTTACCAACTTCTGCACAAATGTAATGACACACATGTGCCAAAATCTTTACAGAATTGCACACGTTTTCCTGCGTGATGCAGTAAATGCACACACGCTACAGTCAACCTATAGAGGGTCATCTAGAATCATCAAACAAAATGCAAAATATTTTATGGTGGAAATAAAATAACCTTTGAAAAAAAGTTTTTTAGACAGGTTGAAGCCTGCTTTTTAGATACTATCTAAATAAATTATGAGACTCCAGAGACCACGTCAGTTCCAGCATCAGCTAGAGAAACCAGTTACCAGATCAGGCTGATATATTAGGGGACCAAAACTTTTGCTGGACTAAAGTTTCTGAACATTTGATTTGAATAGAAAGCTGTTGCTTGCTTTTTTTGCATTTTTCTTTTGTTTTGTTTTTTTTTGTTTTGTTTTTTTCGCACATTTTTCAGGCTATTTTTTAGCTAAAGATTTGCTACCACCCATAAACCAGGTGATGTATTGCATCACGTCAATAGCATCCTTTTGTTACAGTTTCCTGAACCCGTCTCGAGAGAGGATATTGTCAGGACATTCAGAGTTGTAGTTACTTAACGTGACCCTAACGGGGCTGCTGATCTAATTAAAAGCCAGCGGAAAGATAACTCTCTCACTCTCTCTCTCTCTCTCTCACTCTCTCTCTCTCTCTCTCTCTCTCTCTCTCTCTTCCCACTTTCGGGCACTCCTTATTCTAGCTGAGAATAACCACCGAAATTCTGAACAAGCAAGTCATATTTTGCTTTCTTTAAATCTAACTTGTGTGCTTGTAGCGGCCTAACTACTTTTTTTAATTTGTTATGTAATAATGTTAGCTTCTCAATTCAATGTGTACCAAAAAGTGAACAAACAAGACGTAGGTAGACAAAATTTTAATTATAACAATAATCAGTTAAAGGGAGAGAACTTATTTTCACCCTTTTAATAATTAACTGGAGATGTATGAAACACTTTTTGTATGTGTTTAAGAAAATAATTTAAACAGTTCAAAGATGATGAGTTGGTAAAATAGTCTGTAATTTGTTCCAGTTCAAAGTGATGAGTTGGAAAATAGTCTGTATGTCCAAATAATTGAAATAGTTCAAAGTGATGAGTTTGAAGAATAAACAGCAAGCAAGGTGTGTATGAATAAGAATGTCAAAAATACTTGCGTTTCAGCCGATAAGTTGAAGTAATATAATTATTTACCAGGAGAAAAATATTGAATGCAAAAAGTTGTTATTGCAAAGTTTGAATATTTAATTTAGTTTCTCAGTCAGGTAAAGATGAAACCGGCTTATTTTCTTTTTAAAGAGTAGGCGAAAATATATATGCCTTAAAAGAAAAGTGGTTTTCTTTTTAACGAGTAGGCTAAAATATATATATGCCTTAAAAGATAAGTGAGCTGGAAACAATAGGTCTGGTAGCTTCAAAATCTTCTTTCCAACTGAAGCTTCAAGAGCGGGAAGATTCCCGCTTTTTCGAAAGAGAGGCAAAATGCTGCTGCTGATGCAGAACGAACCAATGAAAAGTTTGGTTACAAAAAGAAGATGGTTTGATTTATTTTACAATTTTCCTTCTCGAACTTTTTATAAATATAGGTGATACGAGGGTATCGTAGAGAGCTCGACATGCTTTTTTTTTTAATCGTTTGACCCCAAGCAAGGCAGTACTGCTACTGATGCGCAGAGGGCTGCATGGGAGTAAAAGTTTAGACAGGAGAAGAGTGAAGAAAAGGACGGACAAGTTACAAAGGGTGTCAGAGAAAGGGCAAGAGAAGGATGGGGACACAGGTGTGAAGACAGTTACGAAGGTATTAGGACCACCATAAAAAAGAGTCACAAGTTATCTCCCCTGAACCATTCAAGGGAATCTGTTCCCCAGCTAATAGGTGCATGCTGGGAGATAACAAGGAGAGGGGACTTCCAGCAGGAGCCCAGAAAGATAGCGTGCAGGACTTTACTAGGCTATCTATAAGCACATTGTTATTCCACAACTGTTCTCTGTACTCATGTTTCCACAATAATAATAAATTCCCTAGTTATTTCCAATACTCGGTGAGTGTGTCATTTTTCCATTACCGTTTTATTTTGTCATGTTAAAAACATAAAAGAAGGTAGAGAGAAAGGAAAAGAACAAGATATACAGGGTGATGTAGAAAGAACTGCAGTCAAGTAGATAAGAGATGGGTATTGACATTGCATTTAAATTCCTGGAGGTTGTAGCCGTCAGGAAAGCAAGTATATGGAAAGGAGTTTCACAGGCGGGAAGTGCGAGAAAAGAAGCTGATGGAGTAGAATTGTCGGCTGCATTTGGTTGATCTAACTGTAAATGAGTGTGATCTCGTTGCCAGTTTGGTTGTACGAGTAGATTCTTGTGGCGGGGGCATCAGTGACTTAAGTTCGTCGGAGTAGAAGTTATGAAAATATTTACAAAATAGATAGAGCCACATCCCGACGATGAGAAACCGGCTCGATTCGAGCTGCCAAGTCGGGACTTATCAAATTACAGATTGTCCTTTGGAACCTGTTGAGAAGACTGAAATGAACAGTAGGGGCGCCTGACAATATATGACAGCAGTATTCTATGCACAGATGGATGGTTAAACAATATATTTAATTTCGTTCTATGCTTTGGCACAATTGTATTTATTTCCGTGCTATGTCTTACTCTGCATAAACAGTCTATTTACGAGTAGTTCTGAGTCTCTGTTCTTTTAAGGATTAATACGCTAAACTGCCCATACTTCTTTATTATTCCTTAATGATTTACACTGTAAATCCTCTAAGTGCGTGATAACTGAAACACCTAATATTTTACAAAAACTACTGCAAACAAGAAAGAATATTTCCCGTTTCCATTTCGCCATTATCAGCATTAATATGTAGTGGATAAGAAATTAAGAATTAAAATCAGCCTTCTTCTTCACTTTTACAAAAATTCACAATGACGTGTGAAATCCTGTTTTTTTTTTGTTTTTGTTTTTTTGTTTTTTTCCAGATAGTAACAGGATGTGCTTAAAGAAAAAGTCAAATCCAGATTTCGCAAGTAGGTGTTAAATTGATTTTTAACTAATGGGACCAACTTGCAAAACTTGAGAACTTCGCGAGTCAGTGCGAAAATCTGAATACTATAAAAAGGCCCCGGTCGGTGTCAATCACAAACAGTCAGGGATGGAAGCAGCAAAGACGACAAGCTGATCCGGGTATTTGTCCTCTTTCTCTTTCCTTCTGCTGATTCCTTTTAATTCTTTTTAAACATCCAAAGACATTCCTACTGAATACATGCATGCATACATACGCAGGCATATACTCTTTCAACAATTACTACTACGAACATTTTCTACAAATCTTGATACCCTTAACTCAATACTTGTTTCTCACTGAACATGAACTCTACCCTTACCTTCTTGATAACGTTTCTAATTACACATTAACTCCTAAAATTTATGATATTCTTTCCTTTTAATAAATTTCTATTTTAAAATGCAAAATGTATATTTTTATTCTTACACTATTCCACACAATTCCACACATTGACTGGATTAGGTTTAACAATTGTCCAGTTATACCATAGTTCCGCAGCTTCTGTAGAAGGCCAGCATGCCAGACTCTGTTAAACGCTTTGGAAATATCCAGGGAAACAGTTCGAGCTTCGCCATTTTTTCGAGAGCATGGTATATATACTCAGTAATGATCGTTAGCATATCAGCAGTAGACCTGGTGAAGCGGAAACCATACTGTTTGTCCGAGAAGAGTCTGTGAGCTGTGAAATACTGAACCACCTTGACGTTGATAATGGTTTCGAACACTTTGTCAAAGATCGATAAAAGGATGATAGGGCGGTAATTAGTGGGGTCCGAGGGTTCTCCAGAATTCTTAAATATAGGAACTACAGAGGAAGACTTCCAACAAAGGAAAAGCAGGAAGCAGATAGACAGTAGTTGTAGAGCTTAGAGAGGACAGAGGAGAGTTCAGGGGCACATTTCTTCAAAACTATGATTGGGATTCCGTCCCCTCTGGTCGCTTTATGAGGGTGAAGTTTTGAGATTATCTTAGAGACCAGCGAGGGGGTAATGAGGAGATCTTGATACCCATAACGTTATCAGTGAACACAAATTCTACCCTTAACTTCTTAATAATGTTTTTAATTGCACATTAACTTCTACAACTTGTTATTCTTTCTTTTTAATAAATTTCTATTTTAAAATGCAAAATGTATATTTTTATTCTTACACTATTCCACTATTCTACACTAATTCACACATTCCAGCCAGCTTCAACCTTCTGATTAAAACCTTCTGATGATAACAAGGATAAACTTCTGATAATTCTGATGATAACTCTGTATAAAACTTATAAGCTGTAGGGAGTTCGATTATGTATGACACAAGGCCGAATCCAAATAAAATTAACCAGCTCCCTACGTCTACAGTGGTTACTCCCGACGTACAAAGAACACACACTCCTAAATATACCCGTGAAATAACAACACCTCAATACACGGACGGAAGAGAATAGATTGCAAAGGAATGACAAACGTGCATTGTTCTCAAAGAGATTTTTATACATTAATATATCCGTATATATCACTGATAATTCCGACACAGAAAAATTTTAAAATGTAAACAAGCAGTGGGAAAGAGACGTAAAGAAATAGAAGTCTTACGTATAGAAAAGGGCAGGTCGGTGGTGTCCTATATATTTCTTGTTAGAACATGTGGGTTTCTCTGCACACCCTAACGTTAGGGGCTTGTGTCGTCCGACTTCTCTGCGGGCTACAGAGCAACTGGCGTGGGCAGACAAGTATATCGCCTCTCCTGCCTGCTAAATGGCAATTAGCTTTGGACACTCTATGAAGTGCCGTCACTCACCCGCGTTCACGTGACCCTTGTGAGATCATCTCTGCAAGGGGAAACAACTGCTCTTTGTACCCCTTCATCTCTTCATCATAATATGAGAAGAAAAATTAAATTAATAAGAGAAGCAAGTCTGAAATCATGTGAAAGTTTTACGAGCTTCCTTGCACAGTTTGACAGGAACGATTTGATTAGATCGAACAAGCGTCCATTTATACCATAGCTCTGTAGCTTGCGCAGAAGGCTGGTATACCAAACCCTGTCAAATGCTTTTAAGATATCCAGGGCAACAGCTCAAAAGCTTGAGCTTCACTGTTCTTATCAAGAGCCCGATATATGTATTCGGTGATATTCGTTAGCATATCAGCGGTAGACCTGGAAAAGCAGAAGTCATTATGTTTGTCAGAGAATAAGTTGTGAGATGTGAGATGCAGAAACATTTCGTCATTGATAATAGCCTCAAACACTTTGCCAAAAATCGATAGGAGGATGATAGGGCGATAATTAGAGGGATCTGAGGGTTCTCCAGAGATTTTAAAGACGGGTACTCAAGAGTAGGACTTCCAGCTAGCAGGAAAGGAAGAAGCAGAGAGACGATGGTTGTAGAGATTGGAGCGGGCAGAGGAGAGTTCGGGCGCTTCTCTTCAGGATTCCATCATCTTCACTTGCCTTGTTAGGTTCAAGCTTAGAGATTTTGTTAGAGACCAGAGTGCGAGTTATGTATAACACATCATTCAATAAATACAGTGGCCAAATCCTTGCCTGCTGATGTTTGCGCCTTTGGTCGCTTTGGACACATTTCCCCTGATGCTGTCCTCTCAGTTGACTGCTTATTTGACTCCGAAATGAAATGGTGGATCCATGGTTCATCCATTGTCACATATTTACGCAAAAACTCCTTCTTGTTGCGTTGAAATAGTTGCAAACAATGCTCTGAACCACCGACGTGTTGTTGCTTTTGATCAAGTGTGAGCAAACGCGGCACCCACAAATGTTCATGCAAAATGGTGAATACACTGCCTTCTTATTTGGATTTTTGGGGTGTTTTCCTGGACAACTGCCGATTTTGGGCAACCTGAGCGTTCAGCATCATTTGTGTCTGTACGACTACGTTTAAAGTCAGCATACTACGTGCAGAGTCCGAATAACACTTATCAAGCCATTGCTTTGCTTGAACAGTATTTTTCCCATCAGAAATCAAGGCTTTATCAACACATGAAATTCAGATTTTTCTAATGTTTCGAAAATCTGCAATAGTAGCTTCACTTAAATAACTGTATTTTGTAAATTAATAATCCGATTTTGCCTAAATTTTGTCACGTGCCATTTGAAGGTTAGTACTTCATAAAAAATCATATGGATTTTTATTAGTGACGCCATCTATATATCGGGCCTGGGATTTTTAGTTATGTGTTACCTCACTAAGTTGAGCCTCATTTCTAGGTGGAAAGTCAGGAGCGAATCAAATGTGGAGTTGGAAGAGAATTTGCGAGCAAAGCACTCGGCCTTGTCCGCTATGGTTGTGAGGGCCACAAATTCGTTGAACAAAGGAGGGATAGAGGGTTTAAACTTCTTTAACACACTTTTCCAAAACCGCCAGTAGTCTTTAGGACTAAACTTGCGGGCTGCTATGCACTGCTTCATTAACTGAAGAAAACAGACATGCTGTCGACTGTCGAAATGATGCCGAACTTTGTCAAAGTCTCTGATTTTTATTTTCTGAAGTCGCTTTTTCTAAATATCATCGCGAGACGTTTATAGTAACCGATTCCACGGACGGACTTTTAAGAAAAGGTGAAGTGATACCGGAAAGACAAGGGTGACAAAACCAAGATGTAATGTGACAAATTTGCCTTAGTTTTGAGGTGTAGGGAGCTGGTTAATGCTTGTTTAGTTCGGCCTTGTGTCTTTCTTAACCGAACTCCCTACAGCTTTCAAGTTTTATGTGGAGTAATATCTATCAGAATTATTATCAGAAGGTTTTCATCAAAAGGTTTGTTGTCGGCAGGTTGGAGTATGTAGGATTAGTGCAGAAGAGTGAAATAATAAAATATACACTTTACATTCAAAATAGAAATTTATTATAAGGAGGAATAACAAGTGGTAAGAGTTAATGTACAATTAGAAACATTAAGAAGTTAATGATAGAGTTCGTATTCAATGATAAGGTATTAAAGAGTTCGTACAGTATGTTTGTAGCAGTAATTGTTGAGAGAGAGAGAGAGAGAGAGAGAGAGAGAGAGAGAGAGAGAGGGAGGGAGGGACAATGTCCAGGTCACTTGAAGAGGAGAGTTGCATCTTTGATGTGTGTCAGTAACTTGCCTCCTCTGACCTACTCGCCGTGACAGTTTAGAGACCATCCTTAAATATTGAAAAGTCACGTGGGGTGGATCAGAAACGATTTTTTTCTTTAGGTATAGAAAAACCGTTTCTCTGACGTATTTTGAATTTTGCGATTTAATGACCAATCAGGATTCCGTTACAGGTCCGTGAAAGGAATTTGATATTTATTTATTTTTGGTTTACCGCCGGAACTTCTGCGTGAAGCCAGATGCGCAAAGACCAGTTTTGGTCATTTGCTTTCTGAATCTCTGAGGTCAAACATCCGGTCCCTCGCTTTGCTCGGTGTCACCACAGTCTAACAACTTTTACTTGTGTTGTTTTACAGTTCAAAACGATCTCTTCGGTTGCCTCAGGTCTGTTGTCGATTGAGCGGCTTGAGTGTTGGTGCGTGCGGTTAACAATACGGAGGTCAGAAGTAGATAGGATTAGTCCGTCGCGTGTTTGCCGTAGTCGGGTGGACGATCATGTCTCGAAAGCGACATGACTGACTGAGCAGAAGATTTTCCCGCAGTAGAATGCCATTACTGTATGCAGTAGACCGGTTGCCAACAAAGGCTATAGAAACCTGCTATTTAAACTATAGCTAAAGGGAGAAGCGCCTGATTCATACCTTTCCCAAGAGTATTTACCCGTAAGTGAATGCGACGAATTCAAGTGGAATTCGAACTCAGCTCTCCGGTTTCTCGTTCTGACATCCACTGCAACACAGCACACATCCGAATGCTTATCGAAATAAAAAATCAGTTATGACTTTAATGATTTTTTTCTTTTTTCTTTTTTGTTTCTGTTTCTGTTGCTTCTTCTTATTTGTTTATTTTTAATTTTATCAAAATGAAAATTAATTGTTTATTTTCAACATTGTTAAAAACTGTTTTCCACTTTTTCTATTCACGAAAAGAAATTATTTAAAATTTCACTGACTTTGTTTCAACAATAGCCTGAAGTAACGGAAAGTTACCGTTTCCAGAAAATATCGAGAAAAAAAAAATAAAAAATAAAAAATAAAAAATAAAATAAAATAAAAAGGAGAGAAGATGATGCTTCCCCGAACAGTTCAATTGTTGGAATTCTCAATATTTTCTTGCTTAATAAATCCGACTTTACACACACCTTTTTTTACCCTTTCAGGAGCTAATGAAAAGAACACTTATATTTATGAATTAACCAATAGAAAATCCCTTTACAAATTGTCTTACATTTGCCATATGCGGACGTAGTCGAAGACCAAAAAAATGAATGCGGCCTTTTTTCTTGGTGCAGTGGATATCGGCCCGGAACGAGAAATCGGGGAGCCGAGTTCTAATTTCAGTTGAATTCTTTGCATTCACTTACATGCAAATATCCTTGGAAAATGTATTATCCGTCTCTTCTGTCTAGTTATGGGTTTGTAGCGGCCTAACTACTTTTTTTAATTTGTTATGTAATAATGTTAGCTTCTCAATTCAATGTGTACCAAAAAGTGAACAAACAAGACGTAGGTAGACAAAATTTTAATTATAACAATAATCAGTTAAAGGGAGAGAACTTATTTTCACCCTTTTAATAATTAACTGGAGATGTATGAAACACTTTTTGTATGTGTTTAAGAAAATAATTTAAACAGTTCAAAGTTGATGAGTTGGTAAAATAGTCTGTAATTTGTTCCAGTTCAAAGTGATGAGTTGGAAAATAGTCTGTATGTCCAAATAATTGAAATAGTTCAAAGTGATGAGTTTGAAGAATAAACAGCAAGCAAGGTGTGTGTGAATAAGAATGTCAAAAATACTTGCGTTTCAGCCGATAAGTTGAAGTAATATAATTATTTACCAGGAGAAAAATATTGAATGCAAAAAGTTGTTATTGCAAAGTTTGAATATTTAATTTAGTTTCTCAGTCAGGTAAAGATGAAACCGGCTTATTTTCTTTTTAAAGAGTAGGCGAAAATATATATGCCTTAAAAGAAAAGTGGTTTTCTTTTTAACGAGTAGGCTAAAATATATATATGCCTTAAAAGATAAGTGAGCTGGAAACAATAGGTCTGGTAGCTTCAAAATCTTCTTTCCAACTGAAGCTTCAAGAGCGGGAAGATTCCCGCTTTTTCGAAAGAGAGGCAAAATGCTGCTGCTGATGCAGAACGAACCAATGAAAAGTTTGGTTACAAAAAGAAGATGGTTTGATTTATTTTACAATTTTCCTTCTCGAACTTTTTATAAATATAGGTGATACGAGGGTATCGTAGAGAGCTCGACAGGTTAAATAACAGAACACATTGGGTTTTATAGCCTTAGCTGGCAACCAGTTTACCGCAGAAAGTAATGGCGACCTACTGCGGGATAATCTTCTGCACAGTTAGTCATGTTTCTTTCGTGACATGATCGCCCAAGCGTGTATCACGTATTGCATTTAACTGACTGATTATTGACCAACCAGAAGACAGAAAACTATATTCAAAGTTGATCCTATTCTTGATTTTGCTTTTTCTCTCCAGAGGGCTTCAGGCCGTCTCACTGATGGCGTCCAGGCGACATGCATTTTCTTACCCTCTCACCTTCCCATTCGAGCTGATTCTTCTTCCTCTTGCCTCGTCATCAACGAAAGAAAGAACTTTACAGAATGTTATTGTCGTCTGATTAGGCGTAAAAACCAAACGATATACATTTTCACCGATATTTTTTCTTCTTCCTCTCGGCTGTCCGTCAACCAAAGAAAGAGAGGAACAACATGCAAACGTTTACCACTACTGTCAGTCAGTTAAGTGCCATACGTGATACACGCTTGGGTGATCATGTCTCGAAAGAGACATGACTGACTGGGCAGAAGATTATCCCGCAGTAGGTTGCCATTGCTTTCTGCGGTAGACTGTTTGCCGACCAAGGCTATAGAACCCAATATGTCCTATTATTTAACCCATAACTGGAAGGAAGAGACGGATTAATACCTTTCCCAAGGGTATTTGCGCGTAAGTGAATGCAATGAATTCAACTGGAATTCGAACTCGGCTCTCCGATTTCTCGTTCCGAGCAGATATCCAATGCACCACAACGCACATCCTGCCGTGCACGCATTAAAAATATTAACTAGACTTTTTTACACTGAACAAAATTTATGTAATATTTTAATTAAAAATCTCATTTTTATTATAAAAGAAGATATTTTGGTAAATTTTCGTTTTAGGACCCTTCAAATATTTTCAAAATATTCTTATTTCCGTACAAATGTATATACTGAACTCAAATCAACAATTAGATATTGAAGAAACTTACCTTTTTTAATGTTAACGACCAGAAAATAAAATCAAACTTCTTCTCGCTCTTTTTGTCACCCATCACCTTCACTTTTTTAACTAATTCACTGCTGAATGACTTTAGGCGTAGGAAGCTAATTTCAGCCTATTTACTTCCTTTATTGAAATGTCTTTGAAGAAAATACTACGCGATTTATTTTTTTCGGAAATCAATTTCACCAAAAAGTTGCGTGTATTAGCGTTTTTTTTTTCCTTTTTTTTTTTTTTCCTTTTTTTTTTTTTTTTTTGTTGGTAATTAATTTAAGAAAGTTGCGTATACTTAATTTGAGAAGAAAGTTAACTTTCAAATATATGAAAATAAGTGATAGGTGTAGTTTTAACCTTCAAATATATGAAAATATTGAAAATTCAATGAATAAAGCATTCTTTTTTATCCCGGACCCTAAAACAACTGCATTTTTTTTTAAATTGTCAATGTCATTTTTCCATTTTTTAACTTTTAACTTCCTTTACAATTGATGGAATTATTGTTTTATTTTCAATGTTAAGTTTTAAAAAATGCTTTATTGTACTAGTTATTTTGTTCTTTTTGTTATTTTTTTTTTTTTTTTCATATATTTGAAATTTGAGGGTTAAGTAAACTACAGTACAGAGTACACATCACTTATTTTCATATATTTGAAAGTTAACTTTCTTCTGAAATTAAGTACCATAAAGAAAAAAAAACAAATAAAAAAAACACGCAATATATTGGAAGGCTGATTAAACTACAGTACACTTAACTTTCTTATGAAATTAAAAAAAGAAAAAAGCACGCAAATACACGCAATGTATTTGAAGGTTAAACTATAGTGTACAGTACACTTTATTTTAATATTTGAAAGTTAACTTTCTTAAAAAAAAATTCTATACTTTCATAAAGTTAACTTTCGTCGGTAAAAATTAAGTAAAAGTACAATTATCACTTATTTTCATATTTGCAAATTAATTTTAGTCGGAAAAAAATTAAGTAAAAAAAACAAAAAAAACGAAAAAACACGCAACTTTCTGCTGAAATTGAGTACCGAAAAAAAAATCGTGTATTAATTTTTTTTTGCCTCAGTCGAAAGTCATTCAGCAATTAAATTACATGTCTGCGTGAGAGTTGTGGGTGACAAAAAGAGCGAGATGAAGTTCGAGTTTTTTCTGGTCGTTAAGATCAATAAAGGTAGGTTTCTTCAAGAACTAATTGTTGATTTGAGTTCAGAATACACATTTGCACGGAATTAAGGCTATTTTGGAAAAATTTAAAGGAATAAAAGCTTTCGGGACCTAAAACGAAAATTTACCGATATTTTTTTTATCCATTGATGCTTCTTATGTGGTGGGGGGGTTCGTTTTTTTTTTTTTTTTTTTTTTTTTGTTACAGTGCCTTTTTTGACCCAACTTTACTACACAATCTTTTCAAGGTTAAAGCTAACCGTGTTGTATCGAGTGGCTTTTTTTGTGGGGCATTGTACAGTGCAGAAATCAAAAAGGGAGCATTAAAAGTATTGACTATAATGAATAATATTTTTTTAATACGCACTGAATATTTTTCATGTAATAAAACCTTGATTAAAAAGTTATTCTGGAGAATCCGGGCATCGATCCCGGTACCTCTCACATGCTAAGCGAGCGCTCTACCATTTGAGCTAATTCCCCATTGCGGGCGAGCATCGTAAGATTTGACTTATTCAAACATTGCAAAGATTATTTGTTAAAATAATAGACATGTTATCAACATGAAAAATAAAAAAGGGAATTCGGAAATTACGTTTCTTTTTATTTTATTTATTTTTTAACATTTCCATCTGGAAAAAAACTTTATTTTTTAACATTTCCATCTAGAAAAAAACTTTTCTCCTAACAGATTAGGAGAAAAGTTTTTTTCTAGAATTATGAATATTAAGTTAAGAATTCAATAAAAACTGTACAAATTATTTTTTTTATTTTATTTGATAAACTAAAAAGCGTTGTCAACAATGAAATATTTCATAAAAGATAACAGTAAAGAATTAGCATGATTTTCGATTTCCTTCCGTTTTATCAGAAATTTAAAATTTACGAAATAAAATACGCTGCGGGCAGGATTCGAACCTGCGCGGGTATAACCCATTGGATTTCAAGTCCAACGCCTTAACCACTCGGCCACCACAGCACACGTTAAAATTTCGAAAAAATTTTATATTTAATACAAAGAATTAGTGATAAGCCTTTTCTTAAGCTAAAAACTTCCGTTTGTATTTTTCAATCTCGTTACTACATTCTTAATATTTAAAAATTGATTTAACCTTCACTGAAATCTTTCTTAGATTATGTTATGATATAAATAAAATTGTAATGGAGTAACTCATTTAAATTTTTAAAGCTTAATTTAATATATTTGTTCGTGTAAGTCGTAAATTAATTTAAATTTAATTTAAAACAAACAGCGCAAAAATAAACTAGGAACAAGAAGTCGACAAAAATTAAAGTTGTCTCCCTTGGTGGTAGCGTTTAAATTTGAAGCATTTGAAGAATATATGGGAACACAGACTCACAAGAAAAATGTTTATTCCTAATTTTGTTATCAAATGTTTTAGCCTTAATTAATCATGATTCAATTAGCTACCTCCACTAATTCACAAAAAACAGACTAACATGAAGATAAAAAGCTATAGACTTAATAAAAACAAAGTTTTATCGTTGAAAATATTTAAAAGAAAAGATCAAAGTATTAAATATTTTTAATCATTACACGTTCGAAATTACCATGGATAATGTATTGTAGAGAAACTCAGATATATTTTTTTTCCAATAAAAAACATATTAATTTAAAAATTCTTGCAAAAATCAAATAATTGTCGGATTTTAATGAAACTGTGAAATCCAACTGGCAATGTTTTTTTTTATTTAAAGAGCAGATATGACAATTTACCCTTTGCATAACATGTGAGTAAAGAAAAAATTCCAGCGACAATTTTTTAATTGCACATAATGATTTGTGCAAACTTGAACCCGTAGGGAGACCACAAACTCAACGCTAGATGGCTAATTTTAAGATTAACCATCACCGATTTGTCTTTTAATCTTAGGCATATGAGAACACATTAGAACACGTAATTTCGCATGAAATTTTATTTCATCAAGTGTTCATGATCCACTTTTGACAGAAAACGAATAAGCCTGAAGTGTAGGGAGATGGTTAATGTGGTTTGGCCTTGTGTCAGACTTAACCGAACTCCCTACAGCTTACAGGATTTATGCAGAGTTATAATTATCAGAAGGTTTATCAGAAAGTTGGTTGTCAGCAGGTTGGAATATGTAGAATTCGTGCAGAAGAGTGGAATAATAAAATATACATTTTGCATGTTAAAATAGTAATTTATTAAAAGAAGGAATAACAGGACTTGTAGAAATTAGTATTCACTGAGAAAGTTAAGGTATCAAGTGTTCATACAAAGTGTTCTAGTAGTAACTGTTGAGAGAGATAAGAAGAAAGAGAACAAGGTGCGACCTGACCTTATCTCTAGGTTGATTTGAAGTTGCCGTTACATTTTAGATGTATGTCATCAAAACGCATCCTCTGACTGACTGCTATGACCAGTTAGAGACTATCCTTAAATACTGACCCAATCACATGGTGGGGTAGCTTCGGCAAGGAATTTTTTCTTTAGCTGTGGAAATACCGTTTCTCTGACGTATTTTGAATTTTGGGATTTGATGACCAATCAGGATCCAGAGTTCTGCTTCAAGCCCAGCAGGAAATTAGACACCAGGCAGGATGCTGACATCCATGCAAGTTGCTATGTAATAATAGACAGAACAACAATCGCCCACTTCATTCACCATGCAGTGTGAACCTGAATACTCAGGTGAAAAATTTACTTTTCAAATCTATTCTGCTCACTTACCTAAATTTTAACTCTAACACACATCCATTTTAATTGACATAATCTCAAAGGAACATTTATTAACAAATTAAATAACTTCTGCATCATTCGAACTGTTCTGAAATCAAACCACACCATGTTGAAGAGCTATTGTGAAAGTATAGCGGGGTATCTATTCTATTCTTTTCTGTTTGTTAGTGGGAGTCCATTCTAGTGAAGGGTAGTTGTATACTGTTGCAGGTTAACAGAATTTGGCCTTGTTGTAGATAGCCCACTATAAGTCATAAAATGATTATAAATCAAGAGAAGCAAATTGAGTTGAAAATATCATTTTATATATACACATATCAATTAATGTTTTTACAATTAAAGTAATCCAATGGAGGTTAAAATGTTCTTGGCAAATAATAAGCTGAAAGAGATTTAAGGCTTAGGAATGTGGGGAGCGTGTAAGTGAGGAATGTCTTTGAAGTAGTCGCTCCTTAGGTCAGTAAGTAGTTTTGAGACAGGGGAAAAGGAAAGAGGCAAGCGTAGTAGCCACTTGACTTAGGTCAAGGGGATATTGATTATACTCTTCTCTTTGAGGTCTACCTGCTGGTGTCTGTTTGTATCCGCTTTTTATATCTGCTTTTTCGATCACAGCAGCTCGTTTGGGATTTCACACTTGTATTTGATTCTGGGCTTCCCATTGGCTAATAAATAAAATTCGCGTAGGCTTGCGAAATGGAAATTTAATATTTGATTAATTTTTATTTTTCAGCCGGAACATCTGTGCAAAGCTGGCGGTGCACGGATGACCTTTGGTCATTTGCCTTTTTGTTGTGAGAGAGCAAACATCCAGTCCATCGTTTTTGCTCGGTCGGTATCACCACAAAAGACATTCAACCATAATTTTCATAAACATACAATTTTGCAACTTCTTTTCATATGCTTATCACTACTTCAATTATTGTGTGTATTATTATATAAATGTTATCGTTTGTTGCCTTGCAGAATTTTGTTGTATTTCTTTTGTTTCATCAATGTACGAAACATAAATGTTTGTGGATTGGATTCTGAATGCATTAGTAACTTGTAATAAGTGAATAGCAATTATTTGATCACATAGATAAACATGCATCCCTTAAATTTTGGTCACCCCAACTAAGCTTTGGTTAACCTGATTAAGTTCGATCCACTACATTTTTGGTAACTTCAATCTGAAACAAAAATGAGTAATATTGTCATTTTTAAGTTAGAAATAGCACTACAAAACTTTCACGAATTATTCACAAATGAATGAAATTATTTTTGAATTTATTATTTTTAGAAAATCTTGATAAAAATTCAAATCTCTTATACCTACCACCATGTAATTTTGTGAAATTTCAAGAAATTAAATTTTGTATGGAAAATTTGTTTTATTAGTTAATTTAATTTTATCCTTTTTTTTCAAATAGCAGACTGTTTTACAAAATTTTTCTTTGAATAGTCAAAAAAAAAAAAATGTAATAAAACTATGACATTATTTAATTAGATAAGCTTGTAATTGCATTTAAGATATATATATATATATATATATATATATATATATATATATATATATATATTAGCTCTACTTTTGTACTGAGCACATTTTAAAAATAGTGTTTCTTTGGACAAGCAATATTATTCCAACAATACTATATGTCATTTTTGATTAACCATACTTAGCTTATTACCACATTCTAGCTGTCATCAATCACCTTCAAGATTAAGAAATGATATTATTCTAAATTTCATGCTATAAACAAATAATATTTGTGTAAATCAGATTAATTTAACTGTAAAATTGCTAATTTTCTAAAAAATAAATTGTCATTAATCTATATTTTATTTTTGCAAGATTTTTAAAAACAAGAATTAGCTTTTGTTTACAAACTTGTCAAGCTGTCAAAATGGACAAAAGATGATGAATTTTTAAAATTTTTAAAAAGTTGAGATGCTAATCAATATAATTTCTATTTGAAATACACCAGAAGATTTTTCTTACTGGAAATAGTAAATTTAATCATTTAGCTTTCAATTAAAGCTTATATTAAAGTTTTAAAAAAGTATTTTATTTATCAAAATTCATTTTAAAACTTATATATTGCAGACTGTTGTGAAAAAGTAAAGGCACATAATTTAAATCTCAAATATAATCCATAATTATAATGGAATACTATAGCAGCACAAAATGCTATAAAAAAATATCTGTAAAATGTAACATTGGTGTCAGGATTCCATTTAAAATATTCATTTAATTTGACACAACTTTGCCCAAGGTATTAGAAAGTGTGTACAGAGCTAAAATTTCAAATGCTTACCTTGAAAAATCATGATTCAAAAGCTTGAGTTCCCTTAAACTGGCCAAATTTCTCATGTTAGCATTTAAAATTCCTTTTGCATTTTTGCTACGGATGTGAATCCACCTCCATTAAAGAAAAAGGTAAAAAAGTTGTTTTAATGTAAAATATTTTTATTTTCATATTTTTTTTACAACTAAATTTTTCTTAGCACATATTATGTGAAAGTTCTTAAGTGTTTGTTCATAGTTGTAAAAAGAAATGTGGTTTCTTCATGTGTATGTGTGAGAAAAAGAGGCATGAGAGAAAGTGAGGAGGAAAGTGTGAGTATTATGTAGTATGGTGAGGAAGACAGGTGAATGAGTAATGGAATTTCTTTTAAGATGATGTGTTGAGAAACTGTTGCTGTCTGTCTCTCCTTCATTTTTATTACCTTGTCTGGTCTAGAATCAGTCAGTTAAGTGCCATATGCCATACACACTTTGGCGATCATGTCTCAAAAGAGACATTACTGACTGGGCAGAAGATTATCCTGCAGTAGGTTACCATTACTTTCTGCAGTAGAATGGTTGCCAGCCAAGCTGATAGAACCCAATCTGTCCTGTTATTTAACCCATAACTGGAGGGAAAAGACAGATTAATACATTTCGCAAGGGTATTTGTGCATAAGTGAATGCAACAAAGTCAACTGGAATTCGAACTCGGCTGCCTGATTTCTTGTTCCGAGGTGATATCCACTGCACCACAATGCACCTGGTCTAGAAACTTTGCTTAAATATCCTTCAAAGGAAACACAAAGCATATTTTTTTATTGTTGGCAGGAGCATGAACCATTGGTTAAAAATATTAAATATTTATTTTCAAAACATTAATTTTTTAACTGGAAAATGTGTGATTCCTCTGACTCAGAAATTTTTTCATTGGGAAAACTGATAGGAAATAAAGCCTGTTTTCAACACAAATTACATATACGCATACACACCATATTAAAACAAACATACTTTATTTTTCACCCAATAAAAGACAATATTACAAATATGCCAAAAAATTCCACAATAGACACACACCATTTAAATCTAAATTTAAGTTTCTATTGGTTAGAAATAAGATCATTTTGTGAAATATTAAACCAATAAGAGAAAATTTTGTTTTTCTCAAGTTTGCTTTCAAGAAAAACCTTTAAAATACCACAAATTTCAACTTTCAGGAGCAGAATTATGACTGCCCCCCCCCCCGTCAAGTGCAAGAAACATGTGTTAGTGACTTCAAATGAATCAATTACAGCAACCACAGTTTCAACAGTCAGTGAATTTTTACTGATAACCAGTTGGCTACTTCAAACAAATCACCTTGTAGCGGGGTCGACAGAGCAGGTGCCGTTAACCCCGCTACAAGTGGTGACCCCGACGTGATATTTACAATCAATCAAGATGGCAACAGATGAGTGGGAACAGCACTCTCCTATAAATGCAGCGATGCCGCTCTCGAACCTATCCGCATACGACCACCCAAACACCAAAAACTGACTTCTTAAGTTGGAAGCAATCTTCTTGGTATGGAAGATAACACCACAACATACAACATTCAACCATCACTACATAAGAAGGCAACCACACATAGAACACTGCACATTTTAACAATGGCGTATTAGACAGCACAACTGTCATCTCTCCCAGGCTTTCTAGAAAAAGGGTGACACAGCGTTGACTCAAAGACTTTTTTCATCATTCAACGCAACATCAATTCATGGACGTCTTTCTTCATTCAACCAAAACAATTAAGAGATCGGCAAGTTCGAGTTATTGATATTGGAGAGCTGAGACCACCAAAACAATTCGACATTAAACCCAGATATCTTTCAAACACGCGTTGACACTTGGTATCAACACACAAGCTTCAATCAACTACTTTGCAAATCAAAGTTTTTTCCCAACTGTTAATTCTTCTAACACCAAGATAAATCCACACACACAGCATAACACGGGGATCCTTACAAACATAATCAACTCAACATGGAGCATTAGAAGATTTTTTTTAACAGCCATATCAACCACTGAGAATCTTCCAGAGCATGCTACTTTCTAGTGGAGTAAACAGCACTCTGACAGGCTTACACTTTTGCAAAAACTGTAGTCACGCGCACCTCACCTCAGACTCTTTTTCTCTTCAGCCTACAAAAGACAACCAAGAAAATTCACACTCACACAAACTACTTGCAACGAACAAACACATACACCACATACAAGCTTCAACTCAGAAAAACTCTTCACTGAACAACGACGGAAGATGAAACCACACCAGAGGTACAAACAAAATCAGGCAGAAGTCATTTTCTGGTCAAATTATAATCGTATATTTTTTTCTAGAATTGATTATGATCAATCCTATAGGAAGGGGGCCTTATCGCCCCCGGCCAGAAGTTACTGCCCGCTACTCAAATGTCTAAAAGTATCACTATGGAAAGCAGATCAAAGCCATTAATTTCCGGTGACTTAGCATTTCCAAAAGTCAAAACACAGAAAAACAACAACAAAACGAAATATAAACACACACAAGCACTTGTACCTAAAAACAATTACCTGAAACTTATCTATGTACACATGGTGTTCAAATAAAAGCCATGTGTACATTCAAAAGTGGAAGGAAAATTGTAATAGACAAACAAAAGACATTATTAACTGGGCAACGTTGCTGACCACGGCTAACAGAAACATGGCCGATTTTTTTCCACCAAATTACCTGGGCTCCAGGGTCGAGCGGCGTGCTCCCCCTAACACCTGTGCCTGACCAACCCTTGTCACTGACCATAGCCAGCAGCAGCAACCAGCAGCAGCAGCAGCAGCAGCAGCCAGCAACAGCAGCCCTAGCAAAACCAGCCACTCTCAGCCTAGTTTGCTAACTTCAGCAGCAGCAGCAGCCGCTACCAGCAACATTCCTTTTTAGGACTTTCTAACTACATATGTTACAGTTCTTTTTAAGACTTTCCGATTACATATGCTACAGTCCTTTTCAGGACTTTCCGACTACATATGCGCCAGTCTTTTCAAGGACTCTTCAGCTACATATGCAACAGCCCTTTTCAGGGCTACTCAGCTACATATGCAAAAGTCCTTCTAAGGACTAACCGACTCCAGCAGCACCAGCCACCAGCACCGGCCACCAGCACCAGCACCAGCAGGTGCACCAAGCTCCAGGCACCAGGCAGTAGCTGGAGCATCAAGCACGAGGCACTGGCAGAACCAGCAGGCACCAGCAGGCGCACCAAGCACCTGGCAGAAGCACCAGCTGGAGCACCAAGCACCAGGTACCAGGCCCCAGCAGAAGCTGCAGTCCTGGCTACATATGCAATAGTCCTTTTAAGGGCTAGCTGATTACATGTGCAACAGTCATTTTTAGGACTAGCTGGTTACATATGCGACAGTCCTTCTAAGGACTAACCATTTACATATGCTACAGTCCTTCTAAAGACTAACTGTCTCCAGCAGCAGCCACCAGCCAAAGCAGCAGCCACCAGTGAGAGTAGCAACCACCAGCAACAGTCCTTCCTGGAACTACAAAGCAGAACCCCTAGCAACCAGCATCATCTTTGCACTGCCCTGCCAGCCGCTGGTCTATCACCCTTGGAACTACCAAGCAGAACCTCTAGCAACCAACATCACTTCTGCACTGCCCTACCAGCTGCTGGTCTACTGCTATGGAACCAGGTGGTCCTTTCGTTTGACACTGCCCAACTTAACAATCATTCTGTACATACATTTGCCAGATTTTGTAAATAAAATTTGGCTTGAATTTATAAATCCTCGTTTTTGTTTTCCTTGATTCGATCGTATTACTTTAACTCCTTCTGGGGTTAACGATACCTACTCTGACGACCCCACTACAACCTCCAACAACAACAACAACAACAACAACAAAGAAGGTCAGTGAATCTTCACTAATGATATAAAAATCTTCTTTTAACCACAGCTTTTTTCTTTGACCAACTATTTAAGTCTTTTGTAAACTACAACTTTTTCTATATCCCAACTACCCAAAGACTTTAAACTAAAAACTATTTTTACTGCTTTTCGACTCTTTTTTTAATTCATATGCATATGTTTGTGAATAAAAATGATCTTTTTAACAGGCATAACCACGTTTTCTTTATTTTTATCTTATTGTTGTTTGGAATTCGGATGTTAGGATTTTTAATATAAAAACCTGGACAATTTCAACTTTCAAGTATGAGAGATGCAGCTGTCTCCAAGACATTCAAACAGAAGCAAAGACATGATTAAATAGCTTTTCTACTTTTTTAGTTCGATTTCCACCTGTTCAAATGAATCAGCTACAACAACAAAGATGATCAGTAAATCTTTACTAATGATAAAAGTCTTTCCTCAACTGTAGACTTTTTACTGTGTGCCAACTATTTAAAAATCCTTTTCAAACTACAGCCTTTTCTGTAGGCCAACAAGAGACTATTTTTAATACTTTTGAATTCATGAACATATGTTTGTAAATAAAAATGATTTATTTAACAGGCGTACCCATGTTTTATTTTATTTTCCTTTTTTGTTGTTTAGAATTCAGATGTTCAGATTTTTTATATAAACAAAAAAAAACTTGGATGACTAAATTTTCAACAAACTCTTCAAAATCATGCTGAATGAAAGATAAATCAAGACTGGTTGAAATCTTACATAATATGTATTCTATAAAATAGGAATTGAAAAAGTAGGTCCTTTGATAAGTTAAAGTGTTTATGTTTCCTAAACAACTTACATGATGTAAAGTATTTTGGGAATACCCGTGTTTACAAAACAGGATTTCTACTCTAGTATAGGTATTTACAAACCGGTATTTGGAATAGTAAGATATAATATCAGATTAAGAATTCCATTGATTCATTAGAAATTGCTTTGTTTATGATTTGTAAGCATAAAATTGGGCAGATATGGGCTTTCAAGATTATCTCAACAAAAGGATGAGTATTCTTCACAAAGTGAAATTGCATTGTGGTGATACCGACCAAGCAAAAGCAAGGGACCGCATGTTTGCACTTTCATGACCAAAAAGTAAATGACCAAAATTCGTCAGTGCACATCAGGCTTCGCGCAGATGTTCCGGTTGAAAACTAAAAATTAATTAAATATTAAATTTCCAGTTTGCGAACCTACGCAAATTTTATTTATCGGCCAATGGGAAGCCCAGAATCAAATATGGATATGAATTCCCAAATGATCTGCTGCGATCCAAAAAGAAGATATAAAAAGCAGATACAGAAAGCATAGACAGACAGACCAACCCACACAGACTGACTCGAGAGAGACGAGTGTAATTAGTATCTCCCCTTGACCGACGTCAAGAGGCTACTATGCTCGCCTCCCTTCCCTATCTCTTCCTTCTTTGCTGTCTCAAAGCTACTTACTGACCAAAGGAGTGGATACATCAAAGACATTCCTTACTTACAAAGTTCCCACATACCTAAGCATTAATTCTCTTTTCAGCATTTTATTGTCATGAACATTTTAATGTCTGTTGGACCTATATTTAAAGGATTACTTGAATTGTAAAAACATTAATTGATATGTATATATAAAATGTTATTTCTCAACTCAATTTACTTTTCTTAATTTATAATCCTTTTATGACTTATCTACAACGAGGCCAAATTCCGTTAATCTTCAACAACATACAACTATGCTTCAAAAGAACGCTTCCCCACTATAGCATCTTGCTAGCCTGCAATGCTCTCAGTGACCAAGGTCTATATAGTGCAACAGATCAGATATGAAGAAGTAGGTTGGAACCCCATGAAAGAACACGTTTTTTTATTAAGTCTTTTGTTGATTGCACAGACCAGTAGACATAATTTACATTATTCAATTAAAAGCTTATTTCATTGTATTTCATATCTAATTTTGTTTGTATTATTGCAATGAGAGAGAGCTATGAAAGAAAGATTTATTAACTCATTTTTATTTTTCTCGTTACGGGCATTTTTTTTTTTATCTGTGATATAATAACACCATAGTTAACAGATGGAACAGAAAGGCTGAAATGAAAAAGAATGATAAACATGTTTTGTTCTCAGAGAGACTTTTATACTTGTGACATGCATTAACCCTATATACACATGTATATATCACATGTATCTACACAGCAAAGCAGAGTGTATAGAGAAGCAAAAAAGGAAGGGACTTGCATATAATATGGAGTCTGTGTCAGGAGAAGCCATGTTTAGAACTCCAGATTCAAATAGGCTGGATTCATCTATATCTAGGGTGAGAACATATTCCATGAATTGGAAACAGTGAGTCTTGAGTTTTCTCAAATTGAGGACTGTTAGTTGGAGTTTCATTTTCTCTCTGGAAAATATATATTTCCAAAGGGAAATGGCAACATGGACTTATAAGCTGCAGGGTAGGCAGATTTAGACTCAACCTGAGCCCCTTTCTGTTTGCTGCTGTAAAACAAACTGAGTTTGGCTGCCACTCTCATCACTGGATGGAGTAAAATTACTAAGCTGCTCCCATGTGATCCACATGACTTATCTCCAAAAAGTGACAAGTGCTTTCTGCATCTTTACAATATTATAATCCAATTTTTGTTACATCATGACCTTTTTACTCTAAAAAGATACATATATAAAAAAAACATTCCGACAAGGCCAATGCATCAACAGAACACCAAAACATATTACTTGTTGCAGATTAATTCAGATATCTGATTTGTTGCTATATTTGCTCACATATAACAGAATATCAGCTAAAAAAAAGACACAAATTAAATAAACTACTTTAAATTTGAAGAAAAATTATCATTCAAATAGACTTTTGGATGAGTGAACTCATTCATTTATTGTAATTTTATTATTACTATATTTCATTTGGTCATTCCAGAGAGTGTATATATAGAAAACCCTGAGTTATATATATATATATATATATATATGAAAACCCCTGGTCAATAAGAATGATAATGTCTGGGACTTATGCTGCTGATGGAGTATTTATGTTGAAAATCTTTAAAATTAAAATTTGTAAAATGAATAAATTAGATTCAAATTATAGTAAACATTTTGAGACAAAATAAAAACATTTTTCTTTTCTTTAATTAGAAAATACTAGGACCTTGAATAAGTTCTCGCAATTTTCTAAAGATGGAGTTTGCAGAACTGCATGCGTGTAGTTTAAGACAGTAAAGCATGTGTATGTCATTTCATTGAAGTATAAATAATTTTGTTTTTATAGCATTAAACGTTGGATTTTATGCCAAAGAAACTGTATTTGCAGGGAATTTTACTGCACTACTTTATTCAGAAGAAATCTGCAGCTGAAGTACACAGAATTCTTGTTGAGATGTACAGTGATCATGCTCTGTCAGAAACAACATACAGAGACTGGTTTAAATGCTTTAAAAATAATAATTTTGATATTGAAATTAAAATTTCGATAATGAAATCAAAGAGTGCTCTGATGCACTAAAAAATTTGAAGATGAAGAACTAGAGGCATTACTTAATGAAGACTCAAGTCAGGTGCAAACTGAACTTGCAGAATCATTAGGAGTTGATCCCATAACAGTTTTGAAATGTTTGAAAGCATTAAGAATGATTCAAAATACAGGGCATTGGGTGCTGTAAGAGTTGAAGCGAAGAGACATCAAATGGCATCTTGTCATATGCAAACAGCTGATTCAACCACAGAAAAGAAAAGGTTTTTTGCATCATATCATAACTAGTAAGGAAAAGTAGACATACTATGATAACCCTAGGAGTAGAAGATTGTGGGGTGAACCTGGCAATGCATCAACAACAGCAGCAAAGTCAAATATCCATGGTTCGAAGCATTTTGCATTTTGTAAAAGAGGCATTTTAAATCATTGTAATTTATTTTATGCATATTGTTATTACTTAAGCATATCACCATGTGTTATAATGGAACATCCTGCCATCCCCGAGAATGGAATGCTCTAGACTATAAAGGACGATGACAAGTTGCTCTATTTGATAGTGTATTCCGCGCAGACTCGTTGATTGCTTATCTGTATCTTATTATTAATCGTACAGTAGCACAATAAATCCATTATATCGTATTTCTGTGTCGAGTACCATTCTTCCACTAATCTTTACACTGATATTCCTTTCTGGGATATATCACCATGATTAATCCATAACTTTTTCTTTCAGATTATTAAAGCATCATTCATATTTTTTTCTGCAATATTCTCACCCATGTTCTCCTAAGAACCTGCGACAATGAGTTTCTTGTTGCAAATCTTTGCTTTCATGACACCTTCAGATACCATTTTTGGGTAGGCTTGTCACAGGTGGTGAGAAGTGCCATCTTGCCCCATCCTGCATATTCTCCTGACCTAGCTCCCTCAGATTATCACTTATTTCCAGGATTACAAAACCATATAGACGACCTTAGGTTAACACCATGAGAGGAGATTGAACATGAGTTAGATTCATATTTCACATCAAAACCTAAAGAATTTTACAAACAAGGTATTTATAAGCTCATTGACAGATAGAATCAAGTTATAGAGAGCAAAGGTCATTATTGTTATGAATAAAGATTTTCAAAAACACAACTTTTCATTTTCAAGATAAAATTTTGAATCATCAAAATCTTTTGCACCGACCTGATAGTTTATTATGGGCTGCTCAAACCAACCAAAACCATCACGAGAGACTGCAATCAACTATGATTGATGCATTTTAGTTGAGCATTGAAGGAAAAACAGCAGCTATATGAACAGAGACATGACAAAGTGATTTTGCAACATGCAACATGACAATTTTGGACCACATGTTGCAAAATTGGTGAAAACCTATTTAGAAATGCTTAAATGGGAAGTCCTATCCAACCCACTGTGTTCACCAGATATTACCCTGTTTGATTATCACTTGTTCCAATCAATGGTACATGGCCTGGCTGAGCAGGACTTTCATTCATATAAAGCTGCCAAAAAATAGGTTGGCTTGTCATTTTTCTGTCATGGAATACAAGTACTACCACAAAGACAGGAAAAAGTAATGGCTAGTAATGGACAATACTTTCAGTAACATGTTTCTTACTAATTTTTGTAAAAAGAACATTACTTTTCAGGAAAAATCAGTGAGAACTTATTGAAGCTCCTAATAGTAATAAGATATGATGTCCTCATTAAGTGGATGCCAACTTAAAATTAAATTTAGTCAATTCATGGAGAAAGATAAATTTTACACAGTATTTGAAACATAAATTATCAATCTGAAAAGTTTCAGCTTTTAGATATTTATAGTTAGAAATTTATTAGAAAATTTATACACTTCAAGTAACACTTTCAAATAGAGCGCTGCATTTTTTTGTCAAATATTCAAGCATATTCTTGTGATTATCATTACTTTTGCACATTCTGTAATAATAATAAAAGACAATTTATCAGGTAGTCAGAGGTAAAGAGGTATCATCAAAAAGTCTTCCTTTTTCTCATTTACTTCCAGTTTGACAAAAATTGTCTTCAAAAGAATAAGCAAAAACAAAAACAACTACTTTTTTAAAATCAACACAATAGTTTTTTTAATGTAAAATGTTATATTTTCACTTCATTTGCTTTCTTCTTTTCCTTTGTATCATGTTGAATATATTGACAAAGGCAAATAATTCACACAACTCAACTTCTTGCACTAGAAATAAGGTGAGTCAGTTGATATATTCACTATTATTTCTTTCTGTAAAAAAAAATAACCTTTTCATTTATGGATTATATTCAGGGCCTGCAAAAGTAGGTATACAGTAAGTATTATACAACTATAATAGCGTTTCTAGGATTCGTTTAATACTAGAAATCATTTAAATAATTTTTAGTATTTTTATTTTCATAAATTTTATTATAATACATTAATTATATTTTTTTTATTTTTAATAAATAATAATAGTAAATGTTTTGCAGGTAAAGAGGAGTGTGTGAATAGTCAGAATATTTTGAACATTTAAGGGATTGTTTGTTTAGTGATTGTTTGCACATTTATTTAATACAAAAATTTAATTTTCTTGGAAGCAGAAAGAAATTCCTTTTACAAAAATGTATTCCTGGCAATATTTTTTATTTCTTTATTTCTATTTATACAAAAATGTATTGCTAGTAATAGATTTTTTTCTTTTTTTTTTTCACAAAAATGTATTGGTGGTCATATTTTTTTCTTTTTTTTCACAAAAATGTATTTCTGACAATATTTTTTTCACAAAATTTTAAGAAACTAAATTTTTTTTGGAAAAATTGGCTTTATTAGTTGAACGCAGGACTTACTGGGGAATGTGTATCATTTATTATTTCTTTGAAAAATTTTGCCTTTATTTCCAAAAATCTGCCCCAATAATGAAATAGAAAATGCAATATAACTATGACATTATTTAATTTGATAAGATTTTAATTGCTTGAATAAATGAAATCAGTTAAGGACATTATATTTTGAAGAAAATTTCTTTTCAATTCATAATGAAATTTTACAAGAATTGTTTTCTTTTGTGGGGTTTCAGAACAACCTGGATTAAAAAGGCGGTTTTAATGTGGGCTATCCGGTCCACAAAAATACAACACACATTTCAAGAAAAGACAACGCAATAAGAAATTTTGTATAAAAATATGAAAATTTTGCATTTGAGAATATTTTTTCTTTTTTTTAATCATGCCACCCCAAGCAAGGCATTCCACTGCCACTATAGAGCAGGGGGTTACACAGGGTGATAGACGAGTTAGGATGTACATAGGGGGAGAGTTGGAGAGAATGGGAGGGTTAGTGTGTTAGGAGGTGTCTATTGACCTTACATTTAAACTCCTGGAGGTTATAGCCGTCGGAGAAGCAAGCATGCGGAAGAGAATTCCACAGGTGGGAAGTGCGAGAAAAGAAACTGTTAGAATAGAAATTGCGGTTACATTTCATCGGTTTCACTGTAAAAGTGTGGAGCCTAGTTGCCAATCTAGTATCTCGTGCAAACTCACACCTAGGGGGCACCAGTGATTTAAGTTCATCAGAGCAGAAGCCATGAAAGTATTTATAGAAGAGGCATAGGGAAGCCACGTCACGCCGGTGGGAGAGTGACTGCAGGCGGTCAGCTAAGTCGGTATCAATCACGTTACAGATTCTTCGCTGTATTTTGTCAAGAAGCCCGAGGAGAATAGTAGGGGCACCCGACTAGATGTGGTAACAGTATTCAAAACATGGGAGGATGGTAGATTTGTATAAGTGCAGGATAGATTCAGGGGAAAAGAATTTCCGAGCCCTGTACAGAAAGCCAACTTTCATAGCAGCGGATTTAGCAATGGATTCGACGTAGTCATTCAACTTGAGGTCTGCTGAGAGTGTCAGGCCAAGCAGGCGTAGTGTTTTACTCTCTGAGAGGCATGCCTGTTCTATGCTAATGGGAGGGAGGTGCGGTCGTCTGTGGTGGTTAATTGACAGCAGCTTCGTTTTGGAAGAATTGAATTTTATGAGCCATTTCCTACCCCAATCCACCATGGATTGGAGGTCCTTTTCAATCTCAGCCGCGAGGTTCGCCTTATCATCAACACCAGATTTTTTATTGAGGCGAGCGTATACTGTGGTATCATTGGCGTACATGCCTACTTGTGATCTTATGGCATCGGGGAGATCATTGATGTAGATTAGAAAGAGCGTAGAACCTAGGATAGAGCCTTGGGGCACACCCGCGTTCGTAGGGTAGTTCTGGGAGGCATGTCTGTTTAAAACCACCTTCAGTGTGCAGTTGGAGAGGAATGACTGGATTAAGTCCAACAAAAGTCCAGTAATGCCGTAGCTTCACAGTTTCCGTAGAAGGCTGGCATGCCATACTCTGTCAAATACTTTAGAGATATCCAGGGTGACAGTTATATACAATATAAGCAATTTGCACAATTCAGTGTATCTTTTTGTTTGATAGAAAAGTGTCTTTTAGATTTCCATGAATGGGGGTTGAATATAAAAGTGTCTGTTGGATTTGAACGAATGTCGTTGAATATGAAAGTGTCTGTTGGAAAGGAAAGTGTTTCGAATTGTGTTGAAAAATAGAATGAATGTAAATTCCTGAGGGGAGAGAGAAAGTCAGATGGAGATAGTAGTAATTGGTAGTGTATGTGTAAAATGATGACTCAGTCTACTTAACTTATTAAGTTGATGTTACTTCTCCTTTCTGGTTGCTAAGATGTGTGAAAAGTTTTATGGCTGTTGCAGATGTTTCTTCTCACCTTTCCATTCGTACCAGTTGAGTGGGTGAAGGATTAGTTTGTCAGCACTGGTCTCTTTGATGTAGGTGCCTATCGGATTGTGTGTATCTGACACTGCACCTCTCGGGATTGACTAGCATGGCTGACTGACAGATTGAATGCTTGCTTGAGTGATGCATCAGCCGAACTGCTGTCTCTCACTGACCCTCTTGATTGACTGTGACCGGTTAGGGGAACTCCTTAAATATTGAATTCAGGTCACATGGGAGGATCCCAGAACAATTTTTTCTTTAGCTGTGTAAAAAACATTTTTGCTGACATATTTTGAATTTCTCGATTTGTCAACCAATCAGGATCCAGAATATGTTTTGAATCCCTTTTTGCGGGTGTGCAATTTTACTTTGGGTTTTTCCCAAATGTTGTAGTCATTTGAATTTGATTTTACAAGTGTGCAATTTAGTCTATGTTTTTTGACGGATGATATAAGATTTGTATCCTATAATTTATGTTTTAATTATAAAAATTTATAAAGTTTCAATATTTTTAAAATACTTAAAGATTTGTTGGGGCTAGTTTAAAAACTTATTAAGTGACTTATTACTAACTAATCGAAAATTAAAAAGTATAATACAAATCATCATGCCTTCCTATTTTTAAAATAATTTTTAATTTTTTTGTGTGTATTTGAATTTTTATGGTAATTTCTATGTACAAATTAAAAGATCATGGGTTTCAGAGTTTCGTCCACTAACAGGAAAAAAAATTTGTACAGTTATGTCACTTGTGATCACCATACACTTATTTTATCTTGCATCTGTGGAAAGGTCATAAAGTTGAACTCTGTGTTTAGGAAATAGTTTTATTCTAAATTTCATGCTATAAATAAGTAATAGTTGTGTAAATCCAATTAATTTAACATTAAATTTGCTAATTTTCCAAAAATCATGTGTCACAGATGTATATTTAATTTTTGCAAGATTTTTAAAACTGAGAATTAACTTTTGTTAATGTGTCAATCACTTCAAAATTGCTGAAAAATTGAAAGATTTAAAAAAAAACTTGAATTTTATATTCCCATCAATACAATTTCTGTTTGAAATACACTGGAGTATTTTAATTACTGGAAATAGTAAATTTAATCATTTCAATTAAAACTAAAATAAAAGTTTCAAGAAAACTTTTTTATTTCTAAAAATTCAATTTAAAATTTAGATATAAAAAATGAGTGGAGTACCTCTGTTACTGTTATGTGAGTCGTGATATGGATGAAGCGACAGAAGGGATTCTATGGAGACGAGAAGTTTACCTCTTTCAAACTGATTTTGTTCTTTAAGCATCTACTTAAAGTCAAGATCAGGATGGAAAGGCAATGACTCCTTGCGTTAGAATTTGGCAAAAGCTGGGTTAGTTTTGTGGGTATCCGTCAAGTGAAAGGAACTGACTTAGAGTAGCATTTTGATGCTGATTAGGTATCAGGATATTGGGAGACTTGTATTAAAGATTGGTAACCCTGCCTAAAATAGGGTAGTTTAAGCTCTTTTTTTTAACACCTAGCAAGGAGATATATGCTCATTGGCCTCTTTTATTTTTTTGTCCTCACTTTTTTTTTGTTTAATTCCACCCTCCCCTCCCATGTTAGGTGACCGAAAATGTCAATTCTCCGGTGGATGTAGGGCACTTTTTGTTTTTCAAATGTGTTCTTTTGTAATATTGGTTGTCTAAATGAGCGTGTATTTGTGTGTGTGGTTAATCAAATAATTGTTTTTTTTTTATTCATCTAAGTCATGTTTTAATTTCATCCAGTTGAATAATATTTCTGCTACAATTAAGGATAGATGATGCATGTAATTAACATGTCCCTTGACAAATGTCAAGCGATCGCTATTATTATCTCTCTTTTTCTCTCTCACCTTCTTCCTCTTCACAGTTCACCCATCTGCCTTTTCTTATACTCGATAAACGAATGGAAGCCTTTAAGATTGAGCAATAACTTCAAAGACACTCCTCCCCAATAAATGCTCATACAAACATACACACAAGTTACTACTACGAACTCTTGATACCCTTAACTTATTACTACTGTTTCTTACTGAACGTTTAACTTCTACCAATTCACGTTATTCTTTTCTATTAATAAATTTCTATTTAAACATGCAAAAGGTATAATTTTGTTCTTCCACAACTCTATTTGCTGATAACCTTCTGATGATTCTGATAATTCTAGATAAAACCTGTAAGTTGTAGGAAGTTTGGTTGCTTCACACAAGGCCACTTAAAACAAAAAACATTAACTATCTCCCTTCTCCTTACTTCGACACAACAAAAGATATGTAATGACAATGACATTAATGCTTTCTGAATACACACAAGTGAATATAAAACACATTTTATTAAAAAATGAAAAATGTGTTGATAGTTTTTTTGTGAAATAATCAACAAAAATAGTAACAGAACTAAAAATTTAAAAAAAAGTTAAAGTATGAATATATTTTTCATTAAAAAAATAAATCAAAATATAAATTTTTCAAAAATAAAATTATCGCTCACGTCTGAATGTATATTTATTAGCAATTAAACTGAGTTAATAACTGAACTCTAAACGAACTTAAAAAAACAAAAGTACATATCTTTTTACCTGTAAAATCAATCAAAACTTTTCAAAACAAAACATTCTGACGAAATTTCGAAAATGTTAGAAAGGATTAAAAAAATTTTTTAAATAATTAAAAACTACTTTGATCTTCTCTCTTAAAAATAATATAAACATTTTGGGGGGAAAAGTTTGTTTTATTATGTTTGGGACCTTTTTTAAGTACTTTCATGGCTTCTGCTCCGAAGAACTTAGATCACTGGTGCCACCTAAGCACGAATTTGCAGGAGATAGGTTAACAACTAGGTCCCACCCTTTCACAGTTAAACAGATAAAATGTAACCGTAATTTCTACTCCAACAGCTTCTTTTCTCGTGCTTCCCGCCTGTGGAACTCCCTTCCACAAGTCTGCTTTCCTGACAACTACAATCTCCAGGTGTTTAAATGTAGGGTCAATAGACACCTCCTATCACACTAACTTCCAATTATTCTCAGAACACTTTCATCTACCCAACCCTCATTCTCGGTATCCTTACCCGCCTATCACTCACCCTCTGACATTTCCTAACCATCCTTCCTCCACTCTATGTACCCCCCTGCGCAGTAGTGGCAGTGAAATGCCTTGCTCGGAGTGAAACGCTTATAAAAATTTTTTTAAAAAATCATACTATGCTGTTTTTTTTTTTTTCAATGACGTAATGGAGATACCTAGACTCATTTTAAAAACTTTGTTGAACTCTGAATAGAAAAAAAAAAAAACCGGAAGTAACCTGTCAACTGTTTTTTTTTTGGTCTGTCATTTTCCCTCCACTAAGCATTTATTCGTTAGTCTGCATAAAGATTTTACACTTTAACAACATATATAAACAAGATTGATAAACATATTTACTAATCAAACTTTCACATCATCATGCAACGACTTGCGCGAATGAAACGTGAACTTCAAATGTTAAAAAACACTTCTCTTTCTGGAATTGTATGCTGGCCAACATCCCTTGAACATCTCGAAGCTCGTAAGTTCGTTATTTATTTTATATTTACAATCTTTATTGGAGAATGAATAATAAAACTAACCATATCATCTCTTAGAAGTTTTCTAAGTGTAGCTTTATGGCACACGTGCCAAAGTGTGGGACACCCGAATCTGTGAGAAGTCGTCTACAGAAGTTGGTTTACTTCATCAAACAAAAATAAGTTAAGTACGAAACTAAAAAAATTTTGTTGTTGTTTATCATGCCATTTAATATTCTTTATTTGATTTGTTTTTGTTTTCATTTATTATGAAGTTTGTGATCATTATTGTTAGAAATTAGTAACATTTTTTTTTCAAATTAATTTATAATTTGTTTCATACAGTTTGTGTTCGTTTGACTTTTGAATTTGAAAACTTTTTTATTGTAAAACTTGTTTGTCATTTTTTTAAAAATTATTTTTTCTTAGAATTAAATAACTAGAAAAATAACCAAAGCAAAACATTTAAAATAAAAAGTAAATTTCTTGATTTTGAAAAACGTTTGCATGTTGTTGACTTGAAAAAAATAAGGGCTGGCTCAAAAAAAATTTTTTTTTATTTATTAAATAAAAAAAATGCTAAATTAATTAAACATTGAAAAAAAAAAAAAAATTATATCTCGACTTTTACAATTTTACAGTGTATAAGTTTTACCCTCATATTTTTAATTTAAAATTTTACATAACGTTTAAAAAATTGAAAACTTATGTTGTCTCGTTTCTAATGGCTTTTTTTATTTCTTAAAAAATGTTCTAAGCTAAGTTCGTTTTTTAATTTAAATCGCATTTAAATTTATAAGCAGTGGTACTTTTTGTGTGTGTAATAGGGTAAAATATTATTTTTATATACATACGCAGAGAAGTAAAGTTTCTGTTTGTGTGTGGGTTTTTTTTTCTTTTTCTTTTTTTCAAAATCTTAACTTTTGACATTGAAACAAATACACACACAAAAAAATATCGACTCGAACTAACTTAGTCTGGTCCACTCGTAAAAAAAAATTACGGAAAATTAATTTCGTGTAAGAAGTAATTTTTGTAGATTGACATTCTCTTTTTTTAATGAAAACAAATAAGTTAAAATATTGATAAATTTAACCTGCTTAGCGTTTCTTAGTTTAAATCATTAATTATGGAAGAGAAAGTACAGTAGTTTTAGTTTTTTTTGTGTGTGTGTTGGTTTTCTATGTGTTAAGTTACATAAACCTTGCGTGTCTTTGTCATATCACTCAGTGGTAGTGTGTATACACGGTATCCCCCCGCCAAAAAATTGACAGCACTTTGTAATGTAGTCTAATAACATAGCCAATTATCGCTCAAATAATCTCATATTTTAACAATAAAAACTAAATTGTTTATGCGGACAGAAATGACAGAAAGATGGATTAGGTGTGCGAGTGATAATGTTATCACTGTTGAAATAGCCACCATGTTCACCTGAATTGAACACCTTGTGATTTTTTCCCTATGGGCCTAGGTGAAAGGACATACAAGCTTAGAGGAACTTAAGCAGAAATTCACTGAGATGCTGGAGAATGATAGCCAAGAAGACTAAGACCTAATACAGCATGTTTTTTGGGCTACCGACTTGTCACAGGTGGTGTGCATATTGAGCTTTTTATGTAGCTTTACTTGTGAAATCAGTTAACATATACATTATACATCCCTTTGAATATCTTGTTCGAATTTTGATAAATCTTTGACTATTCAAGTATGAAGTTGAATACGCCCTGTATTTTATTTTATTTTTTTTATTAAAAATGACAAATTAATGACGCTTTTTTTTTTTTTTTTTTTTTTTTTTTTTTTTAGAGATAGTTGGAAGAGTTGGGTCTCCTTATGAAGCTGGTGTCTTTAAATTGAAAATTGATGTTCCTGAGAGGTGACTATTTTTTTTTTTTTTTTTTTTTCCCCAGTTTCTAATTTTCCACGGATTCTTGAACTTTCCTAATAGGATGTCAAAAGTTGCCACAAAACAAGACCTAATTTGAAATATCATTTTTCTCTAGAAAATACAACTCTCTCTCTTTTTTAAAAAAAAAAAAACATTTTGCATTCCTGTAATGCGTATAGATTGCCTTGCCAAAATTGGTTTTAACAACCTCATTGCTTATATAGGAGTTATCAAAAAGTAGTTTTCCTTAAAGGCTCATTTACCAATCCATTTTATTTTATTTTATTTTTTTTGTATAGCATCAATTGTTGTATACCAATAAACAGACAACAAACAAGCATGTATATAAAAATATGACATATTTTTATTGATGAACGATGGACCGTGTGTCACAAGGGCAGAGAATTGAGAGCGCGCTTCTAATGGGGGTTCGACGGGAGTGTAGCCTCTCTGCTTAGCTCTTCTAGCTTCTTCTTCGACTTCTCTGACTAGACTCGTCTGTCGAGACTGACTTCTGACTGACTTCTCCGACTTCTGACTGACTGCCTGTCGAGACTGACTTCTTCTAGCTTCTTCTTCGACTTCTGTGTTTCGACTTCTCCTGTCGACTTCTTGTTTTCGAGGTCTTTTTATATCTTCCAAAACCAGAACATGTTTCTTCCGGGTTTTGCCTCGATCCGCGACGCCTACACGACGCCTACGTAAATTCTCAGAGACACCTGTCTGTTTGCTCTGAGCTATTTCCGCTCTGCCGGAAATAGGGTCAAAATGACATCCGCTGCTTTCAATGACCGAAAACACCCACGCTTCATCAGCCTTCTTGGGTGGGGCCAGATTATTATATTACACAATGACTAGAGCTAAACATACTGGTGATAGATTACAGAAGTAGATTAGGCCCCTTTTCTAAGGGTGCTTGTGCTAAAGTGACTTTGGAACTTCAGCTGGAATTAGAACTTGGTTTGCCAGTTCTATTTTCTCATTGTTAAATTGCCTCTCTATGTAATCGGTATTAATTTAGTACTTGTATTAGAAATTTGATGTGTGTATCAGCAGTTTCCAGGAAAATAGAAGTACACCACAAAACATTCATTAGCTGATTTCTATAAAGTCTTTACTTATATCGTAGCAAAATACCTGTCTTCAGGTGGGGTAGAGTTAAACTCCTCTGCTATTTCACTTTCCTTTTCATTGCTTTCTTTTTGCCTCACTCTTTACTCCTTTTTTTTTTTCTTCTTTCCAAGGTATCCATTTGAACCTCCTCAAGTCACTTTTGTTACTCCTATTTATCATCCCAACATTGATTCTGCTGGAAGAATATGTCTCAATATTTTGAAACTTCCGCCCAGTGTAAGTAGAAAATGCATTGCTTGCTTTAACCGCAGCTTAATAAAATCAGTGGTAACGTTTGGATGAGTTGTCATTTTTTTTTTTTCTAACTGAGGAGTTTTAGTCTCCTGAAGATGGCCTTGTCAGATTAGTTAATGAGGAGATTGCTTGAAGAAGCACATTGTCTTTTAATACAAATATAATACAGCAGTCTTTGTTTTTCTTAGTGTGGTGTCATAAGAACTTGCCTGTGTTGTGGGAATCACCACTTTTGATATGGATCATGGTCATTCTTGAATGAAGATTTAATGATTCCTGGAACATTTGTCTTGGAAACACTACTTAGTAGAATCCTTTACCAAAAATCTGCTTTAACTCATAAAATACAAAATGCTATAAAACATCTAATTATTTAATTAGAAAAGCTTTTAATTGCTTTTATAAATAAGACAATAGTGTCCTTAATGTATCTTTAAGAATTTTTTTTTTTTTTTTTTTCAATCAGTAATGAACTTTTACAGCAATTGTTTTCATTTTTCTAAAATTTTAATTAGAATAATTAAATTTTAAAACTTAATATTCTATATTAATTTTACATTTTTAGATGATATTATAAAGTAAAAACTATATTTTCTCATAAATGGAAAAGTTTAGTACAAGTAATCAAACACCAATATTAAAGAATTATGAATTTGTGTATGTATGAACATGACGATTTTTGTAGATACTAAGGATCATACACAACATGATCAGGAAATAAGAGTGATAACCATAGTGAATTTAAATCCAGACAGAATTCAACAAAGCATAAGATTAAAGACAATCTTTTCTTAAATTTTTAAGATTACTGAGTACTTAATATATATATATATATATATATATATATATATATATATATAAAAGGCATTTGTGTTTTATTCAGTTTTTTTTTTTTTTTTTTTTTTTTTTTCCTTATGGCAAAGCCGCCATAGAATGATGTTAGATAAACATGAATTTGTCATCAGCTTAAATAAATGACTACCACAGTGTTAAAATAAAGCATTTCTTTAATATTTTAACCTTAGCCTTTGAAATACATCAGATTGTTTTGCTTATTGGAAATATTACATTTTATGTATTAGTTTGAAATTAAAACTAAAATAAAACTTCAAGAAATATTTTTCATTTTGAAAAATTACTTTTAAACCTCAGGTATTGCATTTTTTTGTTTTTTTTTTTTTTTTTTTTTTTAGAAGTACCTTGTGGTGCAAGGATGTGTGTTGTGGTGCAGTGGATATCTGCTTGGAACGACAACTCGGGGTGCCAAGTTCAAATTCCAGTTGAATTCATTGCATTCACCTACACACAAATACCCTTGGGAAAGGTATTAATCTGTCTCTTCCTTCCAGTTATGGGTTAAATAACAGGACAGAGTGGGTTCTATAGCCTTGGCTGGTGACCAGTCTACCACAAAAAGCAATGGCAACCTACTGCGGCAGACCCAGTCAGTCATGTCTCTGTCAAGACATGATCACCCAAGCATGTATCACGTATGGCATTTAACTGACTGATCTACGTTATAGTAATAAGAAAAAACGTTTGATAAAAAATCCATTCAAAAATTACATATTGATTTATTTCTGAAGATAAGAAAACATTGTTCAGTCCACAAAATGATGTCAAACACTCAGGTAATCTTGAAATACCATAAATGTGACAAAACACATGCTGTTGTATTTCTGTTTTGTCAATGGCAAATCCTTGTTAGTTGATACTAGCAGTATAGCCCGGCATTGCTCGGGTGTAATGAAAGCTTTAAAACTAATCCATGGTCCTGGAACTCAGACTCTTTGGACGTTGGCACGAAAGACTAAAAAGCAACAGTTGTTTCCAGTTAAAGCAAAACCGTAGACTGAAAGAAAAATGAATGGATGTAAGTCAAATTTTGATTTCCTGGTATCGATATCAAATTTTCTGCACTATTGTAAGAACTGCAACCTTGAAACTTCTGAATATCGTTTCTTATGTCTTTGTCTATAAGTGTATCAAATTTGATTAAAATCGAACCACTCCTTCTATAACCCGATTTTTTTTTTTTTTTTTTTTTTTTTTTTTGATTATTGATTTTCGATATTTATCGGGAGTACCTCAACACAAAACCTAGCTAAGAACACTTGCAGATGCTTATAGTACAACTGTGTAAATTTTCAAGAAAATCGGTTCAGCCATTTCGGAGTCTATAGGTAACGGAGACACACACACACACACACACACATATAGCATTTAATAATCTTGTGCTTTATTCGCCCAAGTCTACAAATGTGAAGCAACCATTTAAAGCTTACAGCCATATCATGTTGAAACCTGGCTTCCTGTCCAATCACCAAAGTTAAGCATTGTCAAGCATGGATGTGTAACTGGTTTAATGGCTCAAAATTGTTAATCAGAGCGCTGGGTTCCAATGCCCATTAGGTTCATTGAATTTACTTTCATGCAAAAACCCTTGAAAAAGTATGAATCCACCTCTTCTCTCAGCTGTGGGTTAATTAGTATGACATATCACTAAAACATTCAGTCAGTTACTTGCAATACGCGATACATATTTGGGCAATCATGTTTCCTTTGAGACATGACTGACTAGGCAGAATACTTTTCCATGGTTGGTTGCCATAACTTTCTATCACCAAAGCTATAGAACCCTTGTCTTGCTATTCAACTTATAGCTGGAGGAAGAAGAGATGAATTAGTACCTTTCCCAAATGAAATGAATTTGAACTTGGCTTGCTGATTTTATTTTATTATTTTTTTCTCTTCATTCTGAGCTGATATCTGTTTCACCACACACATCCACACTACAATGCATATCATTATCTCCAAAAAATTAAAATTTTACAATCTAAAAATATTTTCTGGCTTTAAATAACCTGAAAAGATTTGGTAAGCCATAAAAAACAAATAAATCAATCATTCAGTTCTGGTTTTAACTTAATGCAATAATGGTGTTTATTAAACAACCATTACAAGTTTTTTTCACAAATATTTTTATTAAGCTAATGTTGTCAGATACTAATAAAAAAATAATTAGGAATTGTTAATATAAAACTTTTGTCATGAGCTTCTTTATTAACAACAACTTAAATCTCCCATATATCCAGATATGATAGAATGGAAAACAAAATCTTTACTTTTTGACTTGTAGTAAAATATATATACACACACATACACACACACATATATACAAGCTAACAACTTCACAATTATTCTTCACCCGGTATTCATTCAAGGGCAGTAACTTTGTTTTGAGTAGCTTCCCTTCGTTAAATTCTTTCTTGATAGATCCATTAACAAAGCCTTGTTACAGTTCATCCTGAATTCGAAATATGAATGAAGATAAAGAAAAATATCAAAAATTAGAAATTTTATTGTTTTATGTCAAGTGGCAGATGTACATCAAAACCTGTTCCCGGGTGAATAGGGAGTGTCATAAATCTTAGTATCAATCGCTGATTGGTCAGTTCGAGATCGCACCATTCTGGGAATTCAGTGTTCCAAGAATTTGAAATTCCCTACCAAAAATTCCTCCTGTTACAGCATGTGAGGAACTCGGTATATAATCAAAAACGCACTTAGAATTTGCTAGTGAGGTAAGACAGCACGACCAGCGAGATTGAACCAGCAACAAGTTCTAGAAGAATTGATATTCAGACATGAAAATTCTCTGCAAACTGAAACACGTCAAAAACGCCAGTTCAGCAATAATTAATATAAAAGTTTCTCACTTAGCAGACAAACAGCATCAAACAAATTGAAGATAATTCCAAAATCTACCAATTAAAATTCCACAATACTTGGAAGAAAAAAACTTCTATAAAATGATTCTGTCAGTTATAGTCCAAAGCAAGACATCATCAAATTCAGCGAGTATAATTAAAAAATATAATTCCAACGTGCAATAACGCTTAAAGGTAGAGAACTCTTGTCTTCTAATATTTTTGCATAATACCTTTTTAAACAATTATTGAAAAACATTTTAAAACATTAATTTCATGCTTAATTTAATACATGAACATTGAATATTTCACCATTGTTATTAATGAAACTTATTCTAAATCTGTACATAAAAATTCTGCATATTCATTCTTTACACATAAATTTGTATTATAGATTTGTATCTGTGCATTGTGGTGCATTGGATATCGGCTCAGAACGAAAAATCGGGGAGCCGAGTTCGAATTCCAGCTGACTTCATTGCATTTACTTACACGCAAATACCCTTGGGAAAGGTATTAATCCGTCTATTCCTTCCAGTTATGGGTTAAATAACAGGACAGATTGGGTTCTATAGCCTTGGTCGGCAACCAGTCTACCACAGAAAGCAATGGCAACCTACTGCGGGATAATCTTCTGCCTAGTCAGTCATGTCTCTTTTGAGACATGATCGCCCAAGCGTGTATCACGTATGGCACATAACTGACTGACTGATCTGTAAATTATTCATCTTGTCAGTAATTTTATTCAGAAAATTCTTCTCAACCACTGCAAAATAAAGTTGTTGTGGAGTTTATTTCACCTGCAATATTTTCTAATTTAAATCCTTCTGATAAAATCAAAATAATAAACATCATGCCAAACTTTTGCAACAGCCTATCCTTATTTATTTATTTTTAATTGAACTGCAAAAACCTTTCTTTTTCAGGGTGGCTGGAAGCCATGTTTAAATATTAGCACTATTCTTACATCCATTCAAGTCCTCATGGCTGAACCAAATCCAGATGACCCTTTAATGGCTGACATTGTAAGTTTGTAATTGCTATTTGAAAACATAGTGTCTTTGTTCTTAGAATCAGAATTACTGATAATTGTAGCCATTTACTCAAAAAGGAAACCTTTCGCACTCATTTACCAATCAGTCAGTACTGTTGTCAGTTGAACTTTATAAAATCTTTCTCTTTCAGGAAAATGAGTTTCTCAAGTCCAGTAGCTGTTATCATGCTTTCCAGAATTGATGGGGTTTTCCTTATTGAATTTACTGAAACATAAAATAAGGAGTAAAAGGGGGCTTGGAAAATTTGACGTATTGAAGTCAAGTAGGAGCAGAGGGGAAGCAGTAACCTATCTAATGAGCTTGTGTAAATGAATAGCAAAACAGGCTGATTACTTAGAGCTACAGAGAATAGGAAGTTGTTGCGAGCCATGATTTGGCTAGATTCTGAAGAAATATCACACCTAATAGATGTATTTGCATTTAAGAGTTCAATTAGAGAAAGTAACTTACCCCAACTGGCACAAAGCACAACTACCCACAGATCTATTAAGGGTTTTTCTTATTGTGTGCTTAAACATGGTGTAATTTCTCAAAAAAAATCTTCTATAGAACATATTAAAGGTTATTTTTTTTTTTGTGATTGAAATAATTTCTGACAGTTTCAATAAGTCTCATGGCATCAATTTTAATGTTAAGATATTTACCACATTTCCTATTTAGCTATGGATTAATACAAGGTGAATCAACAGTAACTCTTTTTTTTTTTTTTTTTTTTTTTTTTTTTTTTTTTTAAAGTCTGCTAGATGTAACCAGAAGTTCTGTGCTAACAGTTTTTCTCACACTTCTCTTATTTTTGCTTTCTAGTCAATTTTGCAAAAAATTTAAATGCAATGTTAGTTGTTATCATGTCTTCTTGAATCCTGTTTTTTTTTTGTTTTTTTTGTTTGTTTTTTTTTTTTGTTTTTGTTTTTTTTCTACTCTCCTTTATGATTTTTCTGAGATTCTTTCATTTACAGTAACCCCACCTTTGCAGCTTAGTGGCTTTATTACCTTTCTTTAGGTTTAAATGCTTAAAAAAAGTTTACCATTTGTATTATAGGGAAGTGCAAATCTGTAAGATATTTGTTTATTTAACCATTTATTTGGTGGGAAATTATTAAAGAAATGGCAATGTTTAAAGTGATAAATGCATGATTATAGCTGAGCAGACACTTCTGTCAATTACTTTTATCTTTTCAGGCAAACGAATTCAAATATGACATTGAAGAATTCAATCAAAAAGCTCGACTCTGGACTCAAAAGCATGCCATGAAAAACAATTGCGTAAGTCAGTTTTTTCTTTGATTTGTTTTTCTTAAAATCTCTAAAGTTATTGCTGATTGGATGAGTGGAAGATATTTACATTATTTGGACTGTTGTCCTCATCTTTGTTGCCATATTCACAATATTTCAGCAGTTGTACGTTCCAACCATCTTAAGGTCTTTATTCTTTTGCTCTTCTAGTTCCATAAGTTATGCCGCTTCCAGATGTTTTAGTATCAGTTATATCCCTTTAACTCAACTCTAAGTTTGTTTTTTTGTTTGTTTTTTTTTCCCCAGGTATTGAACTTGCGACTCTTTTGGGTCAAGTCCTTGGATCCAGCCAATGCTTTTTATTCACTGGTCCATATCTGAATTTTTAGGACATATAAACTCAATGTCTCAGTAACCATTTTTTTTTTTTTTTTTTTTTTTTTTTAAACAGAGCTCCTATCCCCTACGTATTACTGGTCCCCATATTGTATTCATTTTTTTAATTTTGGCCAACTTAGATTTTTCTGGCCTAGCATATGTACTGATTCCTTAGGTTTTCATATTTTCCAACAGTGTTCTCTGTCTATTATTTTAATATCATCCCACGGGGGGCAGTGATCTTCCTTTTTCCCTCCATATGGGATATGTGGTCAGCTATGCCTGATTTTTCTTTTTCTCCCTGTGTTATGGCCTTGCAGTGTTTCTTAAGGGAATGATTCATTTCTCCTTACTGCAGTTTAGATTAGGATAGCTTGGCAGCTGCAGCCATCCAAATCACACTTTATAAAACTGGAGAGGCTGGCAATCAAAACCCTACAGAGGCTGGACATCATAATACGACCAGCTGACAAAGGTAATGCGACTGTAGTGATAGACCAAACGAAATAGACAGGAAAACTGGAAGACCTAATAATAGCTATAGCAATAGCAAAATGAAGATACAATGTTGAAAACATAAAAATCATTGCAGATCCTAATACAGAACAAGGATCACTTCCAGCCTAAGACGTACAGGCTGTTGTTTCAATGTTGGAGCGAGCTACCTCATATATGCTCTCCCCAAAATTCACAGCCGACATTCTGCTAAGACCAATTGTTAGCTTCTAAAGCTCTGTGCGCCATCCTCTGAGTCACTTCCTTGTGTATCTCACTGACCCATTAAGAGGAAAGTCACCATCATATGTCCGAAACTCCATCCAATCCAATCAGATGGTGAGCTTGGATGTGGTGAGTTTGTCTCCTCTATAGGTACCTCGGTTAAAAATTTATATTGTAAATCATATCTTAATAGAGTTTTAATGTGATATTCTTATATTTCAGCAAGTAAACAAAATGACCGATTGTCGGTTCCATTCAAAGAAAAGTGGAAATCTCGTAGGTTGAATAATAAATGATTTCTGTTTTCGTTTATCAGCTTTATTGAAAAAGTAACTTACAAATTAGTTTGCTCAAATATCCAACGTTATTTGCAATGACTTCTTTTAGATCCGTCTCATTTTGAATGTATGCTGTAAGCATAAAAATGTAACAACAAAAATTCATTAGAAAAATTTTTTCTTGCCAAGTATTAACTGTTTGTTCTAGTTTTTAATTGATAAAAATTTTTTTTTTTTTTACTTGTTTATCTGTAGGAGAAGCCATCTAACTCAACCAATGAATCTTCATGTGAAGAAGCAGTCCTTGCTGAAAAGGTAGAATCTGTAGATGTAGGCAAACGATCTCTACCCTTGGCAGAGGCAAATAAGCAAATGGCCAAAGTTAATAAATTATCATAACTCATCATCATTTTTTCTTTTTTTTTTTTTTCTCCGTCACTCTGATAAGGAGACATGCACAGACAAATTTTATATTTGATAAAATTCATTGTTGTTTTGACAAATGTTAAAAACAGAACAGAAAAAGAATATAATAAAGAAATCTTGAACTTTTTTTTTTTTTTACTTTTTCATTTTAACTTGATTCAAATATCTTTTGTCTAAGTAATATAATTTTTTTTTCAATGTTTTCACATAGCTGGATCAGTCAGTTAAGTGCCATACGTGAAACACGCTTGGGCGATCATGTCTCGAAAGAGACATGACTGACTGGGCAGAAGATTATCCCGCAGTAGGTTGCCATTGCTTTCTGCGGTAGACTGGTTGCTAGCCAAGGCTATAGAACCCAATCTGTCCTGTTATTTAACCCATAACTGGGAGGAAGAGATGGATTAATACCTTTCCTAAGGGTATTTGCGCGTAAGTGAATGCAAGGAATTCAACTGGAATTTGAACTCAGCTCCGAGTTGTCGTTCCGAGCCGATATCCACTGTTCCACAACGCAACGCAACTAGCTGGATACCACAAGGAAATAATAAAATAAAAGATTTTATATGGTCTTTTAAACCATATATAAGTACTAAACAAATTTAAGGTCTTTATGCTGCAACGCATCTATATATCACTTCAGAGGAATGTATGTTAACCAAAACGCTTTTATTTATTTATTTTTTGTCTGCTGTCTATAAAAAAAAAAAAAAAAAAAATTGACAAGTTAAGATATTTAGCTTTACTGAAACTGCATTCCAATTAGATTTATTGATAAAATAAAGGAATATTTTAATTCCTTTTAGTAAAAGTTATTTTCAAACACCAATAAATTATACTTTAAGTAAATGTTATTTATTATGCCACTACTTGTTATACATGAAATCTTTTCTTTAACATTAGAGAAAATAAAGTTAGTAGTGCACAAATCTTATCCATACAAAGAAAAGTCAATATTTTAAGATATAAATTTGTAACAGTAATATACACTGAAAATAACTTAGAAATCTACTAAAAATTTGAATGATTAATTTTCATAATTTGGGCAGATTTGTCAGCCCAACTTCTGGTTTACCTCAGACATTTTGATAAACACTGGCTTGTCTAGAAAGTTCATGCTGATTTTTAGTCGTTCATGTTCCAACATGTTAAAATCTGTCAAATTTATTGACAGACATATATGCTTACATTTCCGATTAGTGCATACTTTAAACTAGCTACTTCCATTAAATCGCAAAAAAACAGCATAGTATGAATAAAAATGTCCAAAACTTAATAAAATAAAATTTTTTCCATCAAACTGTTTATAATATTAAGAGGAAAGATCAACGTAATTTTTATTTATTTCATAAAAATTATAATCCCTTTTAACATGTTCGAAATTTTGGCAGAAAATTTTGTTTTGATTTGAGTTAACGTTACGGAAAATGTTACGACTTTACAATCAATCACGTAATTTTACGTAACTCACTTTTTTCAGTGACAAACACATTAATTTGGAAATTCTCACAAAAATCAAATGTGGGATTTTAATGAAACTTTCAGTACTCATTCACAAATGAATGAAATTATTATATATATTTTTTTTTATTTTTAATTTTTTTTTTTTGGTAATAATTCATAAAATTTTTAAAAAATCTTTCTAAAGAACTATCATCCTAATTTTTTTTAGTTTAGAATTGATGATTATATTGCCTATTGAAAAGTTTAATAAAAATCGTTCACAAATTATATTTTCAAAATAAGTAAAAAAAAAAAAAAAAAAAAATTTTTTTTTTTTTTTTGTGTAAATAAATATGTTCATTTAAGTATGATGTTCCATAGGTTTTATTTTAGTTAACAAGTGTTTTGGATTATTCCCCTTACATGGAAAAATGATAGCAACCGCACTTTGATTCTGATTCAAGTCTCTTCAAGATGTTTATAAAATTCAATAGCCTGTTTTGCAAGTCATTTCTTAAACATATAAAGCAACTTTATATTCCTAATTTTCTAATCTTGTTTTTAAAAAAAAAAAAATTGCGAAATTCACAATTTGTAGATGTACCTAAAAATATGAAAAATAGATATTTAAAAATAAAAATTAATAAACACCATAACATTTCATAAATTGAGTGACTTCTGCCGTTATTTTCAATCTGTTATTAAATTGTAAAATTTTTAAAGTTTTATATTTAATTTTTATTTTTCATAAAATATCTTCGAACATAAGCCTACAAAGCTAAACTAACTAAAATTCCATAATTTTCAAAACTGTGTTAAATTTTAATTTTAACATAGTTAAAATAGAAAAAAACGATTTGTATGAATAAGATTTATACCAAATTCATCTTCCATACTTTTGGCTGGCTATTCTAAATCATTATTGCCTCTGATAAGGTGATTGACAGCTGTGATAATAAAGGCTACCATAATTGAGAAATGCTTTTTTTTTAACATTTCAAGCAGTAAGCAAGTAATTCTTGTTTCAGGTCAAATTAAAGTAAGTATAAAAAATTCAGTAATTTGAAGAAAATGATGTGTCAGGTGTATTTTATTTTTGTAAGATATTTTAAAATGGAGAATTGGCTTCTGTTTACATTCGATGAAAAACGGTGGAAAATTTTAAATTTCAAAAACTTTTTTTTAAATTTCGAAAATTTATGATTCCAATTAATATAATTTTGGTTTAAAATACACCAGGGTATTTTGCTTACTGGAATTATTAAATTTAATCCCTTGGCTTTCAATTAAAGCTAATTTTAAAGCTTGAAAGTAACTTATTTATTTTTTAAATTTCAATTTAAATTTAGGTATAGAAAAATGACTGGAGGTACCTACTTTAAACTCTGTCTTGAGAAAGAAAGTTTAAAATGACCTAATTCGTATCAAGTGGAAGATTATAAAGTGCATTTTTAGACATTGCTGTTTAGGGCAAAAGTGTCTTGCAAGCAACAAAAAAGATCTATATTGTGTAAGAATAAGGTGCTTTAGCTGAGAGAATTGTGCAGAAATGGTTTAAGTTTAGAGTTCGGGATTGTTGCCTTATTGATGAATAATGCTGACGCAGACCCCCCCCCCCCCCCCCCGGCCCCCGATACAGATGACATTACGCAATGCAGGAATTGGCAGAAATATTTTATCAAAATCCATCATCCTTGAGCACTTAGTGAATCTTGGGTACTCAAATCGCTACAAGGTTTGGGTACCACATGATCTGAATGAAAAGTCATCTTTTGGCTTGCATTTTACTGTATAAGCACAATGAAAATGCAGTTTTTTTTTTTTTGTTTTTTTTTCTTTTTTCAATCAAATTTTTACTGGTGATGAGAAATGGATTGTTTACAACAACATTCGGCAAAAAAAGATTCTGTGTAGGTGACATGAACCAACTTTAGCCACCCCCAAAAGCAGCTTTTCATCCTAAGGAAGTCATGCTGTGCAGCTGGTGGGATTAGAAAGGGAATCCTGTACTATGAGTTCCTACCAAGAACCAATCAATTGATAATAACTGGACAAATTAAAGGCTACAATTCAAGAAAAACACAAAAAGATATTGTTTTTCATCAGGATAATGTTACATCCTAAACAGGGAACAAGGGATGAGCCTCTTCACCTGTTCAATAGACGTGGGTGGAGTGTGAACCGTGCGATAGTTTCGTCTATCTACTCCAATTGAAAAAAAAGAAAAGAGTGAAAAGATTGGAAAAGAGAAAACCGGAAGCCGCATCCTAAACAGGGAACAAGGGATGAGCCTTTTCACCTGTTCAATAGATGTGGGTGGAGTGTGAACAGGGCGATAGTTTAGTTTAGTCTATCTACTCCAATTGAAAAAAAAGAAAAAAGAAAAGAGTGAAAAGATTGGAAAAGAGAAAACCGGAAACCGCATCCTAAACAGGAAACAAGGGATGAGCCTATACACCTGTTCAATAGATGTGGGTGGAGTGTGAACTGGGCGATGCATATACATAAATATTTGGAATTGGAAATGAAAAGTGATTTACCATTGTTACAGCAAAACATACTAAAGGGTTGATCTTGTCAGCCTTAGCAGTAAAAACAGGACAAGTTTATTAACTACAGTCACTCTTTAGTTTTTCTAATATTCAATTTAATGTGTTTATTCTATTCTTCTTGGATCGTCATGCGTTGTTGTATGTCGCCATGAGATGATTGAGAAATAGCATGAATAATGTCGAAGTTTTTTACTCGTAAAGCCGTTTAATGTATTTTTTCGACCATATCTTTTCATTTAAATTATTTTTCAAATAATAAATTACGAACGCACGTTACTTGACTAAAAACAACATTATTCTGATTCATCAGGATTTGAATACATTTTTAGAATTGAATGAAATTTAGTAACTATCTTTTGCTTAAAACTGAAAACTTTTCCAGGAATTATCCATGAAATTAAGTAAGGAACTAGGGTTGGAGAGGTCGAATTTTTATTTTTCGTAAAATTAATCTCGAAGACGCACTTTTAATCTTTGATACACGATTCGATCTTCCTAATAGAAAAAAAAAACACCCAGTGAGGTTAAAACTTGACATCTTTTCAGTCGGCTAGACTAGCTTTGTTATTTATCGCACACCGAAGAAATAATTTTAACTGGAACAGAAGTAATGTAAGATAGAAAAACAATGTGTAAAAATAAAATCTTTGCGACCAGAACATTAACCAAAGTAAAAATATCAAGAGTTACTCCCCTTGCATTGCAAATGTTTTTTTATAATTCATTTATTTGACAATGTATCAGTATTGATAGATTATTAGTGAGTGATTCAGTAAACCCCCATATTTAAAACAGAAATTTTAAAGATTTAAAATCAATAAATTATTCTAATTAAAATTTTAAAAAATAAAAATATTTAAAAAAAAATTCATTATGCATCAAATGTTTTTTTTTAATAACTTTAACTTAATTCTTAATCCTTAATTTTATCCTTTAAAACGTTATTAAAATACTTTTTAATTAAATTATGCAAATTTTCGGTAACTAGGAGTCCTGCTTTATGAAAAGATTTTCATAATCTGAATTCTCCAAGGAGTTCTGCTTTTAAATAATATAAATATTCAGCTTTTACACAATTGAATTTCTCGAAATGTCATAAAAATAAAATTAAGTAGTGGTAGCTGATGCTAAAAAAAACCGGGCACAGAGAAAATTGCCCGGATTTATTAGTTGACAATGTGATGACGTCATCAGTGTCATCCGTTTCCAGAAACTATGATTTTTGCGGATTTTTTTGGCTATTCCAATGGAAATTAGGCACAGAACGTGAACGAAAGCAGGAAATCGGGTCCGGACTTTCTGAGTATAACCAGTCTTTTCTCCCAAAATTAATAAATAAACAGATTTTTACTGCGTTCATTCGGATGTTTTCTTCGTTTTCCTTTCTTTCTTTCTTTCTTTCTTTCTTTCTTTCTTTCTTTCTTTCTTTCTTTCTTCGTGAATTGTTTAGTTTGATTTCTGACGAAAACATTTTTCCTTGCCCGGATTTTCACTATGATTGCACGGATCGGCCCGAACCCGTGCCCGGTGGGCCGGTAGTCAGATACGGCCATGGTGATAATTGATGTAAAAATATATTTTTACCAAGATTTTTTGAAAAGAATTATTTCGAAAATAATTTGTGTCATTCATTCCTGGAAGTTTAAATAAAATTCAATAATTATTTGATTTTTGTAAGAATTTCCAAATCAATGTGTTTTTCACCGCAAAAAGATGCTAAAATTTGCGTATGCTAATTTATAAGGCAAAAAAACAAGATTTTTAAACAAAATTTAGAATGTTCTAAAAAGGGGTTAGCATATAATTATTAATAAAAATTTAGTTTTTCTAAATATTCTTTCCTAATAATAACAGAAGAATTTTAACGTTACCTTTGTTTTTATCAAATTTGGGGCATTTTTCATCATGGCATGTTTTTTTTTTCTGCGAATTAGTGAAGGTACTTACTAAAGAATTTTTTCTGGGAATAACCAGTTTTGTTGCGTGGTGTGGAGGTTTCTCAGTAGACATTTAATGACTCCTGGTATATTTGTCCCGCAAACAATATTTGGCGGACTCAGGTAAAAAATAAAACAAAACCTGAAATTTAACTAAACAAAAAATTATTAATGCAAATGTTAACAAATGCAAATTAATGCATCAGTCAGTTAAATGCCATACGTGATACATGATTGGGCGATCATGTCTCGAAAGAGACATGACTTACTGGGCAGAAGATTTTTTCCGCAGTAGTTTGCCTATTTTGCGGTAGCCTAGTTGCCAACCAAGACCATAGAACCCAATCCGTCTTGCTATTTTGACCCATAGCTGGATGGAGAAGCGACGGGTTAGTATCTTTCCCAAGGGTTTTTGTGCGTTAGTGAATGCAACGAATGCAACTAGAATTCGAACTCAAATCTCCGAATACCCATTCCGGGCATTGCACCACAACGCACATTAATGCGTATACAGTTGAAAAAGAAGAAGAAGAACTCTCTTCCCCCCTCTCTCTCTCTTTCTGTGTGCATTGTGTGTATCCGTGTGTGTGTGTGTGAGTACGCGCGCGAGATAGAGAGAGAGTTCCATCTTCAGACGAGTGATCAGGGAAAGGAACGTTCAGTCAGTCAGTCAATTAAGTGCCGTACGTGATATACGCTTAGGCGATCATGTCTCGAAAGAGTGGGCAAAAAATTATCCCGCTGTAGGTTGCCATTACTTTCTGCGGTAGACTGGTTGCCAGCCAAGGCTATAGAACCCAATCTGTCCTGTTATTTAACCCATAATTGGAAGGAAGTAACGGATTATTACTTTTCCCAACGGTATTTGCGCGTAAGTGAATGCAAGGAATTCAACTGGAATTCGAACTCGGTTCCCTAATTTGTCGTTCCGAGCCGATATTCACTGCACCACAACGCACAACAGACGTAAATAAAATAAAAAAAAAAACATTTACAAAGATTTTATAAAAATAACAATTTAAAAATTATTTTTTTTACGCTTTTGAACTGTATAAAGACTGGAAAGTGAGGTCAGGGCTGCTCCCAGCCAAATATAACAACAGTCAGTCAGTTAAGTGCCATACGTGATACACGCTTGGGCGATCATGTCTCGAAAGAGACATGACTGACTGGGCAGAAGATTATCCCGCAGTAGGTTGCCATTGCTTTCTGCGGTAGACTGGTTGCCGACCAAGGCTATAGAACCCAATCTGTCCTGTTATTTAACCCATAACTGGAAGGAATAGACGGATTAATACCTTTCCCAAGGGTAAGTGAATGCAATGAATTTGGCTGGAATTCGAACTCGGTACCCCGATTTCGCGTTCCGAACCGATATCCAATGCTCCACAGCGCACATCCAAATGTAACAACAGTGCTATATTTTAGCCTGCTCTGGCGCTTGTAAATGTCGAGGATACCATGAAGAGTCAAGTACTTACTAGAACAGTTCTGGGAGCCGAACATTTTACCTGCATCTATAATGATGGAGAATGTGTACGAGTTTCCCTTGAGGTCAGATATGAAGTTAAGGCCTAATTGTCTTTTAAGCAACGGTACCTCTCTGAAAAGACATGCGTTCATCGAGTATAGTGATAGTTCGGGAACCGATCGGCGATGATGGAATATAATTAGTTTGGTTTTCAAGGCATTGAATGTAAACAGCAAGTTTCTTTCTAACTGGGAAGTGCGTACTAGATAGGATGAGACATCAGATGTTAATCCCTGATCATCAAGAGTTTAAGATGTGCGCTCATATATTGTCATGTTATCGATTCTTTGGTAGGTCATTTATAAGAGGGTTGTTCTGAAGAGTTATCTCTGGGATACGCTTGCATTGACGACCAGAAACCCGGATGTGTGGTCTTTTACGGATCTACCTGATAGGAAGGATTTTGTAGTCAAGAAGACTCTTCAGCGATTTCATAACTGGATAGCTGTGTGGTAAACTTTTCTGCCACACGTTGTTAAAAGCCTTCAAGATATCTTATGCTATGATCCTCCAAGGTGTGTTTGTCGTCAAAATTAGCCAAATTATTCCTTAAACTCTTATCTTCTGTTTTACATTTTCATTTTACTGGGTTTTTTTTTTACATAATACAACAATAAAAAGAGTGATAATTTTGAAAGTAAATAAGCCTAATGCTTCAATGCAATAGCTTTATTTACAACGCAAATAATTCAGCTGAATGTACTTTAAAATATTAGTGCACTGGACTCATTAAAGTACTTACATTGGAAGGTAAGACTATGTAACTTTTTAAAATTACAAAACTTAGCATGTTTAGTTTGTATATTTTTGTGGCCACAAGGATGGTTCAGTTCACTCATGCGATCTGCCAGTCAAAAGTTCTGGAGAATTTAATCGATTAAACAACCAGCAAACTTGGACCTTCATGCACCCTCTCAAAAAACAAAAACAAAAAAACAAACAAACAAAAAACCAAAAAAAAAAAAAACAAAAAACAAAAAAAAATACTAAAAAACGGATTGTCAAAAGGACAGTTTTTCCATTGACACCGCTATTATTGTTAACGCCTTCACTCATCGGCAATGTTGTTTTAAAATCTGACGATTAGAATTGTAATAAAAAATCGAAACATGATGGAAATGAATTTTGAATTTTTTTCATTCAGTAATTACAACAGAAATATAAATCACTTCTTCAATCGCAGAAGAAGAATGAAAAAAAGAAGAAAAAGAAAATTCTACAAATTTAGAGAATTGAATAGCTTTCTATGGTTATGAAGATCTGCGAAAGTTTGTCGGAAAAATCTAAGCTATTTACACTGATTTAGAACGTATTTACGAAACTACGAGATTTCTCTCATTTTTAAATCCCAATTTATTAAACTGAACTATCGTCTAAAAAGAAAACAAACCAAAAACTCAACAACGCACATAAAAATGTTTTCCTTTCCAACTCTTTTCCACTGTCGAATAATGTATCGAAGTAAGTGAATATTTTGTTGATAAAGTATGTTTTATAAGCTTAACAGTATTATTATTCTATTTCTAACGGTTATCTTGCCAAAGTGTTTGATGCACAAAAGAAAAAACTGTGTAAGCTTGTTTTGTAAATCTTGTGTTTTGCATTGTTATGTTTTGTCGTTTAATAAATGTACGTATTTTTCACATCTCACACCAGAGTAATAGTCTTGTGATTTTTCGTTTGTAACATTAAATACTCGCAGAAGAAAGGCTAAGAGATTAGATACCGTCTCTTCTCCTCCACCTTCATTCAATTTCATCATATACCGCATTAACCGTTAAAGAAAATAATCCAGAAGATATCTCCACGGTTATTCCAGGAAAAATAACAATCCTCGCGCGATAACACGTAAGCTGCTCCAAGGAAGAAAATAAAAATAAAATTTCTATAACATTTCTCGTCAGTCGCTCCAGAAATAATATTTCTTGTGAGATTTCACGTCAACCAAGCTGTAAAAAGAATAATTCTTTTCACTCTTTTTAGCTGATCGTAAGAAACAATTTATAGTTTATTTTTTAAAGTACAATTATTTTGATAAGCTTTTTATGAAATATAGGCGGACTGCTATACCCCTGATGTGCATTGTAGTGCGGTGGATATCGACTCGGAACGACAAATCGGGGAACCGAGTTCAAATTCCAGTTGAATTTCTTGCATTCGCTTACGCGCAAATACCCTTGTGAAAGGTATTAATCAGTCACTTCTTTCCAGTTATGGGTTAAATAACAGGACAGTTTGGGTTCTATAGTCTGGGCTGGCAACCAGTCTCCCGCAGAAAGCAATGACAACCTACTACGGGATAATCTTCTGCCCAGTTAGTTATGTCTCGAAAGAGATATGATCGCCCAAGCGTGTATCAAATATGGCGCGTAACTGACTGACTATACGCTCAAATAAGAAAAAATCGAAAGTTATGCACACAAAAGCAAACAGCAGTAAAATTATTACAGCGAAATTCCATTCTGGCTCATGAGAACAGGCTGATTTCTGACTAAAAAAAAAAAAAAAAAAAAAAAAAAAAAGATTGCACCAGGTAACATCTGCAAAGAACATCACCTTTACAAAAACATTTTAAAATTAATCTGATTAAATAAAGAAGATTTTATTGACCATTTGCTAGTTTTAAAGCGTCAAGATGAGAATTTTGCTTGAAACAGTCTTCCGCAAGACAACATGACGGGATGAAATGTTATAACAGAACGGCTAGGAACGTCAACAGTCATATTCCATCTTGTAGGAAAAAGCTGGTAACTCATTGTAATGTAATATCGTTCAACTTTTTCAAAATAAAGATATACCTCGGGTTACGTCGTTTCTAGTTAAGTCGTTCTCGATTATACGTCGTTTGTCACTATATATATACGGAAAAATAAAAATCAAGTTTAAGTAATTCTATTCGACTTTACGACTGTACAACACAAATATTGAAGTTGTTTGAGTTTTGAATTTTGTTTAATGGCATATTAACCTCTGTGGGTTATTTAATGCGAAAAAGAGGGGGTTTTAAGGTATTTTTTTAATGTTCGGTTATAGTGAGAAGGTTGATTTAGTAAGATTTTAATGAAAAAATTTTGTTTTTATTCTTTTTTTATTTTAGAAAACTGAAAGTGTCTTCTAGTTTTGTATCCAAAAATGTTTTGCTGAGAATATTTTTTTCTCTTCAAAAATGTGTTATAGTAATAATTTTTTCTTCAAGAATGTACTGTTGGCAATATTTTTCCTTCAAAAATGTATATTTTTCTATAAAAGTCTATTTTTATGTATATATTTCTATAAAAGTCTATTTTTATACTTTCATAGTGTTTTGACCTCAGATTGGAGGTTGACTATTTACCCATAGCTTGGACCCTAACAGTTACTACTACTCCAAGTCAGGGTGGATCTGGGAACAACAGCAATTAAAAGGTGGTTCCATGCTTCTCACACCCTCCCAATCAGAGGCCTTGCTGCTGGATGCAGTGTACTGTCATGCCCAGGATCAATTGTCATATCGCTTCTTCTTCGTCTTCTTCTTCGTCTTCTTCTTCTTCTTCTTCTTCTTCTTCTTCTTCTTCTTCTTCTTCTTCTATGTGCCCTGTCTCTTCAGGATGTAGACGATCATGGATTTCCACGTTTTCCTATCCCTTGTGGCTCTTAGCACGCCTTCTCCTGTTACTCTATGTAACCCTCGTTCCATCATTTACCTGATTAGGTCCTTCAAATATGTTATCCGTTGCTTTCCCCTGTCTCTTTTCCCCTCTATCTGGCCTGTTAGTATCAGGTTCTCCAGACCCTCCTTCCTCATTGCGTGTCCCAGGAACTTCAACTGTCTCTTTCTGATGATCAGTATTAATTTCCTTTTTGTTTCCATCATTGCCAAGACCTCATCATTGCTCACATGCTCGATCCATGATATTCGCAGCATCCTTCTAGAAAATGTTAAAAGCACATAAAATCATGTTATTGTACAATAAATAAGAAAAAAAGTATATAAAATCTATTTAAAATGCGTACATTTACAGCAAATGTTAATATAATCATCATAAATCCAAGAGAATGAAATATGGAAATATATCTGGCACTGTGTTGTCTTATCTAGAGCTCAATATCTGCGTTTTTCATGGTAGTTCTAATATCACGGTAGTTCCAATATCGTTGTCAGCAACACTCACGATTCCCGCGATATTGAAATCTAGTTTACGTGAGGCATACGCACGATATACATCTGCTTATCGACTACTTTCTCGTTCAAATTTAGTTGTGACTTTATATTTTGCCCCAATGGCTCCTAAGAAAATTCCTAGTGCAAGTGCTAAGCGTTATGATATAACGCTGGACGATAAACTTCTTCTTCTTCTTCTTCTTTTTCTTCTTCTATGTGCCCTGTCCTTTCAGGACGTAGGCGATCATGGTTCTCCACGTCTCCCTATCCCTTGTGACTCCTAGTATGTTTGTTCCCGTTACTCCTGTCAACCCCCGTTCCGTCAACCACCTGACCACCAGCCCCTGCAAATATGTTATCCGCTGTCTTCCTCTGTCTCTCTTTCCTTGTATCTGGCCAGTCAGTATCAGGTTCTCCAGGCTCTCCTTCCTCATTGCATGTCCCAGGAACTTCAGTTGTCTCTTCCTGATGCTCAGTACCAATTTCCTCTTTGTTGCCATTTTTTCCAACACCTCATCGTTGCTTGCATGCTCAGTCCATGATATCCGCAGCATCCTTCTGTAGAACCACATTCCTGCTGTTTCCAGTTTTGTCCTCATTTTCGATGATATTGTCCAGCGTTCGCTGCCGTATTGAAAAACTGACATCACGTAGCAGTCCAGCACTCTTTTCTTTGTTTCCAGTGAGATTTTCCTGTGTGTTAGTATTTTGCTCAGCTTCTGGAACGCGGCCTTTGCCATGCCAATTCGCCTTCGGATCTCCGAGTCGCACTTTCCATAAAAGCCATGAAAAAGTTGCTCGATCTTTTGGAATAAGTCGGACAAATATATTGACTATAAGGATGAAATTTTGGAACATATGAAATCTAATGCCCCAGGGATGAATAATACTGTTATCAATAAGAAAAGAAGAAAAATCGTTAAAGAGAATTTTTTCTCTTTGGATGATAGGCTGAATCATCAACGTGCTGCTATTAGTTAAGAAATCATTCAAGCGAAAGCACTGTCTTTGTTTGAGGACCTGAACAAAAAATACCCAGATGAGAAAAATGTAGAGTTTAAAGCGAGTCAAGGTTGGTTTATGAAATTTAAAGAACGAAAAAGTTACCACTTTATTGAAAAGCAAGGTGAAAGTGAATGAGCTGACGAACGAGCAGCAGCCGAATTTCCTAAAGCATTGGCTAAGAATATCATCGAAGAAAACGGGCTTTTTCCTGAACTGATTTTTAACGTCGACGAAAATGGATTATAATTAAAAAAAAATGCCAGACCGTTCTTTTATTTCCAAAGAAAAATCAATTCCAGGTTATAAAGTCTCAAAAGAACGTGTGACCGTCATGTTAGGAGGTAATTGTGTTGGAGATTTTAAATTAAAACCATTACTGCACACAATCTCCGTGTCCTAAAGAACGTAATCAAAGTATCTTTTTTTTAATCGTATCACCCCGAGCAAGGCGGTAATGCCAGTGATGTGCAGGGGGCTACATAAGAGTAAAAAGATAAAGTAGAAGAGAGTGAAGAGGAAGACGAATCAGTTAGAAAGGAGCAAGAGAAGGATGGGAATACAGGTGTGATGACAGCTGCAAAAGTGGAGAGAAAGGAAAGGATATACGGGGTGGTGAAAGAACTAGAGTCAAGTGGTTAATAGATGAGTATTGACATTGTATCTTTTTCTGTAACATGGGCGCCCAAGCTTGTTTCACGTATGTCACTTAACTGACTGACTGAATCCAAAAACATGGGTGACTATTGTTATTTTTAAAAACTGTTTTTTTAATCTTTTTATCCCGGCAGCAGAAAATTATTGCAAGAAGAAGGGGATTTATTTCAAGATAATTTTAATAACTGATAATGCTCCTGGCTACCGCTAAACATTATAGATTTTTTACCTAAGCGTTACCGTCGTTTAACTCGCTCCGAAAACCGCGACTCTTATACAACCAATCGATCAGGAAGTCATTGTAATTTTCAAGCGTTACTATGTAACGTACGTTGCGACAGACAATAGCTGCTACTGATCTTGATGAGTTATGCTCACTACGTGACTTTTGGAAAAAATATGACATAAGGTTGTACAGGACATCGAAGCATGGAATGATGTTCAGAACACGGCTATAAATGGTGAGTGGAAAAAATATGCGCGAAATTTGTAAATGATTTTAAGTGGTTTGATAATCTTGAAATCAGCAAAACGTTGCTGACCATGAGCAAAGAGCTTGACATGGATTTGGAGGAGGAGGAGGAGAATTTCATAAATTTTTTTGAAAAAGGAAAAAGACAACCTGCCTCTAAGGAAAGAGTTGTTGATAAAGCTCAACGAGTAGCAAAAAAAAAAAAAAAAAAAAAATGTCGAACCTGAGTCACGTCAGTCTTTTCCTAAATAAAACGCAGGAATTTGCTTTTATTGAAAAAGGAATTCACATCTTCGAAGATATTGATTCAAATAGAGAACGCTTTACCCTTTACAAAAGTTATGCGAAATAATTTTAATAACTGTATTTGTTATTTAACCTAACAAAATCATTTTATTTTATAATGTCTGAGAGCAAACCACATTAACAAGTAAAGAGTGTCCGCAATGTACTGTAAAGATGGCCAAATTGTTGACATATACACTACATTTACAAGTATCACGTACATGTTTTCGTAAATTTAAGTTAACTTTTTCTGTACTATATATATATATATATATATATATATATATATATATATATATATATATGTATATATGTATATATATATATATTTAATCATATCACCCCGAGCAAGGCGGTAACGCCACTAATGTGCAGGGGGCTACGTAAGAGTGAAAAGATTGGAAAAGAGAAAGCCGGAAACCACATCCTAAACAGGGAACAAGGGATGAACCTCTTCACCTGTTCAATAGACGTGGGTGGAGTGTGAAAAACTAAAATTTATTTGTAAGCTTATAATAGATTCTTATTGACCATATATTATGAAATGCATTTCTAAATAAAATACAGAACTGGGAATGGTTTAACCAAGTGACAAGTAAATTCGGAGACAAGTTCGACTTAAATCGTTTTTTGATTTAAGTCGCCTCTCCTGGAACCGACGTAAGGTGCGGTATACCTGTAAATAAATCTAATATATACATATTTGCCTTCGGAAAGAGAAAATACGAAAATATGTTGTAAAATAAGTTCTCTCATCTATGCAAAACGTCTGTGTAATCACGGGAAGGATAGAGCGGAAGAGAGACAAGCGAAAGCAACGCACAACATACCTGACGGACTTGAGCAGGTGGATGGTGGAGTGGGGACTGAGGGGAATAACAAGAGAAGAGACATTAAGTGCGACAAGGGATAGGAAGATATGGAAGACCATGATCGCCTACCTCCTGAGGGGACACGATACATAGGAGAAGATTATCATCCCACTTCCGGGACAGAAAGTGTAGATCCCTAGCCGAGAAGGAGAGAGAGAGAGAGAGTACCACATCTCTAAGAGCGAAAAGTTGTTTACACCTGTATATTAACGACTTTTTAGGATAAACAAATTTTTCACATACACATAAATGATTTTTACTTTTTAGATTACACGTTTGTTTATGTTTTATAATTTAAAATAACTTTCCTCACTATTATTAGTTTTGATGGATAGGAAATTAAGATTTAGAATCAACTTTCTTCTTCAATTTTACAAAAATTCACAATGACGTGTTAAATCCGGGTTTTTCCCAAATAGAAAAAGGAATGACCATGTACTTAAAGAAAAAGTTGAAACCAGTTTTCGTGAGTAGATGTTAAATTGATTTTCTGGCCAATGGGAGCGAATTGCAAGACCCAGAAGAGTTCGTGATCCAGTGCGAAATTCTAAAGGACTATATAAATAGCTTTGATCACATGAAAGCAGCAGAGACTACAGACTAAAATGAAACGGGAGAAACTTCGAACTGACCCAGATATTCGTCCTCTTTCTCTTTCTTTCTTGCGTGCTGATTCAGTTTACTACCTCTGTAGTGATACCGACCGAGCAAAAGCGAGGGACCGGATGTTTGCCCTCTCACGACAAAAAAGCAAATTACCAAAAGTCGTCGGTGCGCAACCGGCCCCGTGAAGATGTTCTGGTTGAAAAACAAAAATTAATTAAATATTAAATTTCCAGTTCGCGAGCCTACGCAAATTTTATTTATCGGCCAATGGGAAGCCCAGAATCAAATACGGATATGAATTCCCAAATGATCTGCTGCGATCCAAAAAGTCGAAATAAAAATACGATACAGAAAGCATCGTCAGACAGACAGACCCAGACTCGAGAGAGACGACTGTAATTAGTAGCCCCCTTGACCCAAGTCAAGCGGCTTACTATGTTCGCCTCCCTTACCTCTTTACCTTCTTCCCTGTCGCAATATTACTTACTGACCTAAAGAGCGGATACATCAAAGACATTCCTTACTTACAGCGCTCCCACATTCCTAAGCATTTTATTGCCATGAACATTTTAACGTCCGTTGGACCTATACTTCAGTCAGTCAGTTAAGTGCCATACGTGATACACGCTTGGGCGATCATGTCTCCAAAGAGACATGACTGACTGGGCAGAAGATTATCCCGCAGTAGGTTGCCATTGCTTTCTGCGGTAGACTGGTTGCCGACCAAGGCTATAGAACCCAATCTATCCTGCTATTTAACCCATAACTGGAAGGAAGAGACGGATTAATACCTTTCACAAGGGTACTTGCGCGTAAGTGAATACAATGGATTCAACTGGAATTCGAACTCGGCTCCCCGGTTTCTCGTTCCGAGCCGATATCCACTGTACCACAAGTACCACTTTAATAAAAAAAAAACCCAAATCTGCCGAGCGCATTTATATTTTGCGGAAAGTTCAAAATGAACATTCCTCCTGGCCAACGCACCCACAAATTAAGTATCGAATTCTCCTTGTCAGCCTTCTATTGCCACTATAACTCTTCTCCATTCAAAGACGTTCCTATCAAACAAGCGCTCATACATATATAAACTGTTTCCAACAAATTACTCGTACGAACATTTAACTTATTACTTGTTTCTCAATGAACATTAATTGATACCTATCATTGTTATTCTATTCTTTTAATAAATTCCTCTCTTAACATCAAAAATATATATTTTATTCTTTACACTCCTCCACACAAATCTACAAGCTTCTGCTAATTCTGATGATCATCGTTTTGCACCAAACGTGTAAGCTGTAAAGAGTTCGGTTATGTATGACACAAGGCCAAATCAAAATTTAATTGGAGTAGATAGACTAAACTATCGCCCGGTTCACACTCCACCCTCATCTATTGAACAGGTGAAGAGGCTCATCCCTTGTTTCTTGTTTAGGATGCGGTTTCCGGATTTCTCTTTTCCATTCTTTTTACCCTTACGTAGCCCCCTGTGCATCAGTGGCGTTATCGCCTTGCTTGGGGTGATATGATTAAAAATAAATAAATAAATAAATAAATAAACATTAACCATCTCCCTATAGCATCATAGTAAGACAATAAATTTCACTTTAATGTTGTATGCTATACTTTTTCTCTTCATTCAGTAAGTATTATATTTCAAATGGAAAATAATGAAAACGATCATCTATAAGAATCCCATTCCAATACATCGAGAAGATAAGTATCTGTTAGAACGTTATACAAAATAAATTTAAAGTAATATATTGCAGTTATTTTTTAAAATCATTACACCCCAGGATAAGCGATAAGGTATTATACTTCAAATGGAAAATAATGAAAACGCTCACATATAAGAATCCTATTCAGATGCACCCAGAAGATAAGCATCTATTTCAACGTTATAAAAAATAAATTTAAAGCAATATCTTGTGGTTATTTTTAGAATCATTTCACGCCAGGATAAGCGATAATACTACTAAGCAACTGGGAGTTAAAGAGAATTAAATTTTAATAAGGAGAAAGGATAAATAAAAGAACAGAATTGAACAAGATAAAAGATGGTGATTGGCATTTGCTGAAATATTTGAAGATTATAGGTAGCAAGAAAGCTAGAAATTGATGTGAGTTTCACACGCGGAAAGTATGAGAAAAAAAAATTAAAATCGAACTTACGGTTGTATCTAATAGGTAATTTAAACATTTATAAATTATTCTAATTATCATTTAAAAATTTAAAACAGTGGTTGTACTCATACATTATTCATTAAGAAAACTTTTTTTTTTACAACAATAGTGCCTATAATATACTTTATTTAGTAAAGGAAATAAGAACTCTTCTAATTAAATAACATCTTAGTTTTATTGTATGTTTTATTTTACGATTTAAAACAGATTTTCTATAACTGGAAACCGTGTTTGGAGAAAAAAGAATATTGATGTTGTAAGTTCTTTAAGGTCATTTAGTAAGCGTGTTTTGGTGCAGTGGATATCGGCTCGGAACGATAAATCGGTAAGCCGAGTTCGAATTCCAGTTGAATTCCTTGCATTCACTTACGTGCAAATACCACAGGGAAAAGTATAAATCCATCTTTTCCTTCCATTTATAGGTTAAATAACAGAACAGATTAGGTTATACAGCCTTGGTTGGCAACTAGTCTACCGCAGAAAGTAATGGCAATCTACCGCGTGAATATCTTCTGCTTAGTCAGTCATGTCTTTCGAGACATGACCGTCCAAGCGTGTGTCACGCATGACACTTAACTGACTGATTGAAGGTCATGACTTATTTTTTTTTTAGTTAACATAAACATTAAACGATACAAAAGAAAAGTTTATCAAAATTTCACAAAATTAGATGAGTGGAGAGTAATAGATTTAAAAATATTTTTACCAAGATTTTCTGAAAAAAACACATTAAAAAATAATTTAAGTAATTTCTGAATAAATTCTAAAAAATTTAATTAAAATCCAACAATTATCAGACTTTTGCCAGAATTTCCAAATCAATGTTTTTAACCGCAAAAGGGATTAAAATCTTCTATGCTAATTTATAGTCCATTCGCTGATGCAAGAAAAATAGAATTTCTCACCAAAATTTTCACTGTTCTAAAAAGCATTAAAAATATAATTAATAATAAAACATCCTATGGCTTTTCTTTTCTAATAATAAATATTTTGACGATAATAAAATCTACTTTTTATCTGGTTTGGGGTATTTTTTCGTCATAGCATGCTTTTTTTTCAGTGATATTTTTGAGGAATCTACATAATGCTTTTTTAATTAAATAAAAACTTAGTTTTATTTTATTCTTTATTTTACAATTCAGATTTATTGTAACTGAGAGTCCTGTCTGATAAAAAAGAAATGATGATTTAAATTCTCCGAGAATCTGTCCTTATATAATTATTATTAACATTAATCGCTATTAAAAAAAAAAAAAAAACTTCTCTAAATTTCTTTAAATTTCATAAAATTAAGTGTGTGCGAGGGGAACAAAAATACATCGAAACTCCTTTGAGCCTTCATCTTAATAACAGCACAAAGGTTTTGACGAAAAATTTTGCTTTTATTATGTTTTGTGCATTTTTCTTGTATCCTTTTTTAGCGAATTTTTAGTGATACTTATACAAAAGAAAAAGAGATGCTTTAAATGTCTCAAGCATATTTACTCCATTAATATACAAGCAGGGTCTTCCACCATTTATATATAGCAGCTTTATCAGAAATATAACTTAATTATTTGAAAGTTTTTGAAATATAATTATCTATATGGAAAATGTAGCAAAGTCAATTTTTTTTAAAAGGATCCATTTTTTTTTATCCTGACAAATGAAACAAGAGCTATCTACATCCTGTAATAGAGAATTTACTAAATCGCTTCTATCAGGAAGCCTAACAAGTTTACGCGGTTTTAGGCTTTGGGTATGTTTTCAAGAAATGAGAAAAACACGCCAGATATGGCCCCGGTCCGTTAAGTCTTCCCGTAGCAGACAAAGAAGTGGAATCAAGCAATATGAAACAACCGTGGGAACATTTCTAGCAAGAGTTATTGTCGACAAGATGGCGGCGAGCAAAGTCAATCATGATAAATTGTTTTGTTGGGTAAAGAATACAAGTTTGCGATGAAAACCACGAACGTAAGATGTAAGATTCAAGCAAGATTTAGACCTTGGGCAAGGCATTCATAGTTAACCATCTCTTCCGTATTCATAGAAAGAAAAAGTTTACAGTGAAATAAACAGAAAGGAGAAACCACTTAAAAGTAACAGTATTGTTTGGTTGAGGGACTCTTCTGAATGTAAGATAGAATATCAAAAGAAAGGTTATTTATCATTTGGTATTTCTAATACCGTCAAGATTTCTCGTCGTTAGTAGTTATATCGGTAAATTATGATTGCCTATGTTAATGGTAATATTTGTTTTCTTATACGAAAACATTCGGCATTCATTGACCGAGCAGCCAGAATGGCTGCGGATCGGAATTTATAAAATCTTTCTTCTAAAATTAATTATTTTTCAGGAAAATAAGTTTCTCCACTTCAGTAGCTGCTTACACTCTTTTCCGTATTGACGGGAGTTTACTTACTAACCATTTATTTGGTGCAGTGCGAAATATTAATACCTTTATAATGCCATTATTTCTCTTCATGTAATATATACTATCCATTTTAGTTGTTACTGCTGTTGGTTGTCCTAAAGTAATGTGGTTTCTGTCATTCAGTGAAGTTCTTTGTGAATCTGTAGAGTCAGTCCACAATCTATAAATATGAACGGTTGTTGCCAATATCGACATGTTTCACTCGATCAAAACAATTTTAACAATTGATCGTAGAAAGCGGGTGTATACAGATAACAGTTTACATATCTTTGAATAGGATTGACGCCATGCTTGACACCCATATGAATGTCTCGAGCAGACGAAGCTATTTAAGAACATGACTCGGGTTATCAAACTAATTTATTGGTTTTGTAGCAATTTGCGTTGTTGCGCAGCCTATTCTATTTTTAATTCACATTTCACTTATGTTAAATTTGTTATAACTGATTGTTATGGGGAAACACACCTATTCCTCAGATAATGGACCCTCCCTCCTATATTAATAAGAGCTAACAGGAAGTTCATTAGAGTTCTGTCATGGGTTTTTTGTTTAATTTCTTGTATATAATGCGGGTTTTTCTTGTAAATATTCATTGGGTTTTTTTATATTGTTATTTCCCTTCCCCCCCACAGACAATCATTGTACATATTGGGAGCTTAGTTAGGACTTCATGGAGACATTGTGGTATTATGGTGGACGTAGAAAGAAAGGTTAGTAAGAAAGCGTTGTTTTGGTGATAGGAATACTGTGGCATGCTTGGGTCAGTGATTGTGACTAGCTAAGTTTAACGTTAGGACTAGATGAAGACCAGCCTTCCCCATCCCCGTATTCGGCCCTGTGCCACATTTTTTGTAGTAAAATACAAAAATAAATAATGTTCTATCATGGGTTCCCCCCACTTTTTTTAGGTGCCCCCTTGTAAATTTGTGGTTTTGTGGTATATGAAGGATTAGGAACTGATGGATGGGCTCTTGTGGTGAATGTGTAAATTGTAATATGTGATTGGGTCGTGATATTGTTTAGTTAGGTATAGGATAGTTTAGTGAGTACCACCCTCTACCCCTCCCCTTTTCAGCCCTGTGCCATAATTTGTATTTTTAATACAAATAAATATTGTTCTTTGGAGTTCATTAGAACTACTAGGCAGTTGATATTAGTCGGTAGTTAGCCGAATACTAAGGAGTCAGCTTTCAGTGGAAGATTACCAATTTCCTAACATTCTGGGTACGTTAAGTCGATAAGCAACCGACATAGTACAATTATAACCTTCAGTGTGAAAACTACTACACAACACTGATCTATACGTCGAGAGATTTGCTGATATGATATGATAATCACCTTTCAATTTTCATGTTATATATCAAGTTTTCATGAAGTATATATATACACTTCTCATAAATTTATATGACAAAATCACATAAGTTATATATCCGGTTCTCATGACTTACACGCCCAGTTCTAATGAGTTATATAATCAGTTTTCATGGGTTTATATGCAGAGGCCTCCCATCGTCGCTCCTTGACGTGATGGAGAGTCTTGTGGGGCTCAATGACTTTCAGAGCGATGCCGCCAAAAGTTCTAAACTCCTGAATCTGCACGTTTGCCGCGAATTCAGTCATGAACATCATCGTCCAAAAGGAAACGATCTGCAAAGGAAAAAATAAATTGGATCTAAACTTATTTATAAATGGAACTTTGTCTGTGTGTGTGTCCGTGTGTATGTGTGTCCGTTACCTATAGACTCCGAAACGGCTGAACCGATTTTCTTTAAAATTTACACAGTTGTACTATAAGCGTCTGCGACTGTTTTTAGTTAGGTTTTGTGTCGAGGTACTCCCGATAAAATATCGATAATCGAAAAAATCTGGTTATAGAAGGAGTGGTCCGATTTTAATCAAATTTGATACACTCATAGACAAAGACATAAGAAACGATATTCAGAAATTTCAAGGTTGCAGTTCTTACAATAGTGCAGAATATCTATAATATATATATATATATATATATATATATATATATATATTGTGTGTATTTTGGCAGCATTTTTTCATTAATGCAGGTTTCATTGAATAGTATAGACAAGTTTTGTCTATTAATTTTGTGTAGGATCCGTTCATACCGTCTGATATACTTGATGGTGATGTCGTTGAAAGACAACAAAAAATCACAGTATTTGTTGAATTTTTTATCGGGTCTAAGCTTTCGGCTCACATAAGCCATTATCAAAAGAGTAAATCTTCCCAAAAAATTCGATAAATTCATAAATCTTTCCAACCACGAACTAACTAAGCACCAAAAAGAATTACTCAACCTTGGACCTAACTGCCATATATACCGTAAGTATAACTAGCTTACTAAAAAAATTGAAATAGAAACGCTCTATCAAAGCATCACTAAATTACAAGATGAAAAACTTATAACCGTTAAACCCGAACTGAAAGATCTACTTAAGGCTGAGGCAATCAAAGATCGCCATGATAAAAGCAGAAGCTCCTCAAAAATTCTATCGAAACAACTAAAAAGTGCCGCGCACGAACTACGCAACCACCTTCACATAATTGTAAAAAAAGCTGACAAGGCTAACATCTTTGTTGTACTTAACAAATCAGATTACAACACAAAACTCAACCACATACTCCATGACCACACAAAATGTAAAAAAATTAACAAAAACCCGACACACCAACTAAAATCCAAACTTAATAAACTCATTAGTGCCAACAACGCTGATCAGAATTCCTTAAAACTCCCTAAAATTATTGGTGACTATAAACCTGGTTACATATACGGAACCATAAAAACTCATAAACCTAACTATCCTCTCCGCCCTATCATATCCCAAATTCCTACTCCTGTATACCAGTTAACTAAATATATTAACCAGCTTATCACACCCTACCTTCCGAGTAAATACAGCATAAAGTCAACCCTAGAGGCAATCCAAATCCTCAAGAGTGAAAAACCTAATAATGAAATCATAGCTTCACTTGATGTGGAAAACCTTTTTACTAATGTACCCGTCAGTGAAACTATTGATATAATTAATTGAAATTTTTTACAGTAATCCTTCATTACCCCCACTCAAAATTAATCCCAACATCCTAAGAAAAATTCTACTAGCTTGTACTACTGAAGTGCCTTTTGTTGATCCAAACAACACTATATATATACAACGTGACGGAGTCTCCATGGGTTCAGTGCTTGGTCCGATTTTTAGTAATTTCTACATGTCTAACCTTGAAAATACTACCTTTGCAAAATTTACAAAACCATCAATATATCTACGATATGTTGATGATATCCTACTGTCAATTAAAAATACTGATGAAATCTTACAACTTCAAAAACAGTTTCAAAATAACTCAGTTTTAAAATTTACTTATGAACTTAGCAAAGATAACAAAATTCCTTTTCTTGATATATTAATTAACACTGACAACAATAAATTTACTATCTCACCGTATCAAAAACCCACTAATAAAAATCCCTCCACACTCAATTATATCAGTGAATTCCCCCACTATTACAAAATAGCCATTATGAAAAATCTATTATACCGTGCAAAAGTCAATTCATCTACAAATCAGATCTTCTACAGTGAACTAAAAAACATAAAACAGACACTCATCAATAATCATTTTCCCAACTACATAGTTGATGAACAAATACATTATTTTCTTAAAAAGCTTAACATGGAAAAAACAACACATGATACTAACCCAACCAATCCTAAACATATCACTCTCTTATACCGTAGCCAGATGCACTCCAACTACCAACTAGATGAAAACATCCTAAAAAAACTCATAAATACTAATATTTCTCCGACAGACTCTAACAAAAGAATTAAGTTCATTATATATTACACTAAATCCACTACATCTAATTCATTTGTCCGCAACGACTCTTCCCCCACCGTTAGTGATTTGCAAAAAACCAATGTAGTATATAAATTCATATGTCCATTTAGAGAATGTATCTCTAACAACCTCAATAATATCTACATCGGCCACACCACAAATTCGCTCTCACGGCGTCTGACGTTGCACTTAAATAAAAATTCAAATATATTCCGTCATTTAGAACAACACGGTTATCAACGCACACTTCTGAGAAAAACGCTTGTTGATAACACGTACATACTCAAACAAGAAAATAATAAGCAGAAACTAAAAATCCTCGAAGCACTCTACATTAAACAATTTAAACCTGGTTTGAATACAATCAATTTCGATATTTTCAACAACGTACTCAAATGTCTGTAATCAGACCAGGGACCATAACACCACTATTTTGTCACTGTCTTCGGCCATCCGCCACGGTAGGGATGGACTTATATTTTCAATTCAATTATCTTTATTGTTAATAGCTTAAATGTTCTATGTTTACTGTGTGTTAATATTTACTCTTTGATAATGGCTTATGTGAGCCGAAAGCTTAGACCCGATAAAAAATTCAACAAATACTGTGATTTTTTGTTGTCTTTCAACGACATCACCATCAAGTATATCAGACGGTATGAACGGATCCTACACAAAATTAATAGACAAAACTTGTCTATACTATTCAATGAAACCTGCATTAATATATATATATATATATATATATATATATATTAACGGCAAGATGTTTGTGTGTGTGTCTGTTTATCTGCCTGTATGTCTGTATTTTTTCAGCCCTTTTATTTTAGTTTTTGCTTCGGGTTTGGCTCTAAGTAGGTATAATTGTAGTTCTTAGTCTCAGCCATGATATCATTTACTCAGAGGACTTATTTAGCCAGCAAAATTCAGTTTACGACGAAAAAAAACATATTTGATATCGATACCAAGAAATCAAAATTTGACTTACATACATTCATTTTTCTTTCAGTCTACGGTTTCGCTTTAACTGGAAACAACTATTGCTTTTTAGTCTTTCGTGCCAACGTCCAAAGAGTCTGAGCTTCAGGGCCATGGATTAGTTTTAAAGCTTTCATTACACCCAAGCAACGCCGGGCTATACTGCCAGTACGAGATAAAGAAGTCGACGACGCTATGCAGAGGTCACAGAAGTTATATGCCTCATTTTCATGACTTATATGGCCAATTTCTATGCGCTACATGATCAGTTATTACGAATTATAAGGCCAATTCTCATAGGCTCTATGTCCAGTTCTCATAAATTATATATCCAATTCTAATGAATTTATGTGCCCGATTCTAATGATTTTTTTGCCTAATTCTTATGATTTATATGCACAGTTTGTTTATAAAGTAAATGTCTAAATCTCATTTCTATTTCCAGAATCAATTCATTGTAACTAAATTTAAGCCTGTACTTTTAGATGTTTTCGAATATGTTCTATTTATTGTTACCATCATAGACTGATTATAACTTTCAGAAGAGCAACTCATCAAGCCTTCATGATCTCATGTTTTTTTACTGACATGAAGTTTGAATCAAATTCTAGGTCTGCTGCTATGAAAGTTGGTTCACTCTGTTTCGCCAGACATTTTTTCTTGCCATATTCTATCTTGCCTGTTCATACATCTACCATTCGTGCATTGAATATAGCTGCCATAGTCAACAGATTCTCGTCAAAATTCCAATAAAAGTCCGTAACGTTATACGTTCTGACCTGACATCTCGACATCAGTCACTTTCTCAACAACGTGATGTGGCTTTCTGGTGTCTTTTCTATAAATATTTTCATAGACATTGTTCTAACGATCTTTCCTCCTTAGTACCTCGACTGCATGAATGTAACTCGATTGGTAACTAGGTCTCATCGTTTTGTTGTAATAGTTAGATTCTATTCTAATAATTTTGCCCTGTTCATTTTATTTTTCACGCTTTGTATCTATGGAATTCTCGTGTGGTTTCTTGCATCTCTGTCAATAATTTAAATGCAACGCCAAACGTCATGTTTTGTCTTCCTGAAACTTTTTTTTTCTTTTAATCGTATCACCCCGAGCAAGGCGGTAACACCACTGATGTGCAGGGGGATAATAGTGCAAAGATTGGAAAAGAGAAAGCCGGAAACCACATCCTAAACAGGGAACAAGGGATGAGCCTTAACCTGTTCAATAGACATGGATGGAGTGTGAACCGGGCGATAGATCTATCTACTCCAATTGAAAAAAAAACAAAGTGAGAAGATTTGAAAAGAGAAAGCGGGAAACCACATCCTAAACAGGGAACAAGGGATGAGCCTCTTAACCTATTCAATAGACGTGGGTGGAGTGTGAACCGGGCGATAGATTAGATCTATCTACTCTGAATCTTGTATTAAATTAAAATGATATCTACTTTGTTCACTTTACACTTATTAGGACTGAAAAAGGCATGAATCCATCATTATCCAGGTATGAATTAAATAACAAGGTAGACTGAACTTCCTTACCCTGGATGTCTAAGCAGATAAAAAAAACTGAATTCAAACCATATCTTGCAGGAGGGAATCATGTTTCCAGTTTGTTCTTAAGTCTACTTCAACTCTGTCCTAACAGTTTCAACTGATCTCTAAAATTTTGTCCCTTTATTGTTTTTTCTCATTACTAACGTCTTCTAATTCTCTTTCACTCTCAGAAACCTCTTGCATCATAATGGAATTATCACACTGTTTAGGATGAAATTGTCAAAATTAGAAAAAAAAAAGCATGCTGAATAATAGAGTTTGTTACTTATCTTTTTTATTGACTTCGTCCATATTTGATTCGTCCTTCTCGTAAAAAATCTCTAATCTCAAACTATCTAATATTCGACATGTTTTTTTACTCTACTTCTGAACTGCATTTGCATTTAACTGTTTAATGAAAAGGTAATATGAAAACGACGTCTGGAGGAATAGTAGTCGGAGGATAGTAACGCCATTCTTCAACAGTATCGCTTGATGGAATCTTGCTGATTTCTTCTGGTTTTACCTTTTTTTTTTCTATTTTCAAAAAGTCGTAGAAACAAATATAAAGTGTGATCTTACAAGTTTGCAACGATTAGCCAGATCTTTCGACAAACTAATAGAAGGTGTAGAGCTTTCGATCATTACGGATATTCCACTATTATACAGTAATACACATAAATCTGTGTAGGGCCAGAAAGTTATTTTAAACCTGAAACAATCCTGCACATATATAGATCTACCATCCGCCCGTGCATTGAATACTACTGCCATAACTGGTTAAGTGCTCCCGCTATCCACCTGGGTGTCCTTGACAATATCCAACGAAGAATCTGTAATGTGATAGATCCCGATGAAACAATCCTGCACATATATAGATCTACCATCCGCCCGTGCATTGAATACTACTTCCATACTGGTTAAGTGCTCCCGCTATCCACCTGGATGTCTTTGACAATATCCAACAAAGAATCTGCAATGTGACAGATCCCGACTTTACCCACAGATACAGTCACTTTCTCACAGGCGCAATGTGGCTTCCCTGTGTCTCTTCTACAAATACTTTCACGGCTTCTACTCCGATTAACTTAGCTCACTGGTGCCCTCTATATTTAAATTTACTCGAGCCACAAGATTAGCAACTACGTCCCACCCTTTTACTGTAAGACCAATAAATTGTAAACGCAAATTCTACGCCATCAACTTCTTTTCTCGCACTTCCCGCCTGTAGAATTCTCTTCCAATTACTTGTTTTCCCGACAGCTATAATTTCCAAGAATTTAAATGTTAAGTCAATAGTCATCTCCTCACTAACCTTCATCCTCTCTCTCATGCTCCTTTCTCCGTCCACTCCACTCTCATCAATATTCTCATCCTTCTCTTATCCACTTCCTGACACCCTCTATAACCTCTCACTCTTTCTCATAACTTTCCTCTTATGTAGCCCCCTCCGACTTGGCAGACCGCCTGCAGTCACTCTCTCACCGGCGTGACGTTGCTTTCCTGTGCGTCTTCTATAAATACTTTTACGGCTTCTGCTCCGGTGAACTTAGATCACTGGAGTCCCCTAGGTACGAATTTGCACGAGATAATAGATTAGCAACTAGATCCACCTTTTACAGTGAAACCTATAAAATGTAACCGCAATTTCTACTCCAACATCTTCTTTTCTTGCACCTTCCGCCTGTGGAATTCCTTTCCACATACTTGCTCCCCGACAGCTACAATCTCTAGGAGTTTAAATGTAAGGTCAATAGACACCTCCTAACACAATAACTCGCACCCATTCTCTCAAACACCCTTCTTATGTACCTCCTTACCCGTCTATTACCCCCTCGTTCTGACATTTCCTATATCTAATCACTCTTTCTCTTCACCTTCCCCTAAGTAACCCCCTGCGCAATAGTGGCAGTGGAATGCCTTGCTTGGAGTGAAATGATTTGAAAAAAAAAACCAAAAAAACAAAAAAATGCCTTGCTTGGGCGATATGATTATATAAAAAAAAAACAATTAATTCTTATCATTTTTATTTTATTAAATTAAAAAAAAATCTTCTAAACCAAACATAGCAGAATTTCGAGTAGAATAAAAACAGATATTGTTACCTATTATTTATGAAAATCATTACGGCACTGAAACTATTCCTAAAGATATGAACTGATGTTAGCTTAAATTTAGTACACCTCTAAAAAAATATTTATTCAATAACAATGTTTAGTGTGGCCACCCTTATTTTCTATTACTTATTGTAGGTGTGGCGACATTGGTTTCATTAGATTTAAAAGAATAGACACTGGAATATTTTTTCACCCTGACCTTAGTTAGTTGCAGATACGGCTTGTCAAGATGAGGAAGTATGGTAACTTTTTATATTACTAATGTTATTAGAAAGCCACCTGTAAATTGCAAGAGACATTAGCACTAAAATATCTATATTTCCAACTGGCAAGGGGGAAAGAAATCCTGGAGTTTTTACTCTGTCTTCGTCTATTCAAATGTGACTAGAAATTTTGTTAAATTCACCCATGTCCTTCTTACTTTGTTTTCTGTTTTGTTTATGAAAAAAAACTTTTTTTTCTACCGACCAATATAAAGAATACCATGAACATTGCATGCGACAAATAAGGGAGTTCTAAAGAGAAAAATACCTACAAAAAATTAGTGGTGATAATCGGAAAGTGACATCAACATATTTTTGGTATAGAGTGGTGGGCGCGTACAACAAGCAAAGAAGGTTTAGTGAATTGCCATTGGTAATAAATAATTATAATATGTAATATCGATCCGCCTACACGAGGCATTACAAAACACATTGCAAACAAGAAAAAATAATCAAAGAACAACCTACATGACAAGTTTGTGCAAATTGCAAATGAAGATAAGTATCACAAAATGATAGACAAGTCGTAAGGAAGAAAAGTTTTTGCCAAGAGAGACAAGAAATTATGGAAAGCTATGACCACTCGACATCTTGAGTTTACACAACATATAAAAGATTTAAAAATGGGACTTCAATATTTATTCATACGACAGAAAGAAAGTGAACAATCTGTAAAAGACAGATGGACAGAGACTGATGTTCAGGATAAATTCAGGAATTGTTTTATTCATCTGTTTTTTTTTTATTATTGATGGCAAAGTTTTTGCCGAAAGTTCTGAGTGCTTTTTGTAGACAAATGTTAAGTTCACGAGATATGAATTGTGAGTGTTTTCGAGCAAACATGTCACAAAGAACTTTCTTGAGATATCTCCACGAGCAAAACTCACAGGACTCAGTCAAAGAACCTTGGAAAGGCCAATAGGAATGTATTGAAATGGAAGCTAATTATACGTTAAGCGTCGCTTAAGTTTGACACAAAGCCACAAATATACGACATTCAGCTGTGATCGAAATCAATACTTGCCAAATATCATGTACAAATCGATTTGTATACCATTACACCCTAAGTAGTTTAGCTTCTTCTTCAATGTGCCCTGTTCTTTCAGGACGTAGGCGACCATGGCTTTCCATGTCTCTCTTAGCACGCTTTCTCTTGTTACACTACACAACCCTCGTTCTCTAATTCACCTGATCAGGCCCTTCAAATATGTTATTTGCTGCTTTCTCCTCTCTCTTTTTTTCCCTTTGTCTAACCTGTTAGTGTCAGGTTCTCCAAGCTTTTCTTCCTCATTGCATGTCCCAGGAAGTTTAGCTGTCTCTTTCTGATGCACAGTATTAATTTCTTTTTCGTTTTCCATTCTTTCCAAAACCTCATCATTGCTCATATGCTCAATCCATGATATCCGCAGAATCTTTCTGTAAAACCACAATTGCTTCAAGTTTTTCCTTCCTCTTTGTTGATATTGTCCAGCATTCACTGCTATATTGAAGAACTGAAATAACATAGCAATCCAGTACTCTTTTATTTGTTTCTAGCGAAATTTTCCTGTCTCTTAATATTCTACTCAACTTCTGGAACGCGTCCTTCGTCATGCCAATTCGCCTTCGGATCCCTGTGTCGCACTTTCCGTCTTCTGTTAGAACACTTCCCAGGTATTTAAATTTTTGTACCTGCTTGATTTTAGTACTCCCCACCTCTATTTGGCATTTTGGGCTGCTATTTTTGCTGATGACCATGCATTCGGTTTTCTTGCAGTTTATTTGTAGTCCTTTTTTGTCACTCTTTTCAGCTAACTTCTGTAGAAGTTCCTGTAGTTTCCTTTCCGTGTTTGCGTGTTTGCTATCAGCACTGTATCATCAGCGTACCTTAGGTTGTTTAAATGGTGGCGCCTGATTACAAATCCTGGCATAACATGTAGAGTTCTCAGAATATTCTCGCTGTACAAGTTGAATAGATCCGGTGAAAAGACACATCCTTGTCTTACGCCCTTTTCTATCTTTGTATATCTGCTGAATTTGTTACCTGTTCGTATGCTGGCAGTTTGCTGCCAGTAAAGATTCTTGATTACTTTTATGTCTTCCCCAAATATGTCGAGGATGCTGAGCATCTCTATCAATTCTTTGTTTTGTTATTTGTCAAACACTTTTGCATAATAAATGAAATATAGATACAAGTCCTTCTTCATTTGTATTGCCTTTCGGAAAGCATCCTAATCACAAATATGGCGTTCCTTGTTCTAGTGTCTTTGGCGAACCCCGCACTGTTCTTGTCCTATTTCTGGCCCGATTCTGGTTCTCGTTCTGTTCATCAGGATTCAAACGACCAGTTTTGTAATGTGGCTCATTAAACTAAATTGTTCGGTGGAGTTCGCACTCGTTTGCACTCGTTTGCACCTGGCTTCTTAGGCAGTGCTATGAAGATCGACTTGCTGGGAGTCATCTGGTATTACACCACTATTATAAATTTCAATGATTATTTCTGTAATTTTCTCTATGCCAAATTTTTCCAGGGTTATCAGCAGCTCTACTACAATTCTGTCTGGTCCAACTGCTTTTTTTCTTTTCAGTTTGGCTATTGCATCTTCCACTCCGGACTTTAATATTTCCTGTCCGTCCTCATCTTTGTATATTATTGGTTGCTCTCTTGCGGAAAAGAGATTTTATATATTCTTCCCATCGCTGGATTATTTCGTTTTTCTCCAATATGATCGTTCCATCCTTGGATTTTATACATCCTGCTAAGAAGCAGGTTTTTGTTCTGTCAGTTCTTTTATTTCTTTATGCATGTCTGCTTCATTAGTCCTGCTCAATTTCTCTACTTCTGCACATTTGTCATTGAGCTATTCCTCTTTAGCCTGCATGCATTTGCGCCTAATCTCCCTGTGTGGTTTCCTGTATTCCATTCCATGTTTTTGGTATCGCTTTCTGTCTCCTTTGGATCATGTCGAGAATCTCTTCAGTTATCCACTCGTTTTTTCTTCTGCGTCTGGTTTCTTTTGGGGCAATCATTTTTGCTGATGTCACTAGCGCTTCCTTTAGTGAGTCCCATTTCGAGTTTCTTTTTCCAGTTTGTTCTTCGTATTTGTTTTTCACGCTGTTCGTGTATTCTTTCTTCAGGTTGTGGTCATTCACGAGCGTGTTGTATTGTAGTCTTGGTTCTGCACTAGGCTTCTTCAATCTCCGGAGTTTCACTCTCAGGTTGCAGATGACTAGGAAGTGGTTGCTTATACAGTCGGCGCCTGGATAGGTTTTGCATTGATCAACTGCATTTCTAAATCTCCTGTTTATGGTTGTGTAGTCTGTTTGATTTTTTGTGTCGCCTCCTCGGCTTCTCCATGTCCATAGACGTTGTGGGTGTTCTTGAAACCAGGTGTTACTTATTACCTAGTTGTTTGCTGTGCACCAATGGACCAATTTTTCGCCCCGTTCGTTGCGGATTCCTAATCCAAAGTTACCAGTTGTCTCATCATTCCTATCCTTGCCTACTTTGGCATTCAAATATTCCAGGATGATTCTAATTTCTTGGCTTTCACATTGAGCTTTGGAACAGTCAAGAGTGGAGTAAAAAGATTTTATTTCTTCATCAGTGCTTTGAGTTGTTAGTGAACAGACGACTACAACTGCGATGTTTAACGGTCTCCCTTTCAGTTTGACCATGTGAACTCTTTCAGAAGACTAGCAGTATCCCAGAACGCATTATTTTTATTTCCTTGTCCAGTATTAAACCGACTGCTTTTTTGTTATTTTTGTCTCCTGCGTATATTATCCTGTGGTTGTCTCTGCTGAAGTCTCCATTGTTTGGCCATCTGGTTTCGCATATTCTTAGAATAGTGATGTTCAGCCTGTTCGTCTCCTGCTTGACATTCTCTAGTTGACCAAAGTTGTTGTACGTTCTGACGTTCCATGTCCTCAAGGCAATACTTTCTTTGTCGCGCACAGTCGCAGGGTAACGGTCCAGAGACACCTGTTGCTCATGTCGTACCTTCCCGGGCGAAGGATAAATTTTTGAAAATAGAGTCCCCTTTACGACGTTGGTGCTAACAGTCGCCAGATGACGATCAGGTGACACCTTTTGCCCATGTCGATCCTTACCGGGTGAAGAGTTGCTTCCTTTTGAATTAACCCCCTTCACGCCGTTAGGTTTCATATATTTATTGTGAAAACCCATGATTATGTGCGGGATAGTGGAGTGGCACCCCGTTGCCTTCTCGACGGGGATTTATTGAGACATCACCTCTAGTTAGCTGACCGCTGACTCCTTAAGATTTCTTCCGCCCTTTGTAGGTTTAATTTTTTTCCTATCGGGTTGCTAACACCCCTTAAAAAAGAGAGAGACCGGGGTAGGCGGAAAATAGAACATGGATATTAATTATATACTTAATATAAGTTCAAATAACTAGTCATGTAGAGGAAGATATGTCAATTCCCCAGATTAGCATTTCGTTACCAGTACACAGAAAAAGCAGGAAATTTTCTTTGAATTTTCATGTATATTTCAAAGACAATACATTTTCTCGTCATTTTTTGATAACTTCGGCCATTCAAATCTTCAGTTTAAAGAAATATGAAAGATCCAGAGAAAGAGACAAACAGACAATAACAAGAGGGGAAGGGGAAATTGAACGCAATGCAATATTTGACATTAAAAAACAAACAAACAAACACTATAACATTTAAATTAAAATTAATCCAATTCTTTTAGAAATTGATACAGAAAAAATCTGAAAGGGTAATATTTAGACAAAACATTGAAAACATGGGTGAAACGATTTTTTAAAAAACTAGTCTAAACTAACAAAAGACAAGATCGTCTGCAAAACTAAAGCTTTGCATTTTGTTACCAGTAGATAGAAAAAGCTTGAAATTTTCTTTAAATTTTTCATGTATATTTCGAAGACAATACATTTTCACGTCATTTTTAGTTTAGTTAAAAACGTACTGAGCTATAATGTAACATCAATCCTTCTTAATAGCAGTGAATGCCGGACAATCTAATCACAGAGAAGGATAGACATAAATCAACAGAAATGTGTTCTTACAGAAGGCTGTTGAGAATACCATGGAGATACGAAGAAGTTTAAGAGAAAATGTAAACAAAATGGTCACTTATACTTAACATCAGAAAGCGGCCGTTGAAGAGTTTAGGGGGCATAATGAGGAAAGAGGGTTTGAAAAATTTGACACCCGTAGGATATACTGAAGGTAAGAAGGAAAGAAAAAAGCGGGTGATATACCTACCTACTGAGCGTGTGTAAATAGATGGCAGAACAGGTATTAGGAATGACGGCGAAAAGATAAAAATTGTTAAGAGTTAAAAAGGACAGGAAATTGTGGACGGCTAGGATCAGCCATGTTTTGAAGTGATACAATTTAGGAAGAAGAAAAAGAAGCACGTAGGTTGGGGTCTACTGAGCAATGACAAACAATAGCATCTCATGTTTACAAAGTTCTTTTCTTACTCAAAGTGTTTATATAGTATTGCAGCAGTATTTCTGCGTGACATTGGATACATGTATAAATATTTTCATTGATATAATGGGGAACAATACGTTGTGTTTATCTATTGCCGCCATTTAGCCTTTCAGCCAGTTTCTTCAGCCATTCTGCAAAGACAATTTACAAGGGATGCTAAAAAGCATTCGGAGCGACACCTTATTACAAAATGGACGAATAACAATTCTAAAGCTCTTTTGATAACATCAAATTTTACAAGCGCCCCTTTTTTTTTACATATTATGGGTTCACTAGTAGGTTCTTTAGCTATGGATCGCACCCAGTCTCAGAGTAGGCAAATCCGAGGAGAGTCTGGAGATGTTTAATATGACTTTGTTATCAGTCGTCTGGAAAATTTTGGCTATGTTGAATAAGATTTGGCACGACTCCTCACAATTGGAATAAATGTAAAAATAAACATTTTGAAAATGTTAGATATATCGAAATTATCAGAGCCCCACGTTCTATATATTCAATATGTTCCATAGCATATTCTTCAGTCTTGGATCGTACCCAGTCTAACAGTAGAAAATTCTGAAGTGGATTGTTTGAAAACGCCAATATGTCTAAAAGTTACTACAGTCAAAAATTATTCGCCACCTTATAGAAATTATGAAATAATATTGTTTTATGAAAATTGTGTTGTTATTCCTTCTTAAATCAACACTCAATACAGGCAGCTTTTGAAAATGAAATACTATACTGATTCTTTAACATTCTAAAAGGTTTTGAAGAAAACAATATATTTGTGCCACGTACCGCAATAACTCATTCATTCTGTAATTATGGTGAAGGTAGTTGATACGTGCAAGTTGATAGATATACAACTCCTAATATTTCCATATTTCTGTCTATATTTCTGAGATGAGGTAGTATTTACATTATTCAGACTATTGTTTTCATTTTTGTTGCCATTTGTACGACGTTTCGGCCGTTGTACGCTCCAGCTCTCTTCAGGTGTTAGGAATTTCGAACCGAACACTTTATTACAATCTTTGGGGTATTTCATCCTTATTTCTTGCCTAAAGCCTCGATTGGAAGTCATGAGTTACCTGCAAGTTACTTGTTCACCACTGCTGTAGCCACTGAACTCACAATTCTAACAGTTAAGTCAGGAAGTAACCAGCCTCTATATACCAACGTCAAAGTGACTCCTCTCTCACAATGTTTAATAATCACGTAAGGAACTATAAAAATGATTAAAGGCAATGTTCATTAAGAAACGTTGCACAATTGATTATTGAGGCAAGAATGTTGACCTATGTGATTATTTGATGTGTTTTGGTCTTATTGTTCGATATTAAAATAAAATGCTGTTGTGGGCATATCTTAATATTCTTTCAAATTTGTTATTTCATTATTTGTGAAAAAAAAAGCATATGAAATTTCCATGAAAATGTGTAGGATTTATAGCTTTATTCGTAATTTTGGGGTTGGCTGAATTATTTTGACACAAACTGTATATAATTATTTAAAACTAAAAAAATAATAATTAATTTATCTGCTTTCACTATGTTTGAGTTTTATGGAATTTTCATTCAATCTGTATCAGATGTTATTGAAAATTGAATTCATTTAAGGATCAAATTTTATTAAGATATAGTTCAGAACACCACAATTTATACTAATGCTGCTTAACAAGTCAAATGCACTCAAAGGAAATCGAACAACGCAAAAATAAAACGGAGCAGAATTTTAATCTTTCTTCATGTATCATTCTCTGATTAATCTTTACTAAAAAGCGAAAGATTTATAAGAAAGATTATAAAAGATTTATAAACGTTTCTTGTTTGTTCTTTATCACATAATTCTGTTGGATTCCGATCCATAATTGATCTGTAATTGATCCCAATGCATATCAATAAACGCATATATGTGAATAAATCTTATATTCTGAATATTGTGAAACTCGACAGAAATGTTTATAAAATGATGACTGAAACTCTTATGAACGTCTTTTGAGAGCAGCAGTCGAACTAATGCACCCAGTAGGTTTGGCGACATAGCTTTCTTGTTTCATCACTACTTTTCACGTGAATCACTCAAACAAACGGTTATCTATCTATCTATCTATCTATCTATCTATCTATCTATCTATCTATCTATCTATCTATCTATCTATGTCAGTTCATTATCTATCTATGTCAGTTCATTATCTATCTATCTATCTATCTATGTCAGTTCATTATCTATCTATCTATCTATCTATCTATCTATCTATCTATCTATCTATCTATCTATCTATCTATCTATCTATCTATGTCAGTTCATTATCTATCTATCTATGTCAGTTCATTATCTATCTATGTCAGTTCATTATCTATCTATCTATCTATGTCAGTTCATTATCTATCTATCTATCTATCTATCTATCTATCTATCTATCTATCTATCTATCTATGTCAGTTCATTATCTATCTATCTATCTATCTATCTATCTATCTATCTATCTATGTCAGTTCATTATCTATCTATCTATGTCAGTTCATTATCTATCTATCTATCTATCTATCTATCTATCTATCTATCTATCTATCTATGTCAGTTCATTATCTATCTATCTATCTATCTATCTATCTATCTATCTATCTATCTATCTATCTATGTCAGTTCATTATCTATCTATCTCAGTCTCTTTACCTTTCCCAGTCTGTTCACATCGATCTTTCCATCTGTTCTATTTATGTATCTCTCTATCGATCCAACTATTTTACTGCGCTTATTATCGATCCCAGTGCATTAATATCCACTTGTTTATCAAAAAGTGAACCAAAATATTGAAGTAAGGAAAGGAGAAAAAGACTGGAGTTTGACAGGCGAATTGACAGAAGCGATCTGAATTTTGGACAAATGCACGGCCGATTTTAAACGAGAAAGGCCAAGGTGCGTTCCAGGATGATTCATAAAACCTTAACCGAAAATACTGTGTCTCTTTTAAGACGTTTGATTAGCTTAATTCCTCTGTTCGGGATCTTTACTGACTGAAGCATTTGTTTACTATTCAGAGATCATCATATGTCATGCGCGTTTTCATGATGTTTTTTAGGACTACGATTTCATTGGATGGATAAATATGTGGAAAAATGGTTTATCTTTTGCATTAATATTATTCTTTACTTGACTCTTCTTATTTTAGCCATTACAGCGTTCCTAGAAGTTAAAAACAAAGTCAGTTGTGTGTGGCTAAATACTGTACGTAGCAAAAAACTGGTGAGGGCGATCTTAATCTTTATTTGTTAATATTTCATAAATGAATTTTCTGTTTCGGTAATATCATGAAAGGTAACACGATAATAAATAGAAACAGAAATCTTGCGTTTTGTGGCGAATATATGACTAGATATGCGTAGTGGTGCAGTGGAGATGAACTAGGAACGACAAATCGGAGAGCCGAGTTCGAATTCCAGTTGAATTCCTTACTTTCACTTAAGCACAAATACCCTTGGGAAAGGTATTAATCCGTCTTTTCCTTCCAGTTATGGGTTAAACAACAGGACAGATTGGGTTCTATAGCCTTGGCTGGCAACCAGTCTACCGCAGAAAGCAATGGCAACCTACTGCGAGATAATTTTCTAAAGAGACATGACTGACATGCTCGCCTAAAGCGTTTATCGCTTTGGCACTTCACTGACTGATATGATTAGTTAAACATTAGTCGCATTGGTGTATGTGAGGATCATTCTAAGATCTGTGGGTAATGAATCAATGTTAGTAGGAAGCATTACGCGGCCCATAATTTACTTGACAAGAACACACACACACACACACACACACATATGTAACTGCATTACAATTAAAAACATACGTGTGAAAATTAAGTGAATTTTCAGGCTAGCTATCGGGGACCCGAGTTCGAATTCCAGTTGAATTCCTTGCATTCACTTACGCGCAAATACCCTTGGGAAAGGTATTAATCCGTCTCTTCCCTCAAGTTATGGGTTAAATAATAGGACAGATTGGGTTCTATAGCCTTGGCTGGCAACCAGTCTACCGCAGAAAGCAATGGCAACCTACTGCGGGATAATCTTCTGCCCAGTCAGTCATGTCTCGAGAGAGAGATGATCGCCCAAGCGTGTTTCACGTATGGCACTAAACTGACTGACTGAACCTCTGCCAAAACGCGCCCAATAAATAACTAGAGCTATAATATATATATTTTTTATATAACAATTTCACCCTAAGCAAGGCAGTACTGCCACTGATGCGCTGGGGGTTACGTGCGAGGAGAGTGAGAAGAGAGAAGAACAAGGTACAGGGAATGTCGGTGAAAGGATAAGAGAAAGATGGGAATACTGGTGCGCAGGACGTCTTGGGGGAGTAAAGCGAGAAGGACGAAGAAAAAATACAGCGGGTGGCAGGAAAAGGATAGGAATCAAGAAGATAAAAGATGGCAACTGCCGTTGCACTTAAACTCTTAAAGATTATAGCGATCAGGGAAGCAAGTATACGGAAGAAAGCCCCACAGACAGAGAGTGCGGGAAAAGAAACTGATGTAGTTGAAGTGACGGTTACATTTAACAGTTTTGACTGGGAAGGATTCAACTTAGTTGCCAATCTAGTAGAGTAAATTCATGTAGAGGAAGCACCTGGGAAATAAGCTCGTGAAAATATTTGTAGAAAAGACAGAGGGAAGCCACATCCCGTCGGTGAGAAAAGTTACAGAAGTCGAGCTGCCAAATCAGGGTCGATTACATTGCAGATCCTCCTTTGAATTTTGTTGAGAACCACAAGATGAATAGCGGGAGTGTCCGACTAGATATGAAAACAGTATTCAATGCACGAACCAATAGTAGATTTGTATAGGTGCAAGATGGATTCTGGCGAGAAAAACTTACTTGCCTGACACAGTGACCCGACCTTCCTAGCAATAGCTGTAGCAATTGCTTCGATGTAGTCGTTCCACGAGGCTGGCTGAGAGAGTGAGACCGAGAAAGCGCGGTATTTATGGGAGACTAACAGGATCCATACTGACAGAAGGTAGGAGAGGTTTTCTATGATGGTAACAGGAGAACAGCTTCGTTTTGGAAGCATTAAAATTTGCGAGCTACTTCTTGCCCCAGTCCACCACAGAGTAGAGGTCCTTAATAAGAGAAGCAGCAAAGTTTACTTTGTCAACCTTGGCAGATTTCTTATTTAGACGGAAGTAAATGGTGGTGTCGTCGGCTAATTGTGAACTGATTACACAAGGAAGATCATTGACGGAGATCAGGAAAATCGTAGGACCTAGAATATAGCCTTGAGGAACATCCGCGTTTGTGTTATAGGATGTGGAATTATTCCCGTTCAATACCTTCATTACGCGATTTGACAGGAACGAGTGAATTAGATCGAACAAGCGTCCATTGATACCTTAGCCTTGTAACTTGCAAAGACGGGCAGCATTTCAAACGTATTGGAGATATCCATGGCAACAGCTGGAGCTCGTTTTATTCGAAAGCCTAGAATCTGTATTCGCTGATGGTCGTTAGTATATAAGCGGTAGACCTGGCTAAGCGGACACCATACTGTTTGTCAGAGAATAGGTTGTGGGATGTGAGATGCTGTACCACTTCAGCATTGATAATAGCCTCGAACACTTTGCCAAAAATTCATATGAGGTTGATGGGACGATAATTAGAAGAGTCAGAGGATTCTTCAGAGTTTTTAAAGACAGGAATTAAAGAAGAGGACTTCCAACAAGCAGAAAAGCAAGAAGCAGAGAGTCAATAGTTGTAGAGTTTGGAGAGGACAGGGTAGAGTTCAAGGGTACATTTTTTTAGGCCGACGACTGGGATTCCTTCACCTTCGCTTTCCTTATGGGAATCAAACTTAGAAATTATGTTAGAGACCAGAATGGGGGCCATGTATTCGTCACTCAGTTTAACCTCATTTCTAGGTTGGAAGTATGTGGGTACTCTAGATGAGTCCAATGCAGAGTTGGAGAAGAATTTGCTAGCTAAGCGCTCAACGTTGTTTGATGTGGCTGTGAGGACCTCATATTTATTGAATAAAGAGATCGAGGGTCTGTTGTTGTTTACCACACCTTTGCAGAACCGCCAGTAGTCTTTGGAACTCAATTGTGGGATGCTATGCACTGCTTCATTCTATCAGCAAACAACAACTTAGCATCATTTAGGAACTTCTTGCTCTCATTACTGACAGAGACCAAAAGCGCTTATTATAGTCGGACGCGTCGCTTCAGTAAAGCCAAAAGTGATTTCTGTGAGCAAGCAGAAGAGCAAGCAGAAGAGAGCCAATGAAATGAATGAAGTTCAAGTCGGAACTTCTTGACTGGGAGAAATCATCGATGCCAGCTATCACCCAGGGGGAGATCTCAGCGGCGCAATATTCAACAGTGAGATTAAACACTTTGAAGATTAAAGAGAAATTCCTTTAACTAGAGGGTGATGCTTTCTGACATAAACATTCAAGCTATGAATGTGGACACCGAAGTCCTTTTCAAGGAAGGCTAGTAAGAATAAAAAAAAATCAGAGGAAAGGCTTGTGGGGTTAAGGTTAGTTTCGCAGAGAGGTATGATGCCTGAGGACCTTTCGTGAAGAAAAGATTCCACACTGCGAAAGTTGGTACGTATACCGTGGATGTTAGATAAAGAAATGTTGGAAGGTTTAGGGGATTTTTGTGTGGTTGGTTTAGATTTGTATCTTTGATTGTGAATATTCATTATGAAATATTTTGGCAAGGATTTAATAAATTAAGAACATATTAATTGGCTTATCTGATTGACCGAATAAAATGCTCATCAGATTTTTTACACATAAAAAATAGCACTCAGAATCGTGCTTTAGACCTAGGATATATATATATATATATATATATATATATATATATATTATAACTTTAAACCAAAAGGAAAAGCAGGTAGGTAAATCCCAAAAATTCGATCCTAATTAATATTAATTACATTAATATTAAAACTGATAAAGGTGGAGGGCTCAATGCAATTTATATTCAAATTACAGAGCCAGTTATAAAATAAAACAAATTCTGATGTTCAAATTTGTTGAATGGCCATTTCTACGAAAATTTTCGTAGAAAATTTTCTACGAGAAATTTCTCGTGTCATCAGCAACGAATTTTTTTTTATTTCAAAAAGCCAAATGACAAAATGAACAAAGATATTTTACCGGTAGAAGTTCAAAAAACATTTTCATCACGGAAAATTAAAGGGGTGGGATTAATAAGAAAGCAAACAGAACTCTATGTCTATTTTTATTTTTACACACACACACATATATATATATATATATATATACGGGGTAAATTCAGTTGTGTATGAGCAAATACTGTAACAAGGAACTGTAAAAAAAACATGTTTAATCCTTATTTGTCAACATCCTACAAAAATTTACTTTAGAAGATAAGTGTTGTTTGTTTTTCTCCGTTTCACGTTAAACTAATTTTTACTTCTTGTCTGCTACAAGCAAATCCGGAAATTTTATCTGTCATGTTGTGTGGATATTCCCTCTCTTACTTTAAACGTCTATTGGGGCTCAAGCTTTCCATTTTCTAAATGATTTTATTTTTTTAAGTACTGAATTTGTTGTCCTGAATTCCCCGCCTACAGTAATATCGATTTTCTATCCGGATTAACATAATTCCGGCGTAAAATGAAATGGAGCACGAAAAGCTCCTTCTGTTGCAATTACAGATTCACCAGTCTTTGACAATGTTTGAACAGCAAAACTTGGATCAATTTGCACTGATCCAAGTTATGATGTAATTAATGTATTTGAAACGTAATGGTAAGACATCATTTAGATTATTTAATTTAAGCTCACTAGCATCATACAGGTGAAAATGTCGGAGGTATTTCTGCTGCACCCTGTATAATGCAAACAGTGTAAAGGTTTTGATTAAATTCACGTTAATAAGAATGATAAAAAATACTTTACACTGCTGTTATATAAAAAAAGTGGCAAAATTTTCTCGCGATAATGATTGTATTGATAACAATTAAACTTTGTGGTGTTCACCCCATACAAGGCCCGAGAGCCACTAGAGCTAGGTGTAACAGAGTAAGGGGTACAGCGTTTGTGGAAATGTGCGAAAGATACCGGTTGAACCGAGACTTGAACAGCTCAAGATTGGGAGTCGGTTCCACAGAGCTGGAAAAATTAACTCAAGTGGAAATTATTTCTCAGTAACAAAATCGGATGGAATGATGACGGTTCGCTACAATACGAGTAGGTTAAGTTAGAAGTGTTGAACCTAAGGAAAGTAGAACTTTCCATGGAAGTAGCGACAGAGAGGTGTTCTAAGATAAAAAAAATAATTACTGACAAGGACGTAGAGACGCTTTTGATCTTTATCGAGAATGGAAAGTGAAGACTGGGTAGTTCGTGCCCAAATATGACAGCAGTACCCTATTTTAGGCTGGTCCTGGGCATGACGGTAAACTACATACGGCAGCAAGGCCTCTGATTGAGAGGTTGTGAGGAGCATCTTAATTGCTGTTGTTCTCATGTCCACCCTGACCTGTTAGGGTCCTAGCTATGGGTAAATAGTTAATTGGGGTCAAAACAATATGGAAGTATAAAAATAGATTTTTATAGAAATATATACATAAAAATTGACTTTATAGAAAAAATATATTTTTGAAGGAAAAATATTACCAAGAATACAGTTTTGAAGAAAAAAATGATTACCATAACGCATTTTTGAAGGAAAAAAATTATTCTCAGCAAAACTGTTGTAGATTTAGAAAACCACGCAATATAATAATAACAAAAACAGATGAGAGAAAAATGT
>JBBBDQ010001322.1:295000-362500 GCA_037127315.1 Ascarosepion bandense
CAAGAAAAAGCGATGGAAAGTTTTTATAGAAGTCCAAGAAACCTCTCGAAATGCTGAATACTGCTTGTGATTCCAATGCGTCGCGTTGTCGACGAAGTCTGAATCATAATTGCTTTATATTATCACGAAATTTATGAGAGTTCGTTTTTAATTTTGATTTTTTTAATATTATTTTTCAAATGTTTCAACGATTCCGTTTTTTGTGTGTTTATCTAACTATCGTGAACATTACAAAAGGCTATTAAAAATATGACTCGCTGGTAAATAACAGTTGTTGATCCCAACAAATATCTTAGACTGATCATTTAAAAGTTCAATGAGCGGGAGATGCTCGGGATCGATACGAACAGTCAATTCGACGACATGCTCCCAGAAATGGCGCACTCAAGGACATTGGTAGAAAGCGAGCGCGGCCGTTTCTTCTAAACCAAGATCATGCCGATAACAATTGGGCATATTAGCCCAACAGTCTTTGAAACCCATGTCATGGAAAGATTGCGCGTTCCGGATTAATTGCCAGGCAAACAAAGAGCTCAGGGTTGCCGAAGTAATCCGCTGCTGGCGTCTAGCCCTAGAAAGAGTGCAACTCAATCTCTTACAAGACGAGCCGCTTGTTGTTCTAGACCGTGGAAGTTCACTGGGTAACACTATCAGTGTTCCTTATACACACACGTTAAACCATGTATCGATAGACCCCGGATTCGAACCCCGGAATAGATATTTGGAGAATATCTCTGTGTGCATATTTTTTTCTTTTTCTTAGGAATGGCTGAGAGAGAGAGAGAGAGAGAGAGAGAGAGAGAGAGGCGCTGGTGTGGCCAGGAGAAAGGCGAAACACAAGGCATTCACGAAAATGACATCAACTGAGATGATAACGATTTAACAATGACGAGATGTCAAAGGTTGCCTTGTGAAAAGGAGACAATTGTTTCTTTCTTTCTTGTCTGTCTGTTTCTCTCCCTTGCTCTCTCAGAGAAGCGATAACGATCGACTGAGATGGAATTATCGGTTGAGTTTAGAAAAAGATCACCCACATAAGGATGGAATTGTAATTAACGCTGAAGGGTGACTGTATAAAGTCAACAGAAACGTGTCTCCAAACTCCCAGAATGGCGAAAACAAACCGTAAGCGGGTGATTTAAGCCAGATGCCCGTAGTTGTCGTTAGCTGCTCCGACGAACTTACACTTCTGTTCTATCGAACTTAGGTCATTGGTGCCATCTACACAAGAATTTACTCAAGCAACAAAACTGTCAACAAGGTCCTCCCTTTTACAGTTAAGTTTACCAAATGCAGCCGATAATTCTACACCAGAGCTTCTTTTTTAGCATTTTCCGTTTGTGGAACTCCCTTGCTTTCCTGAAAGCTATAACCGCCAGAAATTTAAATGCAATGTCAATTCTCTTCTCTTATCGACTTTAGTCCAGTCCTCCCCTCGTTCTTTCTGCATCACCCGGGTATACTTTTCTTTTCCTTTCTCACTCTACTTTCGCAACTGTCATCACACCTGTGTTCCCATTATTCTCTTGCCCTTTCTCTGACACCCCATAGAACTGGTTCGTCTTTGTGTTAGCACTCCTCCTGCTGAAACTTTTACTCTCTTATGTATCCCCCTGCGCATTAGTGGTGGTACAGCCTTGCTTGTGGTGAAATGATAAAAAATGACTTTAATGGTGAAACATTCCGACCACTTACCACCTCATACCATATTAAAACGGTTCAAACAAAATGACAACGGATTTGAAAATCAAGTCAGAACGTCACAGAACAGAACAGAGAACGTTAGAGAGACGAGAGAACCAATCGAAACGCGTAGAGTAAAGACGTGGAAAGATTCCCCCCTCTTTCTCTCCCACCACGCTAGTAACATATGCATCCATGAGGATGAGAGCATAAAGACTGTATTATTTCTAACAACAACAAAAATAGTAGCAGGAGTAATGTGTAGACTGTGAAGAAAGTTGGATTGTATTTTCTTTTAATTTTTTTTTACTCTCTCCCTCTTTTGCTGTACAAAGAGGTACAATATAATGATTAGTCCACATAGACTGGCCTTCGCTACTGTCTTGTTATTTTTTGTTCTTCTCTGTTTTCCTTATTTCTGTATAATGCACCCAACCGTCTCTTGGTTTTCAGTTATCGAGGAATGTAGCATGAAGACGACCGCCTTTATTTCAGGTCTGTAGCTTTCTCTGCGATTAGAAATCACAACGTGGCAGAGGAAGTGAAAACTTTCGACCGGTCATTTGACATCTTCGATCACCTGGGGGCGGAGCGGAAGCAAACAGCTGCAGACTCAGGTGCGACTAACTTACGGCCAGTTAACGCACGCAACATACAGCCTGAGACCGGGGGTGGATGGTGTTATAACTGGACCGGGGAGTAACCCGCAAGATTGGTCGACATTCGAGAAAGAATTCGGACTGTTTCCAAGGATTAAGTCAGCATTCAACTGGGAGGAGTGAGAATAAGGCTAGTGAAAGGGTTCCTAACACTACTCGCCCAGAGCAAATCTTCCGTCAACGCACGGCGCAAGAAAACCAACCTCTTGACATGCTGATGACACTCCAGCTGTAGCATTCTCAGCAAACCATAACAGGGATGCTGGACATAGGTTTCTCTGTGGACCTTTGGCTTGCGTCCACTCTACAAGGTTTAACTTGTCATGTATTTCCAGGATAGAATTAATGAAGTGATATAATAAAATTGTAGCTTATTAATTTCGGCCAGAAACATCTGGCGTTTAGAGGTTCTGAAATGTATTTTATGACTTTTAGTGACCGAGAAAAGACTTTTATTTATTTGTTTAATCAGTAATAACACAAATAAGTTTTATATACTGTTTTCAGAAAATATCAGAAAGATGCTGAAAAGTTATCAAACTGACCATATGGTAGTTCATGAGTAAATTCAAATTATTTGATTTTGGAAAGTAGGTTCTATCGATAAGTTTTCAACACCATCGCATACACATTTTCCCATCAATAAAATTTCCCTGAACGTTTTTTTAATACACTTTAGATAATGTAAACATACAACCAGACTTGACAAATCATCAAACGTTCACATAAACAAGCAGTAATATTAAAAGCAATCCATGACACGAACGCTGGTCACAGGCTTCTCTGCAAACCTTTGGCTTGCGTCCAGGCCACAATGTTTAACTTGTCATGTATCTCCAGGATGAATTAAGGAAATTATATAATAAAATTGTAGCGTATAGATCCTTCTGACGTTTGATTGTAACTTATCGATTTTGACCAGATCCTTCTCTTTGCGTCGGTATAAGCAAAAATAAACCTTAAAATATCAGCCGTATGTTTAAAAAAGTACATATATCGTTACGACCAGAAGAGAAAACGTGTGTCCTGTAATATTTGCTATTTGTTCATAGATTCATTTGGCATGGCCTAGGGATGTTAGATAGCTAAAACTTGGGGCAACTTTAATGTTACTTCTGTCTTCTCTCGACAGGCTATCGAACCAGATTTTCTTTTTGGCCAGCAAGACCACCGACTGCCTCTGACTCTTGTTCTGTCGTTCTCCTGTCACTCCCGGCACTCACCTACCACCATACTGTCCATCAGTATGACATGTGACGTAATCCGCTAATAGACGACACATTACTTACTTATTTTAACCGTGATACTACATGTAAAAGCCCACAACCAAAACTCACTATCTTCTAACAGAGTTTCACTTGATCACGAAAATTATCATTTATTTATTTGCTTTCTTTTCTTTATTTGCTTGTGAACAGCGGGGGAGCGTTTTGAAAAATTTATATCTAGGTTTAACTTTTGGTTATAAAGCATCAGACTGTTCAGTCTCAGCAAAAATATTTAGAGACCAGTGTGTCCTGATCAAGCTGGGCCTATTGTTATAGAAAGCTAAAACGTGACTTAGTGCTAAAATAACAATATCGTGAGTTTCGATTTATGTTTGAGTGAATAGCTTGCTTCTTTGACATAAGCTTAATTCCAAAGTAAACAAATTCAAACGAGTTTTTGGATTCAAGTAGTACTATAAAAATTACAACACATACCAAGCTGACATTTAATCTCATTAGAAGTAGTCCATTTTTGAGCTCACATACTTTTGTAACATTGTAAGTGTTCTTTATGCACACACGTTAAAATAGTATCGACGGAGCATGGGTTCGAACCCCGGAATTGATATTCAGAGAATATCTCTGTGAGAAAAGAAGCGCTCGGGGTGGCCAAGGGAGATAAGAGAGAGGCGAAACAAGGCATTCACAAAATGACATCGACTGATATGATAACAATTGAACAATGACCAGATGCTAGGCTTGCCTCGCGAAGGGAGAGAACTCTGTTTCTTTTTTCCTTGTTTGTTTGTTTGTTTCTCTCTTTTTCTCTCTCAAAGAAGCGATAAAGAAGCGACTGAAAACTGAATTGTCAGTCGATTTCGAAAAAAGACCACCCATGTAAGGATGAAAATTATAATTAACGCTGACAGGTGAATTTACTAGTCAACAAAATTATGTTTCCAAACTTCCATATTGGTAGACATCGGCGCAAAATCATAAGCGGGTGATGTAAGCCAGATACACGAAATTGACATTAGACTTTTATGAAGCAACATTCTGATCACTTACCAACCAAACCCAAAACGAAGCGGTTTCAACAAAAAGGCAACAGATTTGAAAAACGATTCAGAAGAATTCAGAAGAACCCGCCGAGTCCTTAACTTTCTCTGTGATCAGAAATCACAACGTGGCTGGGAAGTTAGGAATTTCGAAGGATCAGTGACATCATCGATCACCTGGGGACTGAACGAAAGCGACAGCTGCATACTCAGGTGCGACTAACTTACGCAACACAAATACATGCAAGTCTATGGCCGGGGGCGGTTTGCGTCATACTTTATCCAGCATCATTTAATTTGATGGAAGCATTACTAGAACTTCTTTTGTGTGATAGGGAACAGCTACCTCATTGAATTCTTATGGACTTGCACGACGTCTTGCCATTTGATTTCCTTTCAAGTGAAATTTGGTTTTTGAAAATAAAAAAGTCGAAAGTAGCAGAATCTGGGAAATATTGTAGTTGGTGAACTTGAGGAATTTTATGCCTGACCAAAATCTGCTAAACAAGCCATGGTCACCAGCGGAATTTATGTGGTGTAGTATGACGACCATACTCTACACATATTGTTTCCAAGCATTGCTATAAACAATGGAAGTAGGCGAGGATTTGCACGTGCGACAAAGTTCAAGTTCTATTTGTACCAAGTTAGTACAGCAAAAGTCTGAATACTTTTTGGTCAAACCTCGTATAGGAGTACAGATATTACATAACAGTCCAGTACTCATTTTTTCTGTTTCTAACAAAATTTTCCTGTTTTCTAATACTCTGATGTGCCTTCGGATTCCGGTGTTGTATCTGACATTCTCTGTTAATAAAAATTCCTAGACATTTGAGTTTTTGTAGTTACTAAATTTTTGTCTCCAATTTGTAGTCTGCATTTTTGTCTGTTCATTTTTCTGACAAATATACATTCTGTCTTCTTACAATTGATATTTAGTCCCTTCTTTTCACTTTTTTATCACCATTAATAACTTTTGCTGTAATCTTTCGGTACCAGTTATATACATTATGTAATCTATGATCTTATATCGTTTAGGTTGTTACCGCCAATAATGAATTATCTCGGAATCGCCTCCGTGTAATAGTCGAATAATTCCGATGCGAAAGCAAATCCTTGTCTTACTCTCCTTTCTTTTTTTTTCTGTAATTAAGGAATTTATTTCCTATCCGTATGTAGGTAGTTTATCTTTCCCAAAGGCTGCAATCTCCAGGGTTTTAAATGTAGGGACAATAGACACCTCCTAACAAACTAACTCGCACTCATTCTCTCAAACACACTTCCCATCTACGCAACCCTCATCCTCGGTATCCTTACCCGTCTATCACCCTCCTTCTGACATTTCCAATCATTTTTCCTTATGTAAACACCTAACCACTCTCTCATCACTTTCTCCTATGTAACCACTCTTTCTCATCACTTTCCCCTATGTAACCCCCTGCGAAACAGTGGCAGTGAAATGCCTTGATTGGGGTGAAATGATTAAAAAAAGTCTACATAGCAATTCAAACACTCCTTTTTTACATACATTATAAAAACATATGCATAAATCATCAAACATAGGTATACATTCTTTTGCAATTTTGTTACTCCTTCAGGTATAATTATGAGGATAAATATTGCATTCCTTATTCAAGTCCCTTCAAGTAAACTGAAATCTTATCTTATTTCCGATCTAATTTTGTAAAGCGTCCTTTTCATCAGAATTCGCGTGATAAGTATTGTTATGTGACTCATTAGGCTGATTTTCTGAAGGAGTTCGTGTTCATTTGCAATTAGCTGACGACTCTACTTTCCCTTTCGTGGCCATTGTACGATGATGAGGTAGCTATTCTAATGACATAGGTATTCAGAGCTGGGATAAAAATGACCTCGAACAGAAAATCAACATCCCCTTCCAAATGTTCCAAAAAATATAACCCAAGATAAACATTTCTAAAACAGGAACTGGAATTTAAGCAACGATGGCACCTACTCTAAATCCACCATAAACATCAGTATGTGGAATTAGTAAATGTTAAACATTTAGAATAAACTAGTATATGGATCTGTTATCCGAAGGCGAATTGGCATGGCGAAGGAAGCATTCCAGAAGTTGAGTAAAGTATTAAGAAACAGGACAATTTTGCTAGAAACTAGGAAGAGAGTACTGGATTGCTACGTGATGTCCGTCCTTCAATATGGCAGTAAATGCTGGACAATACCATCAAAGATGAAGGAAAAACTTGAAGCAACTGAAATGTGGTTCTACAGAAGGATGCTGAATGGATCGAGCATATGAGAAATGATGAGGTCCTAGAAATGATGGAAACGAAAAGGAAATTAATACTGAGCACCAGGAAGAGAGAGCTGAAGTTCCTTGGACACGCAGTGAGAAAAAACAGGAACTATGACCTGGAACTGGAATTTAAACAACGATGACACCTATTCTAAATCCATCATCAAAAATCAGTATGTGGAATTAGTAAATGTTAAACTATTAGATCGATCTGTTATAACAAATTTAGTATAAAAGAAAAGATTGCGTCAGAGCTAGCGTTTTCAGAAATCTCAAATTGATCTTCTATGTGCCCTGTCCTTTCTGGTGCGTAGGCGATCATGGTTCTCTACGTCTACCTATCCATTGTGGCTCTTAGTATGTTTGCTCCTGTTACACCTCGCAACCCCCGTTCCGTCATCCACCTGACCAGGCCCTGCAAATATGTTATCCGCTGCCTTCCTCTGCCCCTTTTTCCTTCTATCTGGCTAGTCAGTATCAGGTTCTCCAAGCTCTCCTTCCTTATTGTACGTCCCAGGAACTTCAGTTGTCTCTTCCTGATACTTAGTATTAATTTCCTTTTTGTTGCCATTCTTCCCAACACCTCATCGTTGCTTGCATGCTCAGTCCACGATATCCGCAGCATCCTTCTGTAGAACCACAATTCCGCTGCTTCAAGTTTTGTCCTCATTTTCGAAGATATTGTCCAGCATTCACTGCCGTATTGAAGAACTGACATCACATAGCAATCCAGCACTCATTTTTTGTTTCTAATGAAATTTTCCTGTGTGTTAGTATTTTACTCAGCTTCTGGAACGCGTCCTTTGCCATGCCAATTCGCCTTCGGATCTCTGTGTCGCACTTTCCATGATGCATAGCCAAAACGCTAACCTGAAAACTCGAGATATGCTCTTAAACAGCCTCGTCAAAACTCGTCAAAACTTGACTTTCATATGAACGTTATCCATGGCACCAAACGCGTTCATAAGTAGCTAAAGTGTCAGCTGGATACAACCGCTTCCTAAGATTAACATTTAAAATGGCTTTGGCTGAAAAAAGGCTGGGGATCTTGGCAATGATCATCCTTCTTTGAACATTGTGAATTGGCGCTGCAGAATTACAAAGAACTGTAACAAATAAAAGAAAGCCCATCACTTGAGGATTAACAACAGCAGCAACAACTAAAATGGATTGCACGTGTAACTCGAAAAAATATGATGATATTGTCAAGATATATATATATATATATATATATATATATATATATATATATATATATATATTTCACAATTCTTCAAATAAAACCACCTTCAATACTGGGAATAGAAATAACAGCTAATGGACTCGTGAAATTTGTTTTCTTGGAAAAAATAATTTAAGGAAAAGATTTTATAAATTTCAAACGATATTAATGAATGTTAAATGTTTCCTTATAGGGAAACAGTTAATATTACCTTTACCATTCTTGGGTTTAATTATGAAAACAGATCTACTTAGGTTTTCCGGTATATTACCACTGATGTTTATTTCCTTTATTATATCTGTAATTTTATCAATATCGACATCATCTAAAGCAGTTAACCTCACTTTCCTGCTGCGATTTGTTCTTCTTGTAAACTTGACCAAGAACTTGAAAACATTCATCACATTATAAGTGACAATGGGTATCTTATAATTGTCATAAAACGAGTGATCCAGCGTAAGATCATTGGCTTTTAAGAACAGGCTATTTTCTTACCTAGTCCTTGTTCAATTTATTTGGTACTGCCGTGGCTAGATAGAAAAAGCTAAATGCATTATCGACTTGTACTACTTCAGGTTTTAATACTGGTTATGTGTTGTTTTCGGTATCAGATTGGTATTTACACTTTTGTTAAATATGGTCTTTCCCACTTTCAAAATAGTTCCATAGTGTATAAGTTTAGATGTCAGTGTGATGCTGAATGCTTGGGACAGACCATTCAGAGACTAGAGAACCGAATTTATCAACATGTTCATGCTAGTGTAAAAGTAAGTAACCCGAATCACACTTCAAAGACGACTCAGTCAGCGCATGACTCGACAATAGGCCAACATTTCTTGGCAGTCTGGACTGTAATAATGAATATAGAGATAGCTGTTTCACTGTTTTCTACAGAGCCCGCTCTGCACGCCATCTTCGTGTATTTGAAGCAATATATATCAAGTTTCACCAACCGGTCCTGTGCAAACAAAAAGAGAATTTCATTCGTTCTCTTTGTCCATATGAAGTGTTGTGAATAAAAAACAAAAAAAATTTATACTCTGTTGTAATGGTTATTATTCTTTTAACCGTGAATTGTTTTAAAGTAAATTGCTTTAATTGTATTTAAACCTTTGCTCTGCATATTCTTTAATTTTCCGCGAAATGTTGCCTTTTTGTGTAATTTTGTCAACAGGTCTTTCTAATGAAGTGATGGCACGAAAGGATTATTTAAGGTTGAGATAGAAAAAAACCTTTCTTGACTTTTTCGATAGATATATATATTAGTGACAATAGGTAGCTCCAAAAAGAATGTTTTTATGGTTGTACGCCGGAAATAGTAAAGTTCTCTAGGCAACGCATGGAGGAAGAGTTCCATATATTTTTAATACTAATTTCCTTTTAAAATATTATCAGACCACGGCTACTAGTTTTATGTGCAGTGAGCAATCGTCTAGTGTAACCAAGGTGAGTTCAAGATGGTAAGAATTATTGCCAGTGGTGGCTCCAACGAAACTGAACTGGCGGGGAGAAAAAAGATGTTGTCATCACTTAACAGACACATACCACTCGACGGTTACATACACTGCATATGAAACTGGTAGTCGTGGCTGGTCACTATTTTACCGGCAATTAGTTCTCATATATATATATATATATATATATATATATATATATATATAAAAGGTGCGAAGGGTAACTTGTTTCCATTTTATATCTTTTTTTGCTTTTGATTATTTTGTTGCCTATAGTAGAGTCAGTTGGGCACCATCTGTGATGTAAAGAGCACCATGACGCACTTCAATCAGCCAGAAAATTGAAACCTGTACTCTTTACTGCTTGACAGTCGCGCAAGGAAGCTATAATAAGAACATTTCCGAGTATTTGAGTTTCGATCTAAGTAAATTGCAGAGGGTTCGGAAAAACTTGGATGAGTATAATAGTGCTTGGAGTTATTATTAGTGATGGTGACGTTATGCCTACATTCGTCTTTCCACAGGGCCTCAGACTCAACATAAAAGCCTACATAAAGTGCCTTAAGGAGTTAGAGTTTCCTTGCTCAAGAGGGTGGCTCCTGGAAGATCCTATATCTAGCAACAGTGCTCTGCACCATAACACACAAGCGGGATAACGTGATTATGGCTGTCAGACAATTTCTGTGATCACATCTAACTCCCCAAAGCCTATTAATTATTATGCATGGGACGCATTTGAGCGAGAGAACAACGAAACTTTGTAACACCTTGAACTGAAGGCAAAGATTATGGCAGCATTTACCAAATTAAAAAAGGAGAAATGCAAGAGGCTGTGTGGCTGAAACCAATGGCGATTTTATTGAATGAATTACTTTAAGATGTCAGTGTTATTTTCATTTTATCTATCGCACTCTCCGCAGACTCGCGCACGCACATATGTATGTGTGTGTGTTTCAGAAGAAAAGGATTGTAAATGCAGCTTCGAAGAAAGATGTATTCCAATTACTAGAGTAATATGTGATTTTAATTGGTTCAGTTTATGCAGAAGCCTTATAAACGCAAAGCTAGAGTAAAATGAGAAACGAAAACATATATTTAAGAAAAGTCTATCCATCCGAATATAACAGCAGGCAGTCAACTTTACATGAAAATTGATTTGTTAAAACATTTCAAGAAGGGGAAAAAATCTAAGAAACTTTTTAAATGTTATCACTCATTCGGCAGCAAGGCCTCTGATTTCGAGGTTGCAAAGAGCATGAAACCACCTCTTAATTGCTGTTGTTCCCAGGTTCACCTTGTTAGGATCCCATCTATGGGCAAATACTTAACCCTCCAGACAGGAGTCACAACACTATGGAAATATAAAAACAGTCTTTTATGAAACATATACATAAAAATTTTTGAAGGAAAAATATTACCAACAAAACTTCCTTGAATGAAAAATATTACCGAGAAAACATTTTTAAAGGAAAAATATTATCAACAAAACGTTTTGAAGGAAAAATGTTACCAGCAAAAATACGTTTTAGAAGAAAAAATGTTACCAACAAAAATATGTTTTTAAAAGAAAACTATTACTGACAAAAATACGTTTTTGAAGGAAAAATATTACCAACAAAAATACGTTTTTCAAGGAAAAATATTACCAACAAAAATACGTTTTTGAAGGAAAAATGTTACCAACAAAAATACATTTTTGAAGGAAAAATGTTACCAACAAAAATACGTTTTTGAAGGAAAAATATTACCAACAAAAGTACGTTTTTGAAATACTAATGCTTCGGCATTAAATGAAATCAAGGTGTTGATATGCTGTAAAACAAACCAAATCAAATCAAACCAAATTATCACTCATTCAAGGAGATATTATTTTTAATCAGTTCACCCCAAGTAGGGCGGTAATATCATTAAGATCCAAGGGCTACTAGAAGGGAAGTAAAATGAAAGGATTTTAGAAGGAACCCGATCCTAAATAATGTACAAGTGATAAACACCTATTCCTAATCAAAACATCGGGACGGATTTCTAACCGTGCGATAGGTAAAAAGATCTGTCCCTATTAGGTTCAGGCGGAGACGCATTAGAAGTATACTGTCGAAGTAGACTTTGGAAGAAAGCAGACGTCAAACACAAAAGCTAAATTTTACCTAATTTATTCAGATATTGAATTCTCTTAGGAAGTGATTGATTTTTATTTATAAATCCGACAGATTTTATTACTCAAACGTTAATGTTTTTAGTAGTTACCCATATTTGAATAGACGCTGAGTTTATTTACAAAGTATCATATTTAATTATATTTATCTACCGGCCTGTATATTAGAGAAATGTTATTAAACAAACAAATACAATTTCAGGTAAGATTCGAAACTGTGCTTCCTCCACTGACAGAGGAAAACTTTGTTAGATCTGACAAAGTTGGCAAGACAGTTTAAAATATACTGAATCTAACAATGGTCGATAGATGAATATATTATGTGTGTGTGTGTGTGTGTGTGTGTGTGTACTGTAATTTTGCTATTACAATGGTTTATAAAAACGATATATCACGACACGAAATTTTAGTTTCAGAACAATACTGTTCTTCTTCAGGTGATATGTTAAAGCATGTTTTGACATATCATCTGATATGTTAAAACGTGCTGTAGATAATTTTTTTTCAAAAAATGTTCTCCACGCTAAGATATTGATATTTAACGCGCTAAGATGTTGACATATATATATATAACGCTAAGATGTTGATATATATATATATATATATATATAGTACTGTGCAAAAGTATTAGGACAAGAACTATTTTATATTTTATGATGCATCAAAATAAAGTTTCAAATCACGCCTGTCCTAACACTTTTGCTCACTACCGGTAATGTGCAAAATTATGAGGACAAGGATGATTTTCTTAAAAAACTCACTGACATTCAAATACCGGGTAAAAAGCGAAACCTTTGTAGGAATTATTTAACTAAAAAGGAAGAGGAAGGAAGGCTCCGGAAATCGAATTGGTCCCCACAAAGCTCTGATCTCAATCCTATTGAACATGTATGGGATATTTTAAATAAAAAAAATGATAAATCTAATGTTACTTCGAAAGACACACTTTGGGAACAAATACAAGCTGCTTGGCAGGAGATACCATTAGATCCATTAAAGAAGCTTGTGATGTCAATGCCTGACATAATGAAGGCAGTGATCAAAGCAAGAGGCTATTATACTAAATATTAAATTTATTTTGTAAGAAGTATTTTTTCTTGTTAAAGCATTTGTTGGATAAGTCAAATAATATTCCTTTAATTAAATTGTTTATTTTCTGTAATATGTATCATAACAGATAAAATAGTTATTGTCTTAATACTTTTGCACAGTACTATATATATATATATATATATATATATATATATATATTGTCATTCGCAAACATATCTGTTTCGCTGTATCACAGCTCATCAGTACGGTTAGACTCTTATTGCTTTTAACCCAGGATTGAAACCCGACCGAATCGGCGTCAGTCGACGATTTTACCTCTGGGCTATGGGCGCTCGGTAGGAGAAGGCTGACTTTTTAGCGTGTATATTATCAGTATACACGCCCAATAGCCATGTGCTCTAATTCATTACTGAATGAGCGAGGCGTACAGGCCAGAGTAGCTACTGTTTTTCAAAGTCTACCATTCTTCCAGAGTGCTCAATCAGGGTGTGAGATCTACTCGATCACTCTCTTTTGGAATATTCAATTAAATATAGACGGTTATGTTATAGATTGCATGAATACTTCAGCTGTAAATGTGAGTCTTGGAAACAACCGATAACTAATTGGAATTCGCAGTTCCATGTTAGATTAGCAATAAATACCTGTCTACATAGATACAGAATAGAGAAACAGAATAGATTATTTCGGGCGTCTCTTTCATTAGACTGAGAATTATTAATTTTAAGCATTTCTATGCTTTGTTTATTCAACCACTATGTCTTGATTTTTTTAAACATTTTAATATGTACGCTTTGTGATAAGCAAGATAAGACGAGAAGATATCTTCTTAAATTCTATGCTTTCATTATTCTATTACAGTCATGATAAAATGCGATGATACAATACTTTTTTTAACACCCACCAAAGCAATGAATAAAGCTAATGAGAATGTACGGTTCATTTGATGTTTGCTTGTTAAGCTATGTCATCATTTCATCCGCGATTGTTATTATTATTAACGCCATTTTCTTAATTTCAAATTATCATGCGACTGGTATAGTCACGTGTTTCGTAACGCAGTAAGATTTTTTGGGCAGCACATTTTCTACAGCCATAAGTGAATTAGGCTGATTATAAAATCAGAGTTGTTTTACTGAGATTGGTTACCATACAATGCTAGAGAGTTCAGTCTTCTCTACTATTTAACCAGTATCTGGATGAAGAAGGAAATTACAGGAAAGTAATTGAAACTCACTATTCAGCTTGTTTCAGGTGAGTTTTAATTACTTTCCAGTAATTTCTTTCTTCATCCAGATACTGGTTAAATAGTAGAGAAGACTGAACTCTCTAGCATTGTATGGTAACCAATCTCAGTAGCTGGATGAATATGGATCCATGCCTTTTCCAAGGGTATCAGAGCGAACCCGAATGAGTCAAGCTTGGAGAGAATTTGAACTCAGTAAATACTGAAGACGATTTTGTACTGTTATTCATCTTCTATTTCTTCTTTATACCCTGAACTTTCAGGGTGGAAGCGATCATGGCCTACCACAAATTTCTATCCTTTGTAGCTCTAAGCAATATTTGTCCCTCTACTGTCACACCCAGTTAATGCTGGGTCATAATTTTAAACAAGCTTGTTTGGCATGTTAATCGATTTTCTTTGTTCTGTGAGTGTCAAATATTCCAACACCCCTTTTCCATATTTTGTATCCCAGAACTTTCAACCTTCTTTTTCTGATCGCAAGCACAAGTGTTCTTTTCACTCTCATTTTCTTTAAAACTTCTCCTTCTCATATGTTCCCTTATGATATTCTCAGTATAGTACAATACATTTGTTGTCTCAAGTCTCTTCATCGCTAATGAAATTATTAACCTTTCACTGACATATATAAGGATTCATATGACATAAGAATTCACTACACTTATCTTCGGGCCTTACGAAATTTTCTTATTTCATAATAATTTGTTTAGCTTTTGAAAGACAACTTCCGCTATTCCAATGTGCTTCCGAATTTCTATGTCACATTAGTGTCGTCTGTTATTACACTCTTCAGGGATGAGGATTTGACATTATTTACGCTATTTATACTCAGAGTATTGTCCATAAGAAAAACAGTTTGAGTGCAAATAATGATTACTCCACATCTTAGAAATTCAGACAGAAATTGTCTGAAGAGTGTTAAAACAGACGACAGATATTTTCCTTATCTCCTAGAGCTAGTAGATTAAAGCGTTGGTTCGTAAATCTGGGGACATAGTAATTGTGATTTCAATCCCTGAGATTGGCAGTGTGTACTTTGACTCAATGGAAACGGGTCAGCAATAACTAAACAATACTAACAAGAAGAATTTGAAAATATCCCTAGATATAGGAAGTGTAACGAGAAGAGTATATCCTCGTAAACTAAATAAGGGTTCAGTTCAGAATTCCCTGTAGGTTACTTTGATCGATATACACCTGAAGAAGGATTGGAGAGCGCAACGGATAAAACGTTGTGACAACAACAATGACGTGTACAATAGTGTAATAATAAATAGTTTGAATGCTCTTCAGGTCGTCAAATTTTGTGTATTTAATGATTTTGATCTGTCCAATTTGTGTATTTCATTTTAAACTGTCCAGTTTACTAACAACCATACACTCGGTTTCTTAAAATTGACGCCCAGTATTTTCCTACTGTTTTCCTCTAGTAACTTTTTTAGGAATTCAATAGTTTTATTTCTGCGTCTACCAGGTGCTTGTAATCTTATATAGCAGAAGTAACCAAACTAAATTTTGAGACGCGATAAAATTCAGATGTTTGAGAGCTGCAAAACATGAACAAAATTTACTCATCCGTTTTTGCTACATACACATAACCATTAAAATCACATTTTAATCAAATGGGTTCTGAATTTATACCCAGTAAATAATTATAAAGCTTGAATATTTTCTTATTTACCTTTTATATTAAATTTAATAAAAAAGAAGTTAATCCAACATACTTTTACGAGCTGCATTATTGAAGGTTAAAGAGCCTTGTGTAGCTCGTGAGCCGCGGTTTGGTCATCCAAGTTTGATAGCTTTAGTTAATTTATCATGGCAACTTGTCATTAATTCAGCAATGATTGTTGCTATTACTGACGGATTATTTCTAATTTTAAGTTATTGCCCGAATGTTATAAGAATCGTAAGTCCCGTAACCCATGCACAGCGCACACACTGCAACCGTAGTTTTTCTGTGAAGAATAAGATAGACAGAGAGACAATTCCTCTTCAGGAAGACTTTAATTCAGTTTTGTTCTTCTAGATTGGCTGCCACTTTCGTAAGCGATCTCAGTCTGCCCTACTAGTCAACACGTTCAGTCCTTAAGTTAATGTTGCAAATCGCATAAACCTCAATAACTCAAATTTGCTTGGAAAAATCTTTGTCAAATTTTAAAGGATTAACTTTAACGCCAAAACAAAGTTGAATTTTAGGTATTTGTAATATGTTTTATTAAAGTTATATATTATAAAAAGTTCAGTCCGGCGTTATTATGAAAAACCAGAAAATCACTTTTTACTTCATTAACAAGGAAATAAAATGATCAACAATTGATCAACATCTATAACAAGAAATGACAAACATATATTGTAAACGCAAATGCTACTTCATCAGCTTCTTTTCTCGCACTTTCCGCCTGGGTATTTCCTTCTATTTACTTGCTTCCCGGACAGCTACAATCTTCAAGAATTTAAATGTAAAGTCAATAGTCATCTCCTATCTCACTAACCTGAATCCTCACTCTTATGCTCCTTTCTCCATCCATTCCACTCTCATCAGTATTCTCATCCTTTTCTTACCCACTTTCTGACACCCCTATAACATAAATCCCAATATAAGAACTACCCAAACAAAATAAATAAGGAACCTGTCTTAAACTAAGCTACCTCTCCTAACCCAAAGCTATATCTCTAAGGCTACAATACGGTCGACTAAATCAGAATATGTTTTTTTTAAGGAAGGGTATATATATATATATATATATATATATATATATATATATATTAAGCAATTTTATTTAAATAACAGCCAGAAATTTATTAACCATTTAGTTTATTAAAGTGTTTATTTCAACAGGTTCACTTTTCGACATAGTGTTTTTAATTACTTTACCTGGGTCTGATTTGTTGTCATATTGTTTGTCACTTTCATATAATTTTATCTTCACAATTAACCACAGATTTTCAATAGGATTCAGATCGAGACTTGAGGGTGTCCACTCTATTATCTTCTCACCTGTAAATCTTTTCGCTAAAAAAAATCACAGGTATTCTTTTGTTCAACTACTTGAAAAAAACAAATAAAATATAACATGAACTTCGGAAAGTTTGTCCACAATTTTAGACTCAATACTGTGTGTACAAAAATATTTTAAAAATATTTAAAAACCTAAAAAATTAAGGCGTTGTAAGAAGACAAAAATGTGTGGTTACCATTAAAAGAAAAACCCCAAAATGAAAAATACATATTAGAGATACCAAAATTAAACAAGTGAAAAGATTTAAATATCTAGGGAGTAGTTTAAGAGAGCATGTAAAATTCGACTGCAAAATCCGAAAACGCATTAGGATAGCGAAATACTTCTTTTTTTATAATCATTTCACTCCCTAGCAAGACAGTACTGCCACTGGTGCGCAGGGGGTTACATAAGAGGTAAATGATGAGAAAAGGAAATAAACTACAGGGGACGCCAGAGAATGGATAAGAGAAGAGTGAGAACACTAATGTGAAGAGAGGTGTATGAGAGTAGAGTGGAAAGGGAGAAGAACATGATACAAGGGTTGTCAGGGAAAGGATGCGAGCCAAGGAGATAAGAGATGGCAATTTATATGGCATTTAAATTCTTGGAGATTGTAGTTGTTATGGAAGCAAGTATATGTAAAGAAATTCCACAGGAGAGAAGTGCGAGAAAAGAAGCTGATAGAGTTGAAATTGCGGTTAAATTTGACCGGTTTCACTGTAAAAGTGTTGAACCTAGTCGCTAGTCTAGTATCTCAAGTAAATTTATGCAGAGGAGGCACCAGGGAGCTAAACTTACTGAAGCAGAAGCTGTGAAAGTATTTGCAGAAAAGACAGAGAGAAGCCACATTACGTCGGTGAGAAAGTGACTGCAGTTGAGCTATCAGGTCGGGATCAATTACATTTCAGATTCTTCGTTTGATTTTGTCAAGAACCACGAAAAGTTTAGCAAAGTATTAAGAAACAGGAACTTTTTATTATAAACAAAGAAAAGAGCTGTATGTATTCTTTGTTCTCTTATATGGAAGTGACTCCTAGACTCTCCCCTCACATGGAGAAAAGACTTGAGGCAAGAAATGTCATTCTAAAGAAGGATGCTGGGAATACCATATGAACAAAGACAAATTTTTAGAGAAAATGCAAACGAAAACGACTGTTATATATAGGATTAGAAAGAGAGTTAACATTTCTACATAACATAATGAGAAAAGAGGAGTTAGAAAATTTGAAACTAACTGAACATATTGAAGACAAGAAGAACAAAGGAAAACAGCGTTTAACCTATCGAACGAGATTGTGTAAATAGTTAGCAGAATGGCGATTAGAAGATATAGCAAAAATAAATATTTTACTAATGCTACAAAGGGTATGAGGTTGTGGAATCAATATCATTGAAACAGCACATAGAAAAGAAAACAGTCTTTCTCAAACTGCAAATGATTATCAATAACGACCAAATACCACCAGATCTCGACTCATAATCTATGTCTGTGACAATATCTGTTTTAATGGCAAATCTGAGAGATTCAATAAAATTAAACTAGAAAACTGCATTCCAGTTTTTAAAAACTAGAACAAAAGTGGCTTGTTAATTTTAATGTGTCTAATGGTAAAATGAAGTTATTAATCACTTTAGAAATGCTTTTTTTTTTGCTTTCCGTCAGAATACCTGATACTAACCTCCAAAACAGGAAAGTATCTCATTGAACCTTCACAGTCTAAACGTTTCCACTGAGATGAATCGGAACGATTATATCGAGTCAACTGCTAAGCCTGCTGCGAAGAAAGTTGGTTCACTGTGTCGTGTGAGAATTTTTCTCACTTGATTCTGTCTTGTAGATTTATACGACTATCATTTCTCTGTGCATTGAATATTGTTTCCACATCTTGTCTGATGCTTCTGATATGTTTTAGAGAATCTTGACAAAATTCAGTGAAGGACCTGCCATATTATTGGTCCGCATTTGACATCTCGGCTTCAGTCACTTTATCACCACTGTAACGTAGCTTACCAGTAATTTTTCTAGAAATATCTTATGACTGATTCGATATACTCTCCTCTTTAGTATCTCTACTTCATGGATTTAAAAGCAGTAATTGATTAGAAGTTAGGTCTCATCGTTTTACTGTTGAAATACTACTGTAATTTTCTTATCGTGTTTTTTTTTCAAATATTACTTGCTTGAGGGGCTCTTTTTAAACGTTAGCCAATTCTTTTAAATCCGATCTTCAAAAATTTAAATGCATTGTTAACCGTTGTCTTCTTGAATGTTTTATTTTTTTTATTAATCTTCCTTGTTTAGGATGTTCGTTGTGGTGCATTGGATATCGGCTCGGAACGAGAAATCGGGGAGTCGAATTCGAATTCCAGCTGAAGTCATTGCATTCACTTACGCGCAAATACCCATGGGAAAGGTATTAATCCGTCTCTTCCCTCCAGTTATGGGTTAAATAATGGGACAGATTGGCTGGCAACCAGTCTACCGCAGAAAGCAATGGCAACCTACTGCGGGATAATCTTCTGCCCAGTCAGTCATGTCTCTTTCGAGACATGATCACCCAAGCGTGTATCACGTATGGCACTTAACTGACTTGTTTTCTCAGTTCCCTTTACTATATTAGTATCATCTTGCGACTTACTAGATTAGAGTAAGATGATTAAGGTAAACAAACAAACTACCCCCACACCAAAGAACTGACAATTATTGTTAGAAATTCCTTGTATAAAACTTGACAGTCTAGAGATGTAGTCAATAGGTCGGTAAATGTTCGTTTTAATTGCCTTCGCTTTTCCCCTTCATATTTATCCAAAATAGCATTATCTCTGTGCAAATGTATATGCAGAACTCAAATCAACTGTTAGTTATTGAATAAACTTACCTTTTTTATCTAAATGTTCATAAAAAACAAACTATATCTTTCACCTTTTCTCTCCCGTAATTCTCACGAAGTCATGTAATTAACTGCAGAATGACGTACTGCGTATGTGAACGAATTTTGGCAGATTTTTCTTCATTTACTGATACTTCCGTCGATGTACTTCCGGTAATGAAAGTAATGCGCTATTGTATTTCTACGCTTATTTCTCTCATAACAGGAAGTACATCGCCGGAATTTTCAGTAAAGTAAGAAAATCGACCAAAATTCCAAAGAAAAATTGCTGCCTACGTAAAACGTCATTCTGCAGTTAATTACATGACTTCGTGAGAGTTACGGGAGAGAAAAAGTGCGAGATATAGTTCGTTTTTTTATGGACTTTCAAAGCAAAAAAGGTAAATTTCTGCAATAACTAATTGTTGATTTGAGTTCAGCATATACATTTGCACAGAAATAATGCTATTTTGGATAAATTTGAAGGGGGAAAGCCGTCGGCACCTAAATTGCACATTTACCAATAGGTCTTATGTGATGAGTAAAGTAGAAAAATAATGTATTAGTACTGTTGATGATGTCGATTTAACTATCAGAGTATAGATTAATCGCAGTTAAAGTCAATAGAATAATTATATGACGACTAGAAACGGCAAAAGGACAAAGGTTGAATCAGAAAAGCTCAAAAAACGAAACGTGACAAGGGATGAAAAACGATTCTTGGTGATATCAAAAAATAAATAAAAGGAATTGTACACGAAAAGATATGAATCTAGTCGCGTACGTAGATTTCTTTTCAGCAGAGATACCTTAATAAAAAAATAATATAATTACGTATATTATGATAAAAGTAAAACGATATTTCAGAATAAGAAAATGTAAACTACATAAAAAAGAATGACGATTCTTTTACACGTTATTTAGGGAGTTAGGCAATCGTAGCTTTTCACAGGAAATTCTGTTATTAACTTTTAAAGTTTTAACATCTCATTTTGTATCCGCTCTTTAGCATCTGGAGTTTAATCCTCAAGATTTGGAGCGAAAACATAATGAAATAATCTGCGACGAATAAACTAGATAATTTTATATTTCTCATAAGATTTTTGGTGCTCAAGATAAAATAAAATCAGTTGATGCTGAAATCAGATTTTCAAGATTAAAACGCTTTTTGAAAATTGGTTACACAATTTGTCTACACATATTTTTCACTGTCTCTATCTGTACTACGTGAAGTTACTCTACTGAGACGTGAATATGTCCATTAGTTTTTATCATTTTTTAAAATCTTCATTTACCTTGTTTTGCCATCCATATGCACAAGCCAGTTAAGTACGTACTTGTACACTGGCGTGATGTGGCTTCCCTGTGCCTCTTCTACAAGTACTTTCATGGCTTCTGCTCCGATGAACTTAGATCATTGGTGCCGCCTAAGCACGAATTTACACGAGATACTAGATTAGCAACTAGGTCCCACCCTTTTACAGTTAAACAGATAAGATGTAACCGTAAATTCTACTCCAACAGCTTCTTTTCTCGCGCTTCCCGCCTGTGGAACTCCCTTCCACAAGTCTGCTTTCCCGACAGCTACAATCTCCAGGTGTTTAAATGTAGGGTCAATAGACACCTCCTATCACCCTAACTCCCAATTATTCTCAGAACACTCTCATTTACCCAACCCTCATTCTCGGTATCCTTACCCGCCTATCACCCACCCTCTGACATTTCTTATATTTAATCATCCTTCCGCCACTCTATGTAGCCCCCTGCACAGTAGTGGCAGTGACATGCCTTGTTCGGGGTGAAACGCTTATAAAAAAAAAAAAGAAATCACTTCCATATATCCCGTGAGTGTTAGATTCCCAAGGAAAACTACATTTACGAGTACAAAGAAATAACTGAGATTTTAAAATCATAAATGGGTAATCATTATGTCTCAAAAATGTCAGCTATTTCTTTCTGCATGTAAGTATATTTTACCTGAAGCTCCAAATTTTCTATGAAAAAAGAAATCGTTGTCCATGTGTTTTGTCCAAAGTTATTATATAGATAGAACGGTATCAGTCATTCAAGTCGCGAAAATGTTCAGGAATTATTGCCAAATAGGATATTGGATAAAACACAGCAGTTCGGAACGATCCTCTTGATTACTAATGCAATGTGATAAAATAATAATAATAAAAAGAACAGGAAATAGTAAAATATAGGATATCAAACATAACACAGCTTTCTTCCTCTTTTCCAATCTTTTTACTCCTTTCTTTTTTTCTTTTTTTTTTCTCAATTGGAGTAGATATACTAAACTATCGCCCGGTTTACACTCCACCCTCATCTATTGAACAGGTGAAGAGGCTCATCCCTTGTTCCCTGTTTAGAATGTGGTTTCCGGCTTCCTCTTTTCCAATCTTTTTACTCTTTTTTTTTCTCAATTGGAGTAGATATACTAAACTATCGCCCGGTTCACACTCCACCCACGTCTATTGAACAGGTGAAGAGGCTCATCCCTTGTTCCCTGTTTAAGATGTGGTTTCCAGTTTTCTCTTTTCCAATCTTTTCACTCTTACGTAGCCCCCTGCGCATCAGTGGCGTTACCGCCTTGCTCGGGGTGATATGATTAAAAACAATGTCTTTTTTCTCATGGAATTTTCATAAAAAAAAGAATGTGTCCGTCAATTACTATTACATATATTACATACGAAAGTGCAGTTCGGCATTCTCCATTGTTTTTCAGGAAATTTTCATAGATAAAATAATGTGTCCGTCAATTGCTTCCACCTATTATATTAGATAAGACACAACAGATGGGCATATTTATTTTGTTAGCTCGCAAAGCATTCATATAAAAAATAGAAAGTGACATCAATTACTTGCACATAATATATTAGATAAGACAAAACTCTTATATATTATATAATCTCTTTTTTGACGGAAACAATTCTTCTCAAACAAAATGCTGGGACTACGGTGTTTGATCAAAGGTGCTGGTACAAACGACGAATGTTGCAATTACGGGATCTGCTATATTGCGCTGGTATCGAACATTCTTCTTTTATGTACCTTGTCCCTTTAGGACGTAGGCGATCATGGCCTTCCATGTCTCCCTATCCCTGGTGGCTTTTAGTACGCTTTCTCCTGTAACGTCTCTCAGCCCCCGTTCTGTTATTCACCTGCTCGGGCCTTTTAAATATGTTATCCGCTGATTTCCTCTGTCTCTTTTTCCCTCTATCTGGCCTGTTAGTATCAGGTCCTCCAAGCCCTCCTTTCTCATTGCATGTCTCAGGAACTTTAGTTGTCTCTTCCTGATGCTCAATATTAATTTTACTTTCATTTCCATTCTTTCCAACACCACGTCATTGCTCACATGCTCGGTTCAGGATATTCGCAGCATCCTTCTGTAGAACCACATTTCAGTTACTTTAAGTTTTTCCTTCATCTTTGTTGATATTGTCCAACATTCGCTGCCATATTGAAGAACTGACATCACATAGCAATTCTAGTACTCTCTTCTTTGTTTCTAATGAAAGTTTCCTGTGTCTTAATATTTTACTCAGCTTCTGGAACGCGTCTTTCGCCATACCAATTTCGCCATACCATACATGATAACGGTCATGTCACGTTGAATACACCGGTTCCCGCTCGATCACCGAAGTTAAGCAACGTTGAGCCTGGTCAGTACTTACGTGGGTGACCACTTGGGAATACCAGGTGCTGTTAGCGTTCACGGATGTGCGTTGTGGTGCGGTGGATGTCGGCTTGGAGGGGGAAATCGGTGAGCCGAGTTCCAATTTCAGTCGAGCACACTGCACTCACTTGCGCACTAGTACCCTTGGGAAAGGTATTAATCCGTCCGTTCCCTCCAGTTATGGGTTAAATAACGGGGTAGGACTTGGGACCCTGCCCTTAAACAAATCCCAATGAGACTTGCTCCGTCAGGGAGGAAGCCCGCTCAACCCGACTAGGGTGAATGCGGCATACATACATACATACATACATACCAATTCGCCTTTGTGTTGCACTTTCCGTCTTCAGTTAGAACACTTCCCAGATATTTAAGCTTCATAAATTCGGCGGCTTTTACTCCGACCGCTACGACGACGATACTTCTCAAAACTTCTGGAACTCAAAACCTTCGGGCGACGATCAACCTCTCTAATCGTAAATGCCTTTCGTCGGGGACCACTCAACCTGACTTTTTCACAAAAATTAGTTTCATATAATCATTTCATAAACTTCTTCATCTTCTTTGTCTATTCGTTGTCAGCAACAACAAATACAATCTGCAACAAAGGACCCGACCCATATGTAAAATGAAATATTAGATATATTTTCTTTTCTTTTTCATACAAAGACATCTTCGGTGACATGCCTGTCTTGGGCATGACGGTAAAATGCATCCGGGAGCAAGGCCTCTAATTGGGAAGTTGTTAGGAGCATGGAACCACCTTTTAATTGCTGTTGTTCCCAGGTCCACTCTGACCCAGAGTGGTAACACCTGTTAGGGTCCCAGCTATGTGAAAATAGTTAACCCCTAAACTGAAGTCAAAACACCATGAAAGTGTAAAAATAGAATTTTATAGAAATATATACATAAAAATACACTTTTAAAGAAAAATATACATTTTTGAAGGAAAAATATTACCAACAATATATTTTTGAAGAATAAATTATTGCCATAACACATTTTTGAATAAAAGATTATTTTCAGCAAAGTGTTTGAATACAAAACTAGAAGACATGTTCAGTTTTCTAAAATAAAACAGAATAAAAACAAAAAAATTTCATTAAAATTTGACTAAATCTACCTTCTCACTATAACTGAACATTAACAAAAAACCCTTAACCCTCTAGAGCCATTCGTATCATATTTGATACAGTATTTCCCTATAAGGAAACATTTGGTATTTCCCTATAAGGAAACATTTGGTATTCATTGACTGAGCAGTCAGCACTGCTTTCATTTGAAATTTATAAAATATTTCTCTTAAAAAATTTTTCAGGAAAATATTTCTTTCAAGGCTTGTTTTCATACTGTATCAAATATGATACGAATGGCCCTAGAGGGTTAAGACCCCACCTTTTAGCATTAAATAACCCACAGAGGTTGATATGCCGTTAAGCAAAACTTAAACTCAAACTCAAACTCGGTGACATGTCATGGGTTAGAAGCTGGTTTGGTCAGAGTTGTCAGCACCCCCAAATCGGAGGACCTGATTTTACTCAGCCGTTCGCTTCAACGGTTGTGTCTAGACTCCTCGAAATCAAAAGCAAAATTACTACTAAACATTCTCTGCCAGCTTGACGTCACTTCCATGCCATTGCCAGATATCTTCCGGTACAAACCTAAATGTGGGACACAAACCTTTGACCTCCTTAGACAAATAAAAATTCAATTAGGTAGGATACAAGATTTCGAATATCTTTGCTTTTAACGAAATTTTATGAAATGAAAGTGTCTAGAAATTACTACCATATATTATAATCGATATGAACCAGCTGGTTGGCACTCTTTTGTTTCTAACGTAGGTTTCATAAAAACAATAAATTTACAGCAACTATCGTCACATTGCACATTAAATGTGACATAGCAGTTCGGTAATCTAGTCTTTGTTTCTAACGCAATTTTCATAGAAGACAATGTGTCCTGCAATTATTGCCACGTCTGTATTAGATATGACATATTTTCGACTCTTCTCTTTTTTATAACGCAATTTTTGAAAAGAAAGCATCCCAAAATTATTGACAAATATTAAATGAGATATGTCACAAGAGTTTGGCTTTGTTCACTTTATTTCTAACGCAATTTTCATTATAATAGAAAGTATCCCGAAATTATTAACTAATATATATGATATGACACTCTTGGCACTCTTGTCTTTGTTTCAAACGCAGTTTTTGCATAAAAAGAAAAATATGCAGCAATTATTACAGTATAGGATATCAGATATAACACACCAGTTCGGTACACCTCTCTTTATTTTCTAACGCAATTTTCCTATCCTTTCATCATTTCTTTCTTTCGCTTTACATACGCGTCTTCGTCGATGTTACATTTTCTATCACCGATTACTTCACTGTTCAAGCAACTACATTTATCTGCTTGATTTCGACGTGTCCATTACGCAGTTAACTTCTTTGTCTCTTTTGTTGACAATAACAGATTTTCTTTTCTTGCACGTAGTAGCTCTTTCTTCTTACCGTCCTTTGCGCTATCGACATTTCCCGACTGAAATTATTCGACCTATAAAAGAATGTTGCAATTTAGCTGAAAATAGGATGAAAATAGACATTACTAATAAAAATGCCGGGTCCTGGGCATGACGGTAAAATGCATCCGGCAGCAAGGCCTCTGATTGGGAGGTTGTGAGGAGCATAAAACCACCTCTTAATTGTTATTGACCCAGAGTGAAGGTACCTGTTAGGGTCCCAGCTATAGTTAACCCCCAAACTGGGATCAAAACACTATGAAAGTATAAAAATACACTTTTATAGAAATATATACATAAAAATACACTTTTATAGAAAAATACACATTTTTGAAGTAAAAATACGACCAACAATACATTTTTGAAAAAAAAATACCATAACACAGTTTTGAAGAAAAAAATTATTCTCAGCAAAATGTTTGAATACAAAACTAGAAGAAATTTTTAGTTTTCTAAAATTAAAAAACAAAACAAAAACAAAACATTTAATTAAAATCTGACTAAATTAACATTCTCACTATAACCGAACATTAAAAAATACTTTAAAACTCTACCTTTTTGGCATAAAGTAACCCACAGAGGTTGATATGCCGTTAAACAAAATTAAAACTCAAACTCAAAATACCGATTTTTAGATCTGTACAAATTAATTTGATTTCACTGTAATGGCCAATAGAAAAGAAATATTCCATTTCATCTTTCTGTTTGTTTCTGTTTGTCATATCCAGGACATTGGTGATCGTGGGTCTCCATAGTATCCTAATTTTGTTGCTCTCTACGTTTCCTTCTCTGACACTTTGCGATACCTGTTCCTTCTTTTATTTGTGCAAACTTGTCAAACTCATTACTCGATGCTTTTTCGATGCTTGCTCTTGAATATGTTTCTTTTATTGCGTCAATTGTGGATTAAATTTTTTAAGCCTTCTAGCCTTCTTATGTTTACGTTTCACTTTAGAAGTTTTTTATTTGTCGAATGCGCTGTACATATTATCAACGACATTCGACAGTAGAATCATTGCCTCATGTCTTTTGTTCATTTATGATGAAATCGCCCATTATTATTAAAAGGTTTATTTTAGAGTTAATATTTTCATTTCTTTATTTGGTCACATGGTAACAAATTAGTTCAACAATTAATTTCCATTGCCTTAAATGAGTAATCTATCTATCTATCTATCTATCTATCTATCTATCTATCTATCTATCTATCTATCTATCTATTTTACTAACCGTATCAATTCCTTTCTTCTTATCTATCTATCTATCTATCTATCTATCTATCTATCTATCTATCTATCTATCTATCTATCTATCTATCTATCTATCTCAGTTTGTTAAATACCTCCTTATTCATATATTTATCTCAGTTTTTTTAAATATCTATCTATCTATCTATCTATCTATCTATCTATCTATCTATCTATCTATCTATCTCAGTTTGTTAAATACCTCCTTATTCATATATTTATCTCAGTTTTTTAAATATCTATCTATCTATCTATCTATCTATCTATCTATCTATCTATCTATCTATCTATCTATCTATCTATCTTATTAGACGCAAAATATTACCAATAGAGAAAGAAAAAATAAAATTTGAAGAGATGCAGGAAGAGAGTTAGAATGAGCAAGAGAGTTAAAACGAAAGAAAGAAAATTTGAAGATATAGTAAAAGAATCAGAGAAAGAACAAGAAAGAAGAGCAAAAGAAGTAAAAGTGAAAATGTCGAGAGACAGTGCAAGAGGATGAGAAGGAGAAAGAAACTAAAAACAAAGAGAAAAAAAGAAAAAAAAAACCTGAAGCGATATATCAAGAAAAGAGTAAAGAGAAAAAGAAAATATCAGGAGATGGAGGATCAAGATGTTAAAAAACAAGTGTGTTAAGAGAAAGAGAATAATGAAAGATTTAAAGAGATGACTGAAGAGGACCAGAATGAACCCGAAAGCAAAGATAAAAAGGAAAAAAGATTAATTGAAGGGAAGGAAGAAGAGGAGGAGAAGGAACAAGGAATTAAAGGCAAAAAGAAAAATGAGAGAATTTGAAGAGATGCGAGAAGAGGATGAAAATGAATAAGACAAAGACAAAGAGAAAAAAGACAAAGAGAAAAAAGACAGAGAGAAAAAGCGAAAAGACAAAAAAAAGACAAAAAAGCGTAAAGACAAAGAGAAAAAGCGAAAATTTGACTAGATAGAAGAAGAGAGAGAGAGGAAGAGGATGAGAAGGAAAAAGAGTAATGAAAAAGAGATTAATGAGAAGGCGATAAAAATATGATGACAAAGAAAAATGAAGATAAACTTTGAACATATTAATTTGACAATGAGAAAGATTAAGGGAGTAAAGAGAAAAAGATAAAACTTGAAGAAATTGAAAAGGAGTATGAAAAGGAGTATGAAAAGGAGTATGAAAAGGAGTATGAGAAGTGTCAAGTGAATAAAGACAAAGAAAAACTTGAAGAGATGTAGGATGAAGATGACAATGAAGATAATATTAAAGAGAAAGTCAAAAAGAAAATATTTAAAGTGATAGATAAAAATGTTGAAAAAGGATAAGAGAGAAAACCAAAGAGGTGAGATGATAAAAGAGATGAGTGAAATAAAAAAAAGAGAGAAATGAATAAAAAAAAAGAAAAAAATGAGTAGATCGAGGAAGATGAAGAAAAGAAAGAATATTATAAAGAGAAAGAGAGGAGAAATTTTGAAAGACAGCGAAATGAATGTGAACAAAGAAGAAAGTAAAATGAAAAATAAGATAATTTAAGGCATAAAGGAAGAAGATGAAAATGAACTAGAAAGTAAAGAATCAAAAGAGAAAATGTGAAGAGGTGGAGGAATAGAATGAGAAGATGAAAAGGAACTAGAAAGTAAAGAATCAAAAGAGAAAATGTGAAGAGGTGGAGGTATAGAATGAGAAGATGAAAAGGAACGAAAAAGTAAAGGATCAAAAGAGAAAATGTGAAGTGGTGGAGGAATAGAATGAGAAGATGAAAAGGAACTAGAAAGTAAAGAATCAAAAGAGAAAATGTGAAGAGGTGGAGGAATAGAATGAGAAGATGAAAAGGAACTAGAAAGTAAAGAATCAAAAGGGAAAATGTGAAGAGGTGGAGGTATAGAATGAGAAGATGAAAAGGAACGAAAAAGTAAAGAATCAAAAGAGAAAATGTGAAGTGGTGGAGGAATAGAATGAGAATATGAAAAGGAACTAGAAAGTAAAGAATCAAAAGAGAAAATGTGAAGTGATGGAGGAATAGAATGAGAAGATGAGAAGGAACTAGAAAGTAAAGAATCAAAAGAGAAAATGTGAAGAGGTGGAGGTATAGAATGAGAAGATGAAAAGGAACGAGAAAGTAAAGAATCAAAAGAGAAAATGTGAAGTGGTGGAGGAATAGAATGAGAAGATGAAAAGGAACGAGAAAGTAAAGAATCAAAAGAGAAAATGTGAAGTGGTGGAGGAATAGAATGAGAAGATGAGAAGGAACTAGAAAGTAAAGAATCAAAAGAGAAAATGTGAAGAGGTGGAGGTATAGAATGAGAAGATGAAAAGGAACTAGAAAGTAAAGAATCGAGAGAGAAAATGTGAAGAGGTGGAGGTATAGAATGAGAAGATGAAAAGGAACTAGAAAGTAAAGAATCGAGAGAGAAAATGTGAAGAGGTGGAGGTATAGAATGAGAAGATGAAAAGGAACTATAAATTAAAGAATAATAAAAAATGTGAAGAGGTGGAGGTATAGACTGAGAAGATGAAAAGGAACTAGAAAGTAAAGAATCAAAAGAGAAAATGTGAAGATGTGGAGGTATAGAATGAGAAGGAACATGAGTGGAGAGAGATGAAGCAAAAAGAAAATTTGAGAAAAGCAAAGAGAAGAAATGATGTGGACGAGAAGCAAGAAAAAAAGAGACAAAATGTGAAGTAGTGAAAGAATATGAGAACAAATAAGTGAATGGATATCAAGAGTAATTTTGAAGGGAATAAGAAAGAGAATGAGAAAAAAAACGTGATTAAATGAAAGAAGAAAAAACTGAGAAATTGAATAAATAGAGAAAGAGGTTAAGTAGTCACAATGGAATAAAGAGGGAACGAAAAAAGAGAAAATTTCAAGAGATAAAAGAAAAGGATGAGAAAATAGAAGACAGTAAAAAGAAGGAGAAAAAGATAAAGTTTGAAGAGATAGAGAAAGATATTGAAAATAAACCAGCGACTAAAACCCTATCCTCTATCTCTTCAAATTTTCTCTTTTCTCTGAAGAATCCGTGTTGGACTCTTCCGCCTACTATAATATTAGTAGAATAGAAGGCCTTGGAAGAACGGTCGAATTGATTGCACACTGGACAACTGACACACGCACTAGTCGTCTTATATTCTTTTGTTGTATTTACTGTTAAATATACAATAGTTCCATAACACATGTTTTGATATTCTTAAACGTTTCACTTGGTCACAACATCTTGACAACTTCGGATTCGAAGAAATCATTTTCACGTGAAGTCATAAAAATAAATTTCTTGGACAGTGTCTACAATAACTCTTCAAAACAATACGATTTCTACAAGTTCATTTCAGTGGTTAGGAAGAAGGTTAGTAAAATTTGCTTGTTTTGTTTCCATTCCAACAAGTCCCCAAAATACCGTACAAGTCAAACAGACTTATTGCTTTTGCTGATAATGTAAAGTATAAAAAGTTTAATATTTACTTTTAAATTTTTATATTTACTTTTAAATTTTTCGGTAAAAGTTTCGTACAAGTCAAACAGACTTATTGTTTGTTAAGTGGGTAAGGAAAAAATCAACTTCTCATTTCTTATTTTACGTACCACTGCAGTAAAATGGACGAATTTAAAAGTACAATGATAGAGTTGATGAAACATCAACAGGAATAACAACTACTGTAGGAACAGAAATATTTGGAAATACAAGAGAAATTCCAACGAGAACAAGCAGAATACCAGAAGAAATTTAAGAAATCGCACCTTGGAATTCAGGTTAAACAACAAAAACTTGAAAAAATGCTTCTTCAAACACAGAATGAGAAAAGGCACTTGTATAATATATCCATCAAAACCTAAAATGAGAACAGCGAAAACGAGTTATCTCAAAATGCTGTACACAGTGCTATTGAAAACTTCACGTTTGCACCTGAAAAAAAAATTACATTCGCTTCGTACTTTAAACGTTACGGGGTATTATACAATACGGATAGTGCAAGTTGGGCTTACCATAAAAAGGTATGCCTATTCCTCAGGAAATTAGGCACAGCAGAATATGATAAGTTTGTTAACTATATTTTGCTTAAGAAGTCCAGCGACATGAAATTTAAAGAGGCGGTTCAATCATTAACAAAGCTTTTCAGTTCAAAATCATCACTGTTCCACAAGCATTGAAAATGCATGAATCTCACCCACAAAATAACAAAAAAAAAAACGAAGATTATACTACTTTCGCGAGTGTAATCAATAAACACTGCGATGACTTCAAATTGGCAGAGTTAAGCTCCAATAATTTCAAATGCCTAATTTTCGTCCGGGGTTTGATTTCAGCGAAAGACGCCGAAACATGTCGTAGTGTAATCAACAAGCTTAAAACAGCAAGTTACCAAAGATTACCAACGTTTCGTGAGCGTCAGAGAGGATTCAAAAACATCGAACAGAGTGGCGTGGCTCACATTAAAAAAATACGCCAAAGAAAAAATAAAAAAGTCAACAAAAAATAACAAATTTGCTATGTCGTCAAGAGCATTTGTCGGGTGTTGTCAATTACATTGGCATAAAGATTGTCCTTTTAAAGAGAAAAAATGTTTTAATTGCAATAAATTGGGACACAACCATTCCCACTGCAGGATTAAGAATAACAAAAAATATTTTTTATAAAAATTACCAAGTCTGATGAACAGAAGCCATAACATCAGGAAATATATCTAAAATACAGAAAAGAACAATAAAAAATTTCATGTTGGCCATCCGGGAACTTCAAGACTGAAGAGTTTGATGTGGAAGTACGTCTACTGGACCAACATGGACAAAAATATTGAAACACCGATCGTGTAAAAAGTGTGATTTGGTTGCTAAATCACTCCCCCCACCCCGATAAAATTCAATATCTGGTCTAAAACCAACCGTCCTTTATCGCGAATAGACATTGATTTTACTGGTTCACTTGATGGCTTTTATTACCTTGCAGTAGTCGACAGTTATTGCAAGTGGCCAGAGATACTTAAATGTAAGAAGCCAACCATAAAGGTGACAGTAAAGTTTTTGCATGGTCATCAGCAAAAGATACAACCCAAAATGCCAAATACAGGTGGGGGATAACAGAATCAAACAAGTACAAGAATTTAAGTACCTAGAAAGTGTTCTAACAGGAGATGGAAAGTGCGACACGGAGATCCGAAGGCAAAGGACGCGTTCCAGAAGATGAGCAAAATACTAACACACAGGAAAATCTCAATAGAAACGAAGAAAAGAGTGCTAGACTGCTACGTGATGTCAGTTCTTCAATATGGCTGTGAATGCTGGACAATATCATCGAAAATGAGGACAAAACTGGAAGTGGCCGAAATGTGGTTCTACAGAAGGATGCTACGGATATCGTGGACTGAGTATACAAGCAACGACGAGGTGTTAGAAAGAATGGCAATAAAAAGGAAATTGATGCTGAGCATCAGGAAGAGACAACTGAAGTTCCTGGGACATGCAATGAGGAAAGAGAGCCTGGAGAACCTGATACTGACTGGACAGATAGAAGGAAGGGGAGACAGAGGAAGGCAGCGGATAACATATTTGCAGGGCCTGATCAGGTGGATGACGGAACGGGGGTTGCCAGGAGCAACAGGAGCAAACATACTAAGAGCCACAAGGGATAGGGAGACGTGGAGAGCCATGATCGCCTACGTCCTGAAGGGACAGGGCACATAGAAGAAGAAGAAGAACGTTTTTGCACGATCTATTTTCCCGTTTCGGAGTTGTTGACTATATCGGAACAGACAATGCCAATCAGTTCACATTCCTGATCGAACATATTACCACGACGCGATATCACCCAAGAAGTAATAGACAGGCAGAGAGTTTTGCGGACACTTTCAATAGAGCACTAAGGAAGGCAAGAGATACTCTCACCGATACGGCTATACATCAGTTTTGCAAGTCTATTGGGTAACTCCTAATAACAGTGCTCCATCTGCCAAGACGCCAGCGGAGGTCATGTTTGTCAGGAAAATAAGATCGGTATTTGAAAACTTAGTTTATTATTTTCTTTAACCTCTCATAACTTTATATTTTGCCGTCCTAGGCTAATTCTTCCTTTTATTTAATTCCTTTTTTTATTATAACATTAGTTTAAAGCGTTGGGGTATAGACGGCTGACCTTGGCTAAAATCTTCAACTCTTTATTTAACATCGTCAAATGCCTGAAGTTATCCCACAGTCCTTGATCACACCCCTGGTAAAGCGTTGGGGTATAGACCCCTGCTTCATCCAGTTGGTGAAAATTAGTGGCAGTAAGGGAACAAGAACGGGTGACTGCCTCAAGTACAGTTCGTAAGGAAGACCATCTAATGCCCGAGTCTTGTTCCGGCTAACCAGTTTCAACGCATCCCAGATCTCAGACTCTGTCACGGAACCGTCGCACCCAGCCGCTTCAACCGCCTCGTGATGTGGGAAGTCGGCCAAATTTACGTCGAAATGAGCAGTGCTCAAACGAGGCTCCCTAGCAAACAGTTCCTGAAAGTAGTCACGAAAAGCCTCGACTATTCCCGCGTTTGAAGTCACGGTTCCCTTACTGCCACTAATTTTCACCAAAGAGTTGAAGATTTTAGCCAAGGTCAGCCGTTTTCAGGCTTTCCTCTATAGTCTGATTAGCCCCGAGCATACTTGCGCTGTGAAGGGTAGTAATTTTCAGAACAACCTTCATTTAGTTCATTTGATCATCAAGAAAGTCGACACTGAAGCCTAGCTTATCAATTTTAATCAGTCCAAGACATTCGATAGGGCTGACTATAGTTTTCTGGAGTCTGTCATTTCGGCAGCTTGTTTTGGGCTGTACTTTTGCACTTAGATCCGACTTCTGTACGCGTCCCCCGGTGCACTGGAGGAAGTCAATGGAGTACGATCGAAGCCTTTCCTTTTGACTCGCTCTATTCGTTAAAGTTGTCCGTTTTCGCCTTTACGTTCTTGCGTTGGAACAGTTCATTCGCAAGTTGAAAGCGTATCCGGTCCTATGTGGGATCTCCTTACCTGGCGCTTCCACCCCGGCAGGTTTTATATCAGGGCAGGTAATGATTCTTTTATGTTTATTTCGTTTTGAAATTTTCTTCGATTTGTGTTCTTTAGTTGTTTCATTTTCTTGTTTAGTTTTTCAATCAATGTTGTCTTTTCGTAGCCATTCATTTTGTTTCTGCTTTCTTGATTTTTGGTCCGCATACTTGAGTTGCTATGGATGTGTTATTATTAGTAAGGCAATCAGTTTATCTTCATGGTTTGCGAGTGTGGGTGGGTGAGTTTTCAACGGATTTATTTACTTTTTCTATCTCTTCAAATTTTCTCTTTTTATTTTTATATCTTATTCCTTCTTAGCATAATCATCAATCTTTCAAAATGTTCTCTTTTTCATTTTCTTTCCTCTCTTGTTTATTATTTATTATTCCTCTATCTCTTCAAGTTTTCTTTTTTATCTGTTGTTCTTTCTCACCATAATCATCTATCTCTCAAACTTTTCCTTATTTTGTCTTTTTCTTTACAAACTTGTTTCTTATGAACCTTTTTCCCTTATATCTTCAAATTTTCTCGTTTTTTATCTCTTGTTCCTTCTCACCATAATCATCTATCTTTCAAAATTTTCTTTTTTTCTTTTTTTTAATTACACTCTTCTTTCTTACACTATTCTTCTCTCTCTTCAAATTTTCTCTTTTTCATTTTAGTTCTTGTTCCAACTTCCATAATAAATTATCTCTCAAAATTTTCCCTCATCTTTTTCTTTACTCTCTCATTAACCTCTTCTTCTATCTTTTCATGTTTTCCTTTTTCGTTTTATCTCTCGTTCCTTCCCATCAAAATCATCAATCTGTAGGGAATTTCTATTTTTTTCTTTTTTTACTATCTTATTTCTTATTAACCCCTTCTTTTATCTCTTCAAATTTTCTCTTTTTCATTTTAACTCTTGTTCGTTCTCAACATATCTCAAACTTTTCCCTTTTCCTTTTTTCTTTACTCTCTTGATTTTTATGAACCTCTTTCCATATCTACTTATTTTTATTCCTTCTTCCATGAAACACTTATTTTTTAAAATTTGCCCTTTTTTTTATTCTTTTGTTCTTTATTAATTTTTTCCCTATCTCGTCAAATTTTCTCTTTTCCTTTCATCACTTGTTCTTTCTCGCCATAATCGTCCATATCGCAAAATTTCTACTTTATTTTCTTTCTTTACTCTCTTGATTTTTCCATTTTTTCTTTTTCTTTTTTTTTTCTTGTTCCTTCTCACTATAATCATTTATCACTGAAAATTTTCTCTTTTTCTTTTTCTTCAATCTCGTGTTTTTAATGAAAAAAATCTTTCTTCCCCCTGTCTCTTGATTTTTCTCTTTTTCTTATTATATCTTGTTTATTTTTTCACTATAATCATCTATCTCTCAAAATTAACTTTTTTCTTTTTCTTTTTTTTCTTGTTTCTTCTCACTATCACTGAAAATTTTCTCTTTTTCTTCAATCTCGTGTTTTTAATGAAAAAAAATCTTTCTTCCTCCTGTCTCTTCATTTTTTCTCTTTTTCTTATTATATCTTGTTTTTTTTTTCACTATAATCATCTATCTCTCAAAATTAACTTTTTTCTTTTTCTTTTTTTTTCTTGTTCCTTCTCACTATCACTGAAAATTTTCTCTTTTTGTTTTTCTTCAATCTCGTGTTTTTAATGAAAAAAATCTTTCTTCCCCCTGTCTCTTGATTTTTTCTCTTTTTCTTATTATATCTTGTTTTTTTTTTTCACTATAATCATCTATCTCTCACAATTAACTTTTTTCTTTTTCTTCATTCTCTTGTTACATATTAACCTCTTCCTGTAACGCTTCAAATTTTCTCTTTTTTTTGTTTATCTCTTGCTCTTCTCAACATAATCATCTATCTATCAAACTTTTCCTTTTTTCTTTTAGTTTACTTTATTGTTTCTTATTAAGCTTTTTTGTGTTTTCAAATGTTTTCTTTTCTCTAATTTATCTCTCAAAATGTTCCATTTTTTCGTTACTCTATTGTTCTTATTAACCTCTTCCTTCATCTCGTCAAAGTTTCTGTTTTTCTTTTGTCTCTTGTTTCTTCTCGCCAAAATCATTTACATCTCAGATTCTTTCTCTTTTTCTTCTGTATTTTTTTTACTCTGTTTTTTCATGTTCATCTTTTTTATCTTTTCAAATTTTCTCGTTTTTTATCGCTTGTTCCTTCTCACCAGAATAATTATTTATGTCTTAAAACTTCTTCGGAATATAAGAGTGAATCTGTAAAGATAATAATAACATCAGTATATATATATATATATATATATATATATATATATATATATAGGGGGTATATATATATATATATATATATATAGGGCGCAAAGAAAGAATTATCGTCTCAATTACATAAAAATATAAATGACACTGACATCTTCTTTTAGCAGATGTATTTACCAAAATGACACAAACATATTTTGAAATACTAAAAAGTAAATATATTCAATAAATCGCCATTGGCATTAACCACGGCATACAGACGATATAAAACATAAGAAGAGAGTATTATTTTTGTTTTATTATGTTTTAGCCTTTAGGCTATTATTTTTCAAAGTGAACCAAAATTTTACTAAAAAGGAGGCATTTATGAAAATTATTTAAATAATAATGAAAATAATTTTAAAAATTGTTTGTTTTTGTTTAAACTTATAAGAAATTTTCAAAATTTTTATCATCAAAATGTTTGAATTCTCTTTCTGTAGTGGCGTGTTTTGCAATAAAATGCTGATTAAATTGTGGCGAGTGTTGATTAAAGAATTATCCTCCAGCTAAAGCACACGCCGGATGATTTCACTCAGTACAAACGCAGCTAGCCAACTGGAGAAAGAAATATATATCGACCTGTTACAGAGATTTCTCTTTTTTCAAGAAAATAACTACAGTGTTTTATTTATTTATTGTTTTACAGTTTATCAGCTACCTGCATGTTCTTTAAAACATAACAATTCTGAAATTTAAATAAAAACGACTTACTGATACATGTCTTACTATTTAACCCATAGCTGTGGAGATTAGAAGTGGATTCATAGGGCATTTACACATATGTTAAACAAACCAGACTAGGCATTATTAACTATGAAATTTCAAAATACAACTATACATTCTTGAAGCTATAAGAACGAACAAAATAAACTTCCTAATATGGTAATTAATTAATAATTTACACAATGTGTCCTCTTTCTAGATAAAAATCAGACAGTCAAATACTGATTTGAAAACATTTTCTCCGCTGCACTTAGAAAATTGGCGCAACACAATCTTCCTCTGTCATGCTGCTTTGTATCACATTCAGGTATCGTGTTATCATCCTATATAAACAATTTGAAAATATAACTTCCATTTAACTATTCACCTGAAGTTTCATCACATTTATCATCTTTAGCTCATGAAGTAAAATAACTTATTCTGGTTTAGTGAAATACACTGAATATTTTTTCATATCATTGTTAAAATATAGCAACTATGACAAGAAAAAATAGTAGGTGTGTTTAAATGATTACATCTAATCCTTCAATGGCAATAAATGTTCCTGTAGCTCAAAAGCCAGGGCAGTTTTAAAGAAAAGACGAGCTTCTCAACACAAATTCATTTTTTATTACTCATCCACGATGTTATGGCTTTAAAAATTTCTTTAAAAATTATTATGGTTATGATCTATTCAATAACCTCTTTGTGCGTTTTTGACTGATTTTAAGGAATTTCACGTTTGACAGCTGTTCATTAGTTGAGGAGCTGAATTAAAGTCATTTGTGAATTATGCTCATTCTTCATAGAGAATATGATTTTAACAATTTCGTCGTTGGTGAGCCTTTACTTGATCAACATGTCGATTTTTACTGATATTAGTTTATTACTTGTTCTCTTTAAACTCTAAGATCTTTTGACTCGTGTTATGATTAAGTGTAACATTGCGGAATAATAACTTCCAAGTATCCCTCTTTTGTCCAATTTTGTCGAGCGTTTACTTTGTTGTGGGTTAGTTTTGATAGCTGAACATTTTGAAACATCACTGACTGGATTTGCGGCAGGTTTTTGAGAAGGTTGGAACTGGTTTGTTGGCTTTTAGAACTCGGTACCAGCTTTAGTTTTTTTTCAACGGGAAACGCGTTTTATGAACGAAGTTTTTGTTGGTTTTTAGTGAGTATTCATGCCTAATTATTAATACGCATAATAAAAAGTCCACCCAAAGTTACCTGGCTGATTGAGTAAAGCTTTAATTATTCAGAAGGTCGCTACTTTTCTTCATCCCTCGACGCATTTAATATCACCAAATTGAGGATGTGTTTGAGTTTTTTAATCTGACCTTCATTCTTATTATGTTGTCATTTTTCATCATATTTTGATTTCTGATATGGTTGCACTACCTACCAAGTCTGCGGGAAGACCTATGGCAGGTTGTGGTGTGTTGTTATGGCTCCATTTCATGTTTTTTTCTATCTCCCCTAACATCCCTAGCGTTACATAGACAACGTTTTCCTTAGTGTGTGGACTGTATTTAACAAAACATTTTTTGTATATATCTTAAGCTGAGGTTTCCAGGGATTCTTTCAATGTGTTGTTTTCTTCCTATTTTTATCATTCCAAGTGCACCTACTATCACTGGCACGATTATTGTTTTCAATTTCCACATTTTTTTCTATTTCAATTTCCAGGTCCTTATACATTGACAGTTTTTTGAAATCCTATTATTATTATTATGTCATTTTTCATCATATTTCGATTTCTGCTTTGGTCACACTACCAACCAAGTCTGCGGGGAGACCTAAGGCAGGTAGTGGCGTGTTGTTATGGCTCCATTTCATGTTTTTCTATCTTCCCTATTATCCCAAGCATTACATAGATAAAGTTTTCCTTAGTGTGTGGGCTGTACTTAATAAGACAATTTTTTGTATATCTCTTAAGCTGTGATTTCCAGGGATTCTTTCAATGTGTTGTTTTGTTCCATTTTTTATCATTCCAAGTGCACCTACTATCACTGGCACAACTCTTGTTTTCAATTTCCACATTTTTTCTATTTCAATTTCCAGGTCTTTATATTTTGACAGTTTTTCAAATTCCTTGATTGCTATGTTACAATCCGCTGGACAAGCCATATCAATTAATAGACAAGTTTTCTCCTTCTGGTTTTTAACAATAATGTCTGGCCTGTTTGCTTCAATTTTTCTGTCTGTGTAGATGGTGTAATCCCATAGAATGGTTACATCTTCTATTTCTGTAACCGGTGCTGGGTGATGTTCATACCAGTGTTTGTTTACAGCTTTTCCATAATGTTTGCACATTGCCCAATGTAAATATTGTCCAACTCTATCGTGGCGATTTTTATATTCATTTGGGGCAAGCACAGAACAGCCTGAAATTAGGTGGTCTATTGTTTCTTGGTGTTTATCACAAAACCTGCATTTTGGATCCATATTATTATTATTATTATTATTATTATTATTATTATTATTATTATTATTATTTCCAGATTTATGTTTCTTTATACAATCTTTCACTCAATAACTCTCGGTCCCAGTTACTGCGATGAAAAGTATCTGATACTCAAATGAAATAAATATTAATAAACAATAGATAAAAGCTAATATTTCAGTTAGGAATTTCACAAAATGTTAGGATGTGCATTTTAGTTTCTATTTCAAACATATTCCGGATAGACATGTTTTAATTACTCAGAATATTGTATTCTATTTTTTTAAATAGTCTTTTGCAATTTCTGTTTGAATTTCTGGTATGAGGGCTATTGACTTTATCTTTTATATTATTTTCACTACGTTTAAACTGATGAGCGCTATGGACTACATCAGGTGCTTTTAAAGGAATGTTCAAATTAACCCTTCGTTTAATGAACGTGGGTAGATTGTTCTTGTTCTGCTGACTATGATTAGGAATATCTCGTCCATTCCTTATTTAATACAGTTCAGTTCCGCAAAGTTCTAGTCTGCGCATCGTAAGCTTTTGATTGAAATTATAATTATTATTACACCAAATTCACAAGACAAAACATTAATCCACAAGACTGTTGTGCAGTGCCACAATCATGACTGTAGAACTTGTAGTCTTAGATCTAATCTGCCTGCGGTGCGACTGCTACAGTTGCTGCTTATCATGCTTGTTTGCATTCACTGATGCTCCTATTTCCGACTGCTGCTATTGAAGCCTTACTGTCATTTCTTTTCTTTTTATTTTGCTGTGTACAGATTTGAAGGACATGTCTTTCTAATAAAAACTTAATTTATTTTATAACAATTTTATTCATTATTGTCAAGCAGTGTGTAACTTTTTTTAAAACTCTGAACAACCTCTCGCTTGAAGCGATTAATCAGGCAGAGTAACTCAACAGATAAAGTGAGTGATAAGGCTTTTCATAACGCTTCAAACTTTTCACTGAATTCCTTTAGAATTTGATTCCAGCAGAGTCTATCTTGTACATTTGTAAATCTGACATTCGGGTTAAAGAACGTGGAGTCTAATCCACGATGGTAAATGACAGGTCGGAAGACCTCGTAGGCATGGAATTCTGATAGTTATTTAATTTTGAAAAGTCGGGAAGATTTCTGGACCCACATTCCATAAGGAGGTTAACCCGAACATGTTGAAATGTCAACCAACGAGTAAGCATAAATTCTCCTGAAGATCTCCCCCGTCTACCTGTCTGTTTCTCCCTTATAATAATCATCATTTGATATGGGGTTGGTATCCGAAATATTGACGCTAATGATGACAAAGAAGGTAATATTCGTAATTGCAATAATATTTGAATATTGCTGCAACCAGTGATATGTTGCTTTCAAAGTGAACATTTTTTAAATAGCATCTATTTAAATACCAGAAGGGTGACCTTAACGTATGAAGAATTTGGTAAGAGAAAATCAGAAACGTTGCACTTAATTAAAATAATTTTATGATATATTACTAAAACAAACGTCGTTTTAATTTGCATAAATCACCTCTACTTCTTTTTTTATTTTATCGTTATTGGAATATTAAATGCACAGACAACAATAAAAAATAATATATTTTTAACATCCAATATAAGTAAAGTTAAACAAATGCCATATGTAGAAACAAGTGAACGATGTAACGTATTCCCTATTGAAGTTGTATGATTTGATTTTGTAACTACTTCAACTGCGAAAAATTTCAAAATAATATTCCTAAAGGAAAGGCAATTAAAGTTTCTAAATCAAACAGACACCGCGTTGAGAAAAATCATATATGAAGTTACAAGAACAAAATCACCCAAGAGAACTTTCAGCTGTGATATTTCTACAAATCATTAGATCATTGGTAAAACATTTTAGTACTGAATGCATAACAGACTTCAGTAGCTTTTGTCTTCTAAGCCAAGGCAAATTAAAATACAGATGTTTTAGTCACCTGGGTATTCTTCAAACATGTTTATATGCATATACAGAGTTCGCAGTATGTTTGGTCAATACAGGATGATTAGTAAAGATACATGTGTTTGTAAATCATTTTAATGAGATAAATATATGGAATATATATTTTATGTTCACATATACTTATTTGCGTGTGAGCAAAATGTATATATGCACATAAAAAACGTTCGATTTTCATATAAACATGAAAATATATGTGTACATGTTTGTGCACAGCGAGAAATATTTTAGCATCTGAGAATAATTCAAGATTTAATTATAACCATTGTTGAAACACATGTATTCATTGTTGAATATATAAATATTTGTATGTGTAGGATTTTAAAAATGATTTTACCCCATGCAATGCAGTACTGCCACTAGTATGCAGGGGGTTACATAAGACGAGAGTGAGGGAAGAAAATAACAGGTCACAGGGGGTGGAGAAGAAGGGGTAAGAGAAGGATGGGAACACTGGTGTAAAGAGAGATGTGTGAGAGTAGAGTGGAAAAGGAGAAGAACAAGATACAAGGGTTTTCGGGGAAAGGATGCAAGTCAAGGAGATAAGATGACAGAAATGTGTGGAGAAACTTTGATTATTATGATTTTTTTATAATAGTGTCGCCTCAAACAAGGCATTTTACTGCCACTGTTGTGCAGGCGGTTACATAGGAGGAATGCTATGAGAAGGAGTGAGAGGTTGAAGCGGGTGTCAGGAAGAGATTAGGAGGGGGAAGAGATTACTCATGAGAGTGGGGTGGTCGAAGAAGCATGAGAGAGAGAGAGGATGTAAGTTAGTGAGACAGGAGATGACTATTGATTTTACATTTAAATTCTTGGAGATTATAGCTGTCGGGAAAGAACGTATGCGGAAGGGAATTCCACAGGCGGAAAGTGCGAGAAAAGAAGCTGTTGGAGTAGAATTTGATTTACAATTTATTGGTTTCACAGTAAAAGGGTGGGACATAGTTGCTAACCTTGTGGCTCGAGGAAAGTCATATATAGGGGGTACCAGTGAGCTAAGTTCATCGGAGCAGAAGCCGTGAAAGTATTTGTAGAAGCGACACCGGGAAGCTACACTGTGTCGGTGAGAAAGCGACTGTATCCTAGCTGTCAAGTCGGGATCGATCACATTACAGATTCTCCGTTGGATTTGGTCGAGGACACCTAAGTGGATAGCAGGAGCACCTGACCAGATATAGCAGCAATATTTAATGCACGGGCTGATGGTAGATTTGTATACGTGCAGTATTGTTTCGGACGGGAAAAACTTCCTGGCCCTAGACAGATAACCGAATGAGAAAAAGATGCTTAAACATCAATAAAAACGTTTTGAAACAAAATGATAATCGAATAGAAATTTTATTAGAATTTTCCTTACATCTCTAATAATAAAAGAACTTGTAAGATTAACGTCTTTAGATATTTAAATAGAAATATTTTATATATGAGTGGTCAATGACTTCGAGACTTAGTTCTGGAGATTTTTTCAAGGGTGCTTTAATTATAGCACCAATATCATTAATAAGCAGTTGAATGATATATGTTATGATGACTTATGGCATTTATAAATTATATGTAAAAAGAAGGATGAGAGAACTCAACACTCACAAGTCACATGGAAAACTTTTTTTTTAATCATTTCACCCCAAGCAAGGCATTCCACTGCCACTATTGTGGGTTACATAGGGGAAAGTGATGAGAAAGAGTGGTTAGATACAGGAAATGTCAGAAAGATACGGGTAAGGATACCGAGGATGAGGGTTGGGTAGATGGGAAGAGTGTTTGAGTGAATGGATGCGAGATAGTATGTTAGAAGGTGTCTATTGACCTTAGATGTAAACTCCTGGAGATTGTAGCTGTCGGGGAAGCAAGTATGTTGAAAGGAATTCAACAGGCGGGAAGTGCGAGAAAAGAAGCTGTTGGTGTAGAATTTGCAGTTACATTTTATCGGTTTGTAAGAGAATCATGATATAGCAACGATTAACCTTCTTGAAATGCTTTTAAAATTGGATGGAGGATCATAAGAACTAAATCAACGGTAAAGAAGTAGGTGTTTATGGCATTAACAAATGACTAGAAGTTTTAAATAAAAATTGTAACCTGCGCTCTGAAAAATCAAATCTCTCTCTCTCTCTCTCTCTCTCTCTCTCACACACACACACACACACACACTTATATATATATATATATATATATACTCAGTTTTAATCCGAGATTATGTACAGTATGGTTAAATAAAATAAAGACAAGAGAAAAACTGTATTTTAAATCGCCTACGCGTTTCGTCCGTGATGGACTTTTTCAAGGCAGAAAGACGAAATGAGTTTTATTCTAAATTACGTATCTAGAAACAAAATTAGTGTTGGTAACGACAAATACGCTCACAAATTACGTTAATTTTTTAAAATGATTTGTGAGCGTATTTGTGGTTACCAACACTAATTTTGTTTCTAGATACGTAATTTAGAATAAAACTCATAATAGATAAAAGTGTCAATTCTGCTCGTTCCACTGAAACAAAAAGCTAAATGTATTAATTTCATTTCAATTGATTGACCTAGTGTAATGATCTCATTAAGTTAAGTTAAGAATTACGTTGCGTATACTAGGCCCATTAACTAATAAAAAGTAACTAAAAAGAAATATCACTTAATATGGACAGCAGGATGTGAATAATTTGCCCTAGTCGTTTGAAGAAACGGCTCGATTGGAAATTAGAAAAGCCTTAACGAATATAATAGCCAGTAATATTTGTTGAGATTTTTATATTATAAAGTACAACTACCAAAATGTTGTAAACATAGCAAACAAGTTGAAGACATTAGCTTCAATAAATCAGTGTATAATACAAAGAAAAATAACTTTTTAAAACTGAGTCACAAAATAACTGATCTTCTGTTCAAACAGCAACTGAAAATCAGTGTCTTTGAGACGAAAGTTAAAGATCAAACTTTACTTACATAATCAAATTTCTAATTTTTATTTCTAACTGAGTAACTCCTGTTCTTGCCAAAAACGATGTCTTTTCAAAGTTTTAGTTAATTTATTATGACAGAAGCCGATTTTGGGACATGAAAATAATTCACAGGAAAAACGAAACTTCGCTTCTCAGGATATCCATATCTATACAATCATAAATTCTAGTGAATAAAGACAAAAGGAATACTTTACTTAGCTGATGCATTTCGTTCTTTGATGGTATTTATCAATGAAAATGCCTTTTTAAAGTCCCTCAGAAGATAAGATGCATTCGTGAGAACAGCATTTTAGTATCCAGATATTTACGTCCCAAATATCTAAACGACGGCTTAAATTTTACAAGGATAAAAACAAAATCTTCGTCTTATTTTGCAATATATTTCTAACTGAATACACAGACAAAATGAGGGTATTTTGATTTCGTGGAAGTACTATGGTCTGGCTAGATGTAAAGATCTGAACAAGTGGAACTGAATAATGGCGCTCAAATAAACATTTTTTTTTAATCGTATCATCCCGAGCAAGGCGGTAACACCACTTATGTGTAGGCGGCTACGTAATAGTGAAAAGATTGGAAAAGAGAAAACCGGAAACCACAGCCTAAACAGGGAACAAGGGATGATCCTCTTAACCTGTTCAATAGACGTGGGTGGAGTGTGAACATTTGTCATGGAAATAACAATAGAGTATTGACAGACATGCATGGTTGTATCTGCGAAAAATAAGTTTTTAGCCACAAGACTAAATATACAGCTTTGAACTCTATCAAACCTAGAAAATGAGATTTGAGCAGGTCAAGCTCAAATATCGATTCACCATTTTTTGTTTAACCTGAATCCTTTCACATTTTCTTCCGTATCTTTATAAGAAATGTAGAACGAGTCAGGTACTTCCAGGAGCAACAGAAAAAACTAATCATTTTGTCAAATTGTGTGAGACTGTTATATACATAACGTCATTATACGATACACCGTTATTTGAATTTCAATTATAGTGTTCCGAAAATGCCCGGATATAGCCACCAAATAACTGCAATTTATTGAGACAAGTGATTCTTTGATAATGTATTTGATAAAAAATAATAGCTTGTGTTTACCAGACTAATATTTAGTTTCTTGATAATAACTAAGACTGTTGAATGTATTCGAGCATGAAGTTTAAACAATTTATCCACAATTTTATTTTGAATGTACAACCTATTGAAAAATCGGTAGAATCTAACAATATATATATATTTATTTATTTATTTATTTATTATAAATTATGTTTTAGAACATGTACATAATTTCTTCTATATATGTCCTCTTCCCTACAATCATATGTTTAAACACTGAAACAAACATATGATTGTAGGGAAGAGGACATATATAGAAGAAATTATGTACATGTTCTAAAACATAATTTATGATAAAGATTTACTGCTCTATACACCATATATCGAGCACTGTTTTAAATTAATGTTTTGGACGGAAAAAAATTTTCTTTTTTTTTTCTCTCCTCATTCTATAATCACTCGGATATATATATATATATATATATATATATATATATATATATATATATAGGTATAAGTGTCAGTCCGTAAACGGTGAAGATAATCCAACAAGATTACCTTAATATAAAATATTAATTGGTAAATCTATATAGAGAGCTCGATGGGTGTTAACCAGAGCGATATATATATATATATATATATATATATAAAATACATTGAAGTTATCTGAGAATAACGATTATCACACCAGACATTAATCATGCGTTCGATTTCCTATTTCGTAAATAAGCGTCTATAGACATTTTACCAACAACTGTATTTTCTTGACTTCATTTTTAAATTATATTTTGTAACTTTTAAAATTTATTCTTGACCAAATGCCTTTATTTATCTTCTGCTATCTTCGATATGTCCAGGTTTCGGAAATCTTTCATTCTATTTTATTAATGTTAAGTTGATGGATAAGTTTTGTAATAAAAACATACACTCAATCGTTCAACTATCTTCTGGGTGTATGAACACCATTTATATTTCTAACAAAAAGATATTTTTAAGATTTTATTGTTTTATATTTTCATAGTAAAATCTTTTGTCAATGATTAGAATTAGTTCATAAAACACAATGAGAAAAAGAACAACATGAAAAGATTTTTGTTTGATTAAGTTTTATAAACTGAAACAGAAATAACGTAAATTGATCGAGTCATAACACGAAATCTTTTCTTTCCAAAAATGCATATTTAATTTTTTTTTAGATTGTAATTAAATATCCAGCAAAAGAAGATGATTTTATATAAATCCTTACGTATATTTTAAATAAAAGTGAAGTTAATTAAATTATTGTTCAATTAGTTATAAAATTTATAAATAATTACAAAACGAGTTTCACTATTTAAAGATATTACAGGCTAGAAGAAAAAATTTCACGGTTCCTGAAAGTTTTTATTGAAATTTTTAAATGAAGCTTTTTTTCGGTGATTTTATTTTATTTTTATCAGTAATTTTTTATTATTTTTTAGGTGCTCAACGACCTTCTGAATGTTATTAAAGGTTATGAAATTAATGATGTATATTACAGGAAATAATATCTTCATCTTTCCGCTTTTGTTTACTACGTTAGGACTTTTGTACTTCCGCCCTCTCCGTTAGTTTTATCTTTAGGATTATTTCACAAATTACGTAAGAATTTGCAGATTCAGGCGTTCATACTGTGCTATACAGAGCGTTCTTGATTGGCTCTGCTGAAACGCCATGTTAAAAACAACAAATTTAGTGAAAAAAAAATCTGAACAATACGACAATAAAACGTAAGCACTTATTTTTAGAAGAACTATATATTTTTTCAAAATAAAATACTAAAACTTGAGAAAATATGATAATCATCATTGATTATTTCAGATGTCGGCCAGATAGAAAAAAATTCTGTTACTGATCTTGGAAACAACATGAACGCAAACATTTCCAATGAAATATTTTAAATGAACTATTTTTTCTCTTTTCACAGCTTAGCTAAAATTGCATTCATTGTTATATTTAACAAAAATCTACTTAAGTACTTTTTAAGCTAAAATGTTTTTCTCTATCATGGTAAGTTATAACTCAGGATATTTCTCTCACCCTAATGAAGGTATGTATCATCTATAAAATCTGTGTAATTTTTCTAGGTACCGAATAAGACAATATTTTGCTACATTAATTTACTATAGAGCTTCTTGATATTGCAATTCAATGAAAATATTTTTATATTTCAAAGATACCTGCCTTTCTAAAGGCAAGTATATTTTATATAAAGAAATATTTTAATGTATCTTCATATACTTATAAAGGCAACTATCTTCATATATTTTTTCATGTTCTCATTTTCTCAAGAAGACGATATATTTCAATACCAAGTATTTGAATCAACCTTATTTTCTCTGTATTTCGAATCTAAGAAAAATATTCTTTTGTTTTGTTTGGTATTATTTAATATTTTTAGTTCTGTATTTCAGGCTGTATATGATCTTTTTTGACATTTTTTCTTCTTATGTAAATCTTCTAAAAAATAAATGAAAATTGATTCCAATCAATGTTTACAATACACCAGAGTATTTTACTTACCGGAAATCTAATTATTTAGCTTTCAATTAAACCTAAAATGAAAATGTCTTAAGAAAGTTTTTTTCATTTTTTAAATTAATTTAAACAGTATGTATCGCAAAATTTGTGGAGATATCTGTTTAGGGGGGTGAGTGAATGTAAAAATACTGATAAAATGTAAAACATTACATATACCTATTTATTTTGTCATTCAGTTACCTCGACATGAGCCTTATACACACACACACACACACACATATATATATATATATATAAAATTTATGACATAAATATGTTATAATATCACTAAAAAAGTAGCCATTTTATTTTGACACTATTAGTGTCTTAATGATGAGGTTTATATCAGAGGAATCTTTTAAAACTCCCCAAGTTGAAATAAATATTATATTTAGTCTATTTTGTAATGAACACTTTTTAAGATAAAATGTGGTGAGAAGGAACAAGAGATAAAAAGAAATAAAAAAGAAAATTTGAAGAGATAGAAGTAAAGGTTAGTAAGAAACAAGTAAGTAAAGAAAAAAAGAGAAAAAATAGAGATAGAGGATTAAGTTGAGAAGGAACAAGATATAAAAAGGAAAAGAGAAAAATTGAAGACATAGGAGAAGAGGTTAATAAGGAATAAGAGAGTAAAGAAAAAGAAAAAATAGAGAATTTTTTAGACACAGATACTTATGGTGAGAAGGAAAAAGAGATCAAAGAGAAAATTTGAAGAGATAGAAAAAATGGTTAATAAGGAACAAGACAGTAAAAAAAAAGAAAAAGAGCAAAATTTGATGGATAGATAATTATTGGGAAAAGAAACAAGAGATAAAAAAGAGAAAATTTGAAGAAATAGAGAAAAAAGTTAAAGAACAGGTTAAAAAGAGTAAAGAAAATAAGAGAAATTTTCAAAAAATAGATGATTATGGTGAGAAGGAAGAAGAAATAAAAAGAAAAAGAAATTTTGAAGAGGTTAATAACAAAGGAAAGAGTTAAGAAAAAAGAGAAAAATTTAGAAATAGATGACTTTGGTGAGAAGGTACAAGAGATAAGAAGAGTTTAATGAGAAACATGAGAGTAATGAAAAGAAAAAAAACGATAAAATTTTGAAAGATAGATGATTATCGTGAGAAGGAACAAGTGAAAAACTACAAGAGAAAAAATAAAGAGAACGACAAAGCGATTAAAAGAAACAAGAGAGTAAATAAAAAGAAAAAGAGAAATTTTGAAGAGATAGAAAAAAAGGAACAAGAGAGTAAATAAAAAGAAAAAAGAGAAATTTTGAAGAGATAGAAAAAAGGAACAAGAGCGTAAAGAAAAAGAAAAAAGAGAAATTTTGAAGAGATAGAAAAAAGGAACAAGAGCGTAAAGAAAAAGAAAAAAGAGACATTTTGAAGAGATAGAACACAAAGGAACAAGAGAGTAAAGAAAAAGAAAAAAGAGACATTGTGAAGAGATAGAAAAAAGGAACAAGAGAGTAAAGAAAAAGAAAAAAGAGAAATTTTGAAGAGATAGAAAAAAGGAACAAGAGCGTAAAGAAAAAGAAAAAAAGAGAAATTTTGAAGAGATAGAAAAAAGGAACAAGAGCGTAAAGAAAAAGAAAAAAGAGAAATTTTGAAGAGATAGAAAACAAAGGAACAAGAGAGTAAAGAAAAAGAAAAAAGAGAAATTTTGAAGAGATAGAAAAAAGGAACAAGAGAGTAAAGAAAAAGAAAAAAGAGACATTTTGAAGAGATAGAAAAAAGGAACAAGAGAGTAAAGAAAAAGAAAAAAGAGACATTGTGAAGAGATAGAAAAAAGGAACAAGAGAGTAAAGAAAAAGAAAAAAGAGAAATTTTGAAGAGATAGAAAACAAAGGAACAAGAGAGTAAAGAAAAAGAAAAAAGAGAAATTTTGGAGAGATAGAAAAAAGGAACAAGAGAGTAAAGAAAAAGAAAAAAGAGACATTGGGAAGAGATAGAAAACAAAGGAACAAGAGAGTAAAGAAAAAGAAAAAAGAGAAATTTTGGAGAGATAGAAAAAAGGAACAAGAGAGTAAAGAAAAAGAAAAAAGAGACATTGGGAAGAGATAGAAAACAAAGGAACAAGAGAGTCAAGAAAAAAAAAGCGTCATTTTGAAGAGATAGAAAAAAGGAACAAGAGAGTAAAGAAAAAGAAAAAAGAGAAAATTTTTACAGATAGATGATTATGGTGAGAATGAAAGTGATAAAAGTAAGAGAGTAAATTTGAAGAGAATGAGGAAAAGGCTAATATGAGATAAGAGAGTAATGAAAAGGAAAAAAGGGAACAAGAGATAAAAAGCAAAAACGAAAATTTGAAGACATAGAAGAAGAGGTTAATACGGAATAAAATTAAATAAAAGAAACTAAAAGAAAATTTTGAGTGGTAGATGATTACAGAAGAAGAAACAAGAACTAAAAAAAGAGAAAATTTGAAGAGAGATGATTGTGATGAGAAGGAAAAAGAGATAAAAAATAGAAAATTTGAATAAATAGAAAAAGACGTTAATAAGGAAAAAGAGTTTAAAGAAAAAGGAAAATGAGAAAATTTTGAGAAATAGATGATTATGGTGAGAAAGAAGATTAGCTCTTCTTCTTTCTCACCATAATCAAGAAAAAAAGAAAATATTAGAAAGAGAATATACATATATGTGTTATGGTGCCTTATTTACAGGTAACGAACTCTTCCTCCTTCAATAAGTATTAACCTGAGAGACTTCTGGGGAGGCAGTCAAGAGGTAGTCGGGACGTAGCTGTGAGACAGTATAGTGACAGTCGTAAAGGCAGTCTAAACGCAGTCAAGAGACGGTCGATTTTGAGTGGTAGATGATTACAGAAGAAGAAACAAGAACTAAAAAAAGAGAAAATTTGAAGAGAGATGATTGTGATGAGAAGGAAAAAGAGATAAAAAATAGAAAATTTGAATAAATAGAAAAAGACGTTAATAAGGAAAAAGAGTTTAAAGAATAAGAAAAATGAGAAAATTTTGAGAAATAGATGATTATGGTGAGAAAGAAGATTAGCTCTTCTTCTTTCTCACCATAATCAAGAAAAAAAGAAAATATTAGAAAGAGAATATACACATATGTGTTATGGTGCCTTATTTACAGGTAACGAACTCTTCCTCCTTCAATAAGTATTAACCTGAGAGACTTCTGGGGAGGCAGTCAAGAGGTAGTCGGGACGTAGCTGTGAGACAGTATAGTGACAGTCGTAAAGGCAGTCTAAACGCAGTCCAGAGACGGTCGATACGCAGCGTAACTATACAGTTGAGAGGTACACTTCTATTTGCTGATTACTAGCACTATTACTTGTTCTGTTATTCTAAGACATAAGTTGAACCCACCTTCTTGTTTCTGCGTCTTTCTTTCTGGCCCACACAGGCCACAACAATTTGGCAACGAAGGCTTCGTCACAACAAATTGGCAACAAAGATTTGCGACAAAAATTTGCGTGAAGATTTGTGACAACGATTTACGAGAACCACCAGGATTTTATAAAAACGAACTCTATGAAAACACCGGCAAACGAGTTTTCGAAAAAGAACTACGTGTAATCGCCAATAGAAGTAAGAAAAAAATTCGTCAGATTTTTCGTCTGAAAAGCATCTGGAAAAAACCAGAAAAGTAATACCGGGGGAAAAAACAAGACACACATATCATGGAGAATTTCAAAAATATTTTATCAGAGCTTGTAAAGTATCAGAATCAACAGCAAGAGAAGTGGCAAAAAAGAACTACTTTCTCAACAGGTAAAAATGGAAAATTTATTTCTGTGAACCCAGAAGGAAAATCAAGAGAGACAGTTGGAATTTAGTTTTTGAACTAACAAAACGTAGGAATTCCATTGAAAACAAATGTTTTTTGGGCGAGAAAACACACACACACACACACACACACACACACACACACACACACACACACACACACATATATATATATATATATATATATATATATATATATATATATATACCACAGATTGCGAAAACTGAAGTGACGCGAAAAAATAAGTCTTAGCAAACAAAATTCATGAACTACCTTCCGCTGCGGAAGACTAGTGAAATTTGAAGAGATAGTGTAAGAGATTAAGAAGAAACAAGAGAATAAAGATAAAGAAAAAACAAGATAAGTTTTTGAGAGACAGATGATTATGGTGAGAAGGATCAAGAAATAAAATGTAACAGAGAAAATTTGAAGAAATAGAGGAAGAGTTTAATAAAAAATCAGGGAGTAAAGAAAAAGAAATGTGAAATTCTTAAAAGATAAATTATTATGGTGTGAAGGAACAAGATATAGAAAAAAGAAAAAATTTAAAGAGATAGAGGAAAAGGTTAATGAAACAGAAGAGAGTAAGAAAAAAAGAAAAAGAGAAAATTTGAAGAGATAGAGGAAAAGGTTAACGAAACAGAAGAGAGTAAGAAAAAAAGAAAAAGAGAAATTTGAAGAGATAGAGGAAAAGGTTAATGAAACAGAAGAGAGTAAGAAAAAAAGAAAAAGAGAAAATTTGAAGAGATAGAGGAAAAGGTTAATGAAACAGAAGAGAGTAAGAAAAAAAGAAAAAGAAAAAATTTAAAGAGATAGAGGAAAAGGTTAATGAAACAGAAGAGAGTAAGAAAAAAGAAAAAGAGAAATTTGAAGAGATAGAGGAAAAGGTTAATGAAACAGAAGAGAGTAAGAAAAAAAGAAAAAGAGAAAATTTAAAGAGATAGAGGAAAAGGTTAATGAAACAGAAGAGAGTAAGAAAAAAAGAAAAAGAGAAATATGAAGAGATAGAGGAAAAGGTTAATGAAACAGAAGAGAGTAAGAAAAAAAGAAAAAGAGAAATTTGAAGAGATAGAGGAAAAGGTTAATGAAACAGAAGAGAGTAAGAAAAAAAGAAAAAGAGAAAATTTAAAGAGATAGAGGAAAAGGTTAATGAAACAGAAGAGAGTAAGAAAAAAAGAAAAGGAAAAAATTTAAAGAGATAGAGGAAAAGGTTAATGAAACAGAAGAGAGTAAGAAAAAAAGAAAAAGAGAAATTTGAAGAGATAGAGGAAAAGGTTAATGAAACAGAAGAGAGTAAGAAAAAAGAAAAAGAGGAAATTTGAAGAGATAGAGGAAAAGGTTAATGAAACAGAAGAGAGTAAGAAAAAAGAAAAAGAGAAAATTTGAAGAGATAGAGGAAAAGGTTAATGAAACAGAAGAGAGTAAGAAAAAAAGAAAAAGAGAAAATTTGAAGAGATAGAGGAAAAGGTTAATGAAACAGAAGAGAGTAAGAAAAAAAGAAAAAGAGAAAATTTGAAGAGATAGAGGAAAAGGTTAATGAAACAGAAGAGAGTAAGAAAAAAAGAAAAAGAGAAATTTGAAGAGATAGAGGAAAAGGTTAATGAAACAGAAGAGAGTAAGAAAAAAGAAAAAGAGAAATTTGAAGAGATAGAGGAAAAGGTTAATGAAACAGAAGAGAGTAAGAAAAAAGAAAAAGAAAAAATTTAAAGAGATAGAGGAAAAGGTTAATGAAACAGAAGAGAGTAAGAAAAAAAGAAAAAGAGAAATTTGAAGAGATAGAGGAAAAGGTTAATGAAACAGAAGAGAGTAAGAAAAAAAGAAAAAGAGAAAATTTAAAGAGATAGGGGAAAAGGTTAATGAAACAGAAGAGAGTAAGAAAAAAACAAAAAAGAGAAATTTGAAGAGATAGAGGAAAAGGTTAATGAAACAGAAGAGAGTAAGAAAAAAAGAAAAAGAGAAAATTTAAAGAGATAGAGGAAAAGGTTAATGAAACAGAAGAGAGTAAGAAAAAAAGAAAAGGAGAAAATTTGAAGAGATAGAGGAAAAGGTTAATGAAACAGAAGAGAGTAAGAAAAAAAGAAAAAGAGAAAATTTAAAGAGATAGAGGAAAAGGTTAATGAAACAGAAGAGTGTAAGAAAAAAAGTAAAAGAGAAATTTGAAGAGATAGAGGAAAAGGTTAATGAAACAGAAGAGAGTAAGAAAAAAAGAAAAAGAGAAAATTTAAAGAGATCGAGGAAAAGGTTAATGAAACAGAAGAGAGTAAGAAAAAAAGAAAAAGAGAAAATTTAAAGAGATAGAGGAAAACGTTAATGAAACAGAGAGAAAAAAAGAAAAAGAGAAAATTTAAAGAGATAGAGGAAAAGGTTAATGAAACAGAAGAGAGTAAGAAAAAGAAAAAGAGAAAATTTAAAGAGATAGAGGAAAAGGTTAATGAAACAGAAGAGAGTAAGAAAAAAGAAAAAGCAAAATTTAAAAGAGATAGAGGAAAAGGTTAATGAAACAGAAGAAAGAAAAAGAAAAAGAGAAATTTGAAGAGATAGAGGAAAAGGTTAATGAAACAGAAGAGAGAAGGAAAAAGAAAAAGAGAAATTCTAATAGATAGAGGAAAAGGTTAAAGATGAAACAGAAGAGAGTAAGAAAAAAAGAAAAAGAGAAAATTAAAGAGATAGAGGAAAAGGTTAATGAAACAGAAGAGAGTAAGAAAAAAGAAAAAGAGAAAATTTGAAGAGATAGAGGAACAGCAATGAAACAGAAGAGAGTAAGAAAAAAAAAGAAAAAGAGAAAATTTGAAGAGATAGAGGAAAAGGTTAATGAAACAGAAGAGCAAGAAAAAGAAAAAGAGAAAATTGAAGAGATAGAGGAAAAGGTTAATGAAACAGAAGAGAGTAAGAAAAAAGAAAAAGAGAAAATTTGAAGAGATAGAGGAAAAGGTTAATGAAACAGAAGAGTGTAAGAAAAAAGAAAAAGAGAAAATTTGAAGAGATAGAGGAAAAGGTTAATGAACAGAAGAGAGTAAGAAAAAATAAAAAAAAGAAAATTTGAAGAGATAGAGGAAAAAGCATGAAACAGAAGAGAGTAAGAAAAAAGAAAAAGAGAAAATTTGAAGAGATAGAGGAAAAGGTTAATGAAACAGAAGAGTGTAAGAAAAAAAGAAAAAGAGAAAATTTGAAGAGATAGAGGAAAAGGTTAATGAAACAGAAGAGAGTAAGAAAAAGAAAAAGAGAAAATTTGAAGAGATAGAGTGAAAAGGTTAATGAAACAGGAAGAGTGTAAGAAAAAAAGAAAAAGAGAAAATTTGAAGAGATAGAGGAAAAGGTTAATGAAACAGAAGAGAGTAAGAAAAAATAAAAAAGAAAATTTGAAGAGATAGAGGAAAAGGTTAATGAAACAGAAGGAGAAGAAAAAAGAAAAAGAGAAAATTTGGAAGAGAGAGGAAAAGGTTAATGAAAAACAGAAGAGAGTAAGAAAAGAAAAAGAGAAAATTTAAAGAGATAGAGGAAAAGGTTAATGAAACAGAAGCGAGTAAGAAAAAAAGAAAAAGAGAAATTTGAAGAGATAGAGGAAAAGGTTAATGAAACAGAAGAGAGTAAGAAAAAAAGAAAAAGAGAAATTTGAAGAGATAGAGGAAAGGTTATTGAAACAGAAGAGAGTAAGAAAAAGAAAAAGAGAAAATTTAAAGAGATAGAGGAAAAGGTTAATGAAACAGAAGAGAGTAAGAAAAAAAGAAAAAGAGAAAATTGAATAGATAGAGGAAAAAGGTTAATGAAACAGAGAGAGTAAGAAAAAGAAAAAGAGAAAATTTGGAAGAGATAGAGGAAAAGTTAACAAAAAAACAGAAGAGTGTAAGAAAAAAAAGAAAGAGAAAATTTGAAGAGATAGAGTGAAAATAATGAAAACAGAAGAGAGTAAGAAAAAGAAAAAGAGAAAATTTGAAGAGATAGATAGCATAATGAAACAAAGAGGAAAAAAGAAAAAGAGAAAATTTGAAGAGATAGAGGAAAAGGTTAATGAAACAGAAGAGAGTAAGAAAAAAATAAAAAAAAGAAAATTTGAAGAGATAGAGGGAAAAGGTTAATGAAACAGAAGAGAGTAAGAAAAAAAAGAAAAAGAGAAAATTTGAAGAGATAGAGGAAAAGGTTAATGAAAAAGAGTGTAAGAAAAAAAGAAAAAGAGAAAATTTGAAGAGATAGAGGAAAAGGTTAATGAAACAGAAGAGAGTAAGGAAAAAAGAAAAAGAGAAAATTTGAAGAGATAGAGGAAAAGTGAATGAAAGTAGAAGAGTGTAAGAAAAAAGAAAAAGAGAAAAATTTGAAGAGATAGAGGAAAAGGTTAATGAAACAGAAGAGAGTAAGAAAAAATAAAAAAAGAAATTTGAAGAGATAGAGGAAAAGGTTAATGAAACAGAAGTTATAAGAAAAAGAAAAAGAGAAAATTTGAAGAAAGAGAGGAAAAGGTTAATGAAACAGAAGAGAGTAAGAAAAAAGAAAAAGAGAAAATTTAAAGAGATAGAGGAAAAGGTTAATGAAACAGAAGAGAGTAAGAAAAAAAGAAAAAGAGAAAATTTGAAGAGATAGAGGAAAAGGTTAATGAAACAGAAGAGAGTAAGAAAAAAGAAAGAGAAAATTTAAAGAGATAGAGGAAAAGGTTAATGAAACAGAAGAGAGTAAGAAAAAGAAAAAGAGAAAAATTTAAAGAGAGATAGAGAAAGAGGTTAATAAGAAAACAAGAGAATTAAAAAATAGAAAAAAATTTGGAGTTAGATGATTATTGTGAGAAGCAAAATGAAATAAAAAGAAAAGTGTCAATTTGTAGAGATAGAGGAAGAGATTGATAAGAAACTATAGAGTTAAAAAAAGAATAATAGAGATAATATTGAGAGATTATAGTGAGAAGGAACAAAAGATAAAACGAAAAAGAAACAATTTGAAGAAACAGTGAAAGGGATTAATGACAAACTATAGAGTTAAAAAAAGAAAAATAGAGATAATATTGAGAGATTATAGCGAGAAGGAGCAAAAGATAAAAAGAAAAAGAGAAAATTTGAAGAAAGAGAGAAAGAGATTAATGACAAACTATAGAGTTAAAAAAAGAAAAATAGAGATAATTTTGAGAGATTATAGCGAGAAGGAGCAAAAGATAAAAAGAAAAAGAGAAAATTTGAAGAAAGAGAGAAAGAGACTAATGAAAATCTATAGAGTTAAAAAAAAGAAAAATAGAGATAATATTGAGAGATTATAGCGAGAAGGAGCAAAAGATAAAAAGGAAAAGAGAAAATTTGAAGAAAGAGAGAAAGAGACTAATGATAATCTATAGAGTTAAAAAAAAGAAAAATAGAGATAATTTTGAGAGATTATAGCGAGAAGGAGCAAAAGATAAAAAGAAAAAGAGAAAATTTGAAGAAAGAGAGAAAGAGACTAATGAAAATCTATAGAGTTAAAAAAAAGAAAAATAGAGATAATATTGAGAGATTATAGCGAGAAGGAGCAAAAGATAAAAAGAAAAAGAGAAAATTTGAAGAAAGAGTGAAAGGGATTAAGGACAAACTATAGAGTTAAAAAAGAAAAATAGAGATAATATTGAGAGATTATAGCGAGAAGGAGCAAAAGATAAAAAGAAAAAGAGAAAATTTGAAGAAAGAGAGAAAGAGAATAATGATAATCTATAGAAAAAATAAAAAAATGGGAACATTTTGAGAGATAGATGATTGTGGCGAGAAGGAATTTTAGTTTAATTGAAAAGAGAAAATTTAAAGATTTAAAGCAGTGGACGCAAAGAAACATGTTAAGAAAGGGAAAACAGAAAATGGCAATCGATAAAGATTGAGAAATAGCATGAGAGTACAGAGAAAGAGATAAAAAAACTGCTTGAAAAGATAGAGGAACACGCTGATAAATCTACAATGTAATGTGTCAGAGAAAATAAGACAGACTTGAAAAAAATGGCGCAGGTGCAGGAAGAAGAGTGTAAATAGAAAGAGTAAATGAGAAATTCTGAAGTGACGGACAAAGAAAATTAAAAAATATTAGTATGTAAAATAAAAGAGATAAATTTAAAATTTAAAAATATTCTTGAGGAGTTGTGAAGGAACAAAAGAGGTATGATAAAGCAGGAAAAGGGAAAATTTGATGAAATTGAGGCGCTCTTGATATCGATCAAGAAAATAAATTCAAAGAGGTATTTTGAAGAGAAAGTGGAAAATGATGACAGCGAACAAGAGAGGAAAGAGAAAACGAATGAAGAAAAAATTTTAATAACTTGAAGAAGATTATGCGAAGGATTATGATGTAAAGAGGAAGAGGAAGAGTTTGACACGTTCTTCTTCTATGTGCCCTGTCCCTTCAAGACGTAGGCGATCATGGCTTTCTACGTCTCCCTATCCCTGGTGGCTCTGAGCACGCCTTCTCCTGTTACCCTATGCAACCCTCGTTCTATCATCCACCTGATAAGGTCCTTCAAATATGTTATCCATTGCTTTCCCCTGTCTCTTTTTCCCTCTATCTGGCCTGTTAGTATCAGGTTCTCCAGGCCCTCCTTCCTAACTGCGTGTCCCAGGAAATTCAGCTGTCTCTTCCCGATGCTCAGTATTAATTTCCTTTTTGTTTCTATCACTTCCAAGACCTCATTGCTCACATGCTCGATCCATGATATTTGCATAATCCTTCTGTAGAACTACATTTCAGGTGCTTCAAGTTTTTCATTCATCTTTGATGGTATTGTCCAGTATTCACTGCCATATTGAGGGACGGACAGCACGTAGCAATCCAGTACTCTCTTCCTAGTTTCTAGCGAAATTATCCTGTTTCTTAATACCTTACTCAACGTCTGGAATGCTTCTTTCGTCATGCCAATTTACCTTCGGATCTCTGTGTCACACTTTCCGTTTTCTGTTATAACAATTCCCAGGTATTTAAATTTTTGTACCTGCTTGATTCTAGTATCCCCGGCCTGTATTTGGCATATTGGGCTGCCCTTTTTACTGATGACCATGCATTCGGTTTTCCTACAGTTTATTTGTAGTCCTTTCTTATCACTCTCTTCAGCTACCTTCTGTAGGAGGTCTTGTAGTTTCCTTTCTGTGTCTGCTATCAGCACTGTATCATGTACCTTAGGTTGTTTAAATTGTGGTCTCCGATGACAAATTCGGTCATAACTACTAGGGTCCTCGTCTATAAAACACAGATACACGTCCTTCGGTTTTTGTATTGATTTTTCTGATAACGTTCTGATCCTGAATATTGTGTTCCTTGTTTCCGCTCTGTTCTGACCTATCTCTGGGCAGGTTCTACTGCGCGCTCTATTCATCAGAATCCGGATGATAAGGGTTGTTATGTGATTTTTGTACCTGCTTGATTCTGGTATCCCTGACCTATAATAAAGTTGTAAAAAGGTAAAAAGAAAAGTTCGGAAGATACAGAGAAATAGGGTGGGAAGGAACAAATGGTTAATGATAAAGAAAAAAATGAGAAAATTTGACAATGACGATAAGAAAGGAAAATGCGTTAAAATGAAGAAAGAAAAACGGAGAATATCGAAAGAGATGGAGGAAGTGATGATAATAAACAAGAAACTAAAGTCAATTAAAGCAAAACTTTGAAGAAATGAACGAAGTGCATGACAAGGAACGAGAGTGGAAATTGAAATAGAAAATGAGAAAAATTGAATAATACAAAAAAGAATTTTGAAGAGATGGAGAAATCTGATGAGAAATAACAAGAGAATAAAAAACAAAAAGAAGTTACGAAGAGGTAATGGAAGATGATGATAAAGAACACAAGAGATAAAGAGAAAAAGAGAAAATTTGAAAAAATAAAGGACGAGGATGATAAAAAAACAAATTGTAGCGACAAATAAATAAAAAAGAAAACTTTGGGAGATGAACGAATAAGATGAGAATGGGAAATAGAATAATAAGAAAAAAACGAGAAAATTTGAAGAGGAGAAGGGGGAGAAGGAACAAGAGGTTAAACGAAAGGAAAAGTATACAATTTGTAATGATAGTAGAAGATGTTGATTAATGGCAATAGAGTAAAGAGAAAAAGATAAATGGGAAAGTTTAAAGTGATGGAGGAAGATGACGAGAAGAAACATGATCTTACAGAGAAAAAGAGAAAATTGGAGATGGAGGAAGATGACGAGAAGAAACATGATCTTACAGAGAAAAAGAGAAAATTGGAGATGGAGGAAGATGACGAGAAGAAACATGATCTTACAGAGAAAAAGAGAAAATTGGAGATGGAGGAAGATGACGAGAAGAAACATGATCTTACAGAGAAAAAGAGAAAATTGGAGATGGAGGAAGATGACGAGAAGAAACATGATCTTACAGAGAAAAAGAGAAAATTGGAGATGGAGGAAGATGACGAGAAGAAACATGATCTTACAGAGAAAAAGAGAAAATTGGAGATGGAGGAAGATGACGAGAAGAAACATGATCTTACAGAGAAAAAGAGAAAATTGGAGATGGAGGAAGATGACGAGAAGAAACATGATCTTACAGAGAAAAAGAGAAAATTGGAGATGGAGGAAGATGACGAGAAGAAACATGATCTTACAGAGAAAAAGAGAAAATTGGAGATGGAGGAAGATGACGAGAAGAAACATGATCTTACAGAGAAAAAGAGAAAATTGGAGATGGAGGAAGATGACGAGAAGAAACATGATCTTACAGAGAAAAAGAGAAAATTGGAGATGGAGGAAGATGACGAGAAGAAACATGATCTTACAAAAAGAGAAAATTAGAGATGGAGGATGGAGGAAGATGACGAGAAGACACATGATCTTACAGAGAAAAAAAGAAAAATGGAGATGGAGGAAGATGACGAGAAGACACATAAAAATATACACTGAGTGAAAAAAGTGAGAATATTTGAAAAAACAGAGGAAATGCATGAGCAGTAGCAAGAGAGAAATTTTGATGCGATTAAATTCTGTCTCTCCGTCTCTTTGACTTTAAACTCTCTAAATCGGGCCACTCTTTCATTACAACGACATATACGTTTTTTTTAAATATCAATATGAACCTTGAATTGAAGATCTGCCCATCATTGGGTGCTTGACATTCAGCATTTGATCTTTTGTCCGGATGATGAGGGATTTGTTAAAAATTCAAATTTTAAAATAACTGAATAAAAATTTAGAGATTCTAAGTTTTAATTTATATCGAATTTTATGTAACACAAAAACTTTGTAAATTTAAAAGAATGTTTCATATTTAGTTTAAAATATTAAAACAACTTGGTGAATTGAGGAAATCTATTTTATTTTTTTTAAATTCCCAGGAATTAGTTAAAATGAGTTGTTTAAACACCTAGGGTTTTGAAGTTCCGACGAGTTTGGGATTTAAAGAACTCAGCTCTATAGATGTTTCTCGGAGTTCATGATTTGAAAAACTCAATTTTTGCCTGAATAGTATCAGACTTTTGGACCAAATTCATCTTTTGGTCGGATTTGGACTTATAGCTCGAAACATACAGCGAGCGTTCGAAGTTCCATGGATTGAATTGAGAAATTCAAAGCTATTGCTGTTTCTAAGCTGGAGCAGAGGTACTTTTAGTTTTGAACCGGGGACCTATTAGCCCTCCTGGAGCTTGATTGAATGTCCGAACGGACATTGTCTTTTAAGCTAGTATAAAATATTCAACAAATAATGATTACCGGAATATTCTTCAGAAGTACATCCAATAAAATTGACTCACTCAAAAAGCATATAAATCCAATGTTCATGATAGTCATTTTTTTATTTTTTTATTTTTTTTTCACTTCGCTTTGCTTGGAAATTTAATATAACCGCTACTGACATGTCTGTGGAAAATTCAGCCCAGTTTTCATTTCATTGCGAAAAAAATTAAACTATCACTTCAACAATTACGATCGTCATCATCAAGGACTGTAAGAAAATATGTCTATTCCTATAAGGAACGGTTTCATGAAAAACGGAGAATTTTATCACTTACTAGAAATTACTGTCTGTTCTTTTGTTCATTTCCTCCGAAGACAGTTTTATTTGCTTCATTACAGTCCAGACTATAACCTTTCTCCTTCAGTATAAAAAAATGTTACCTTTGAATTGAAGCTAATTTTGTATCATTTTAAACTGAGCGAGACTCGTTAATTTGATTATTTCAATGCCGCTTGTGAAAGTCGGCCTTCGTTTGCACTATTTCATATAGCTACTTTTCTTCATTTCATCTATCTATCTATTTATCTATCTATCTATCTATCTATCTATCTATCTATCTATCTATCTATCTATCTCAAACTGATAATATCAGTCTGTATAGTTTACGACTGCTCTAGAGGATATTCCAGTAAAAAGGAATGAGTGTAAATAGCAATCACCCGAATCTATTATCTTACCAGAAATTAGAACCTTCACTGTCGATTACGCAGAAGTAAGAATTTGAAAGATATAGTGCGCATTATATGGCGAGAAATACGGAATCTATCTCTTTCTTTCGCATACAAACAGTATTCAATAGTTTCTTAACTAACACACATCATAGTTGCTGCGTAGAAATTTTACTCTTTCCCACTGACATAAGTTATGACGCGTAAATATTTAAAACATTTTAAGAAAGAAAGAAAAGGCACATATATTATTGGTAAACAAAATCTTCAGACACAAACATATATATTTATGTACAGGGAAAAATCTGTAAACAGCAAAGAAAAGAAATAATCTCCAAACACAGCTCAATAAATTTAACAATTTTATCATTGAGCATAAAAATAATCTTTTTCTTTGAAGGTGAAAGACACAAGTTATACAGTTCCTTGCAAAGTTCACGCAAAATATTGTTTTTAAAACACGAAAGAAATGATTAGTGTTAGTATAGAGTGAAAAGTATGTGTGAAATTATCCCAAATTTACGTTATTTTATGTATATGTGTGTGTGTACGTGTATGTGTGTGTGTGTGTGTGTATGCTGTAAAATATCTAGTAGGCTACCGGCTGATTAATATGAGTATGATTACAGCTTTTATTACTCTTTGTTAATGTATCGCTTAGGTATTTTCATAATGTAAACTCTGAAAAGTGGTTTATAAAAATACTTTAAAAATCGTAAACTGATGCTAATGTCTAACCTGTATTTTACCATGGGAAATCTGATCCGCCCACAAATGTTGGTTGTGTAAATTTGTTATTCCATCTCCTGCAAATGTTGCCTCATCCGTAAACAAGACTGAAGGTACTATGTCGTCTACGGCATGCTAACATCACTTGACGTCTGCTAATACCTGATTCGTCGCCAACATTCTGTAAAATCCTTTTTTCGTATTCAGGCATACGACCAGATTTCAGTCTTTCACGATTCATATATTGTGGTGTCACGGATTCTGTCTCATTAATGCGGCGATAAACAGTAGCAGGGGTTGAATGAATTGGCTGCATTCGGTATGGAAAAGGAATTTGATACAGCCGTGTAGCCTCGGGTCCATAACCATTCACCCGGCCGTATGAATACCCTGCCATTGTTAAACGGAACACGTCCCAGTTAACTCACTAGTACATGCGTTAAACGTTGGAGACAAACTACCCACAAATGTATATGAATGACAAACGTAACCTAGTTTACATTGCAACACAGCGTCATTTATTGTAAACTTTATTTAAATTTAATTAAAACACGAAAGATTTGCAAACATATGCAGTTTTTTGTCTTTGCTTTGGTGTCAGGTACACGCTCCAAGTTTTGTAAAAGTATTTTTGATACGCCATGTATCAGCGAAACAGGCTTGTTTGTGGATGACAAATATATATATATATATATATATATAGAGAGAGAGAGAGAGATAGAGAGAGAGAGAGGGAGAGAAAGAGAGAGAATATAACAAATATGCTAGATGTTATTGCTAGTAAATAATGTACGTAAAATGATATATATTTGTTTGAACATTATTTATGATCGATACTTGTATTTAAGTAGATATTCTGTTTATAATCAAACAGTATTATATATTTATTTATACCGGACTGATTATTTACGATAATTTTTTCCTACGAAAATGTGTGTCATTTGCAGAACTCGAACCTGCGACCGCTATTCACATAGCGGGAGCCACCATGTGATCTGGCGCGTCTTAGACCTCTCGCCAGAGGTTCGAATCCTGCCGAATGGCACACATTTTCGTAAGAAAAAATTATCGTAAATAATCAGTCCGGTAGAAATAAATATCAAATACTGTTTGATTATAAACAGAATATCTACTTAAATAAGAGTACCGATCAAAAATAATGTTCAAACAAATCATTTCAAATTGTCGGTTGTTTATAACCAGTTTAGACAACCTTTTTAATTTCCGTGACATGTTTATATATATATATAAACATGATTATAAATAGTTATAAAACCTTCCTCAAAAACTTTCGAACGAAGGAAAAATGGTTTCAAAAAACAAAAAAGAAAGAGCTTAGGACATGAAAGTCTGTCAAAAGTGTTTGGAAATAAGTCATCACGATTCCCAAAGAAAAAAGAAAAAAAAACTCGACACGAGTAATCATCTAACAAAAAGCGTTCAATACAAATGTGGAGCAAACTTAATTGAATCTAATGAGCCAGACGAAGCTACCTAGGTTTCTCCTAAACGGATCGTCAGGGAAAGCTGGTTTTCCCTGACGATACGTTTAAGAGAAATCTACGTATGTTCGTCTGGCTCATAAGGCTTAATTATATATATATATATATATATATATATATATATATATATATATGCATGTATGTATGTATGTATCTGTGCGTGTGTGCCTATATGCGTGGTTGTATACATGTTTCTACATTGAATTGTTAAAAAGAAATGAATGTTGTGTAAAATGTCTTTTTCTAACAGTAAGCAATGGAGACCGAAAATATGCGTTAGTGTATGTTTGTGTAAAAGTCTGTGTTAACAACGATGGATGGTTCTGCATGGGCTTGAATTGGCACAAGTATTGAATGATTTATGCATTTGTATGCCTATGTCTCACCACACATATACAGTGGAGGGGCATAATTTACCGTGTGCATTTTTATAATCACAATACGCACATACTAAATTATGAGAACAAATTATTGTGTTAAGTGTTCTTTTGAAGCCCGTTTACTGCCTATTTCTTCGGGGTGTTTTTTTTATATTCTCGCCTGAAAGACAACATACTTCTTATTACAGACCCATTATCGACCTTCTTTCGAACAGACGTGTTGTTTGTGACGAATATTATCGAGTTAGTCCCACATAATAGAAAATTAGTTTTTTTTTTTTTTTGCTCTAAATCTTTCTTTTTCTTCTGTTCCTGGTTTTATTTCTATTTCATTTTCTTTTTGTATGCTTTAACCCCCGTTCTCTGCTCTTTGCTTTATTTTTTATTCTTTCTTTCTTACGCAATTATATTATGACATTTCATTTTCTTAACGTTTTTCCTAATGTTTCTTTTTTGGTTTCTTTTATCTTCTTTTTCCCATTCTCTATTTCTTTTCGTCCATTTTTATTTCTTGAATTTACATATTTTCTTATTTACTTTCTTTCGTCTTCTGTATTTTTCCAATTTACAACTTTTCTTTTTTCTTTTCCCCCAATTTCATTTTGTACACTGAAACAGACTAACCTGCCTAACGAGCTAGTATTAATAGGTGCCAGAAAATAAACTGGGAGAGAGAACAAGACATGGTACAGTATTGCTTAGAGCTACAAAGGATAGAAATTTGTGGTGAGTCATGATTCCCCATAAAAAAAAAAAAAAACAACTAATGATCATCTCTTCTTTGATCAGCACTTCTCTCTTCATTTTTCTCGTTTTGTATCCATTTTAAAAATCTTTTCTATTCTCTTTCTCTGTTCTATTTGAAATTATTATTTATTAAAGCCTTATGCTTCCCCTGGTAACCTTTTCTCGCCTTGTCATTTCTATTACATTGAAATAAAGTTATAATGAAAGTTTCCAGCTGTGCGTCAAATACAGTTAATTACCAATTCACACATTTTTTTAAAATTCGGAGTTCTTTGGATTTATATAATTTTCCTATAATATCAGGCTTACGATCAGCAAAGTTAAGCAACGTCGAAACTGGCCAGTACATAGATGAGTGACTGCTTAAGAATACAAAATTTTTTTAAGCTTGGATGTGTAGGTAGTGTACTGAATGACGGCTTGGAATTGAAAATCGTAGAGTCGAGTTGGAATTCTAGTCGGGTTGTTATATTTACTTATGCATAAATATCCTTTGAAAAGCTATGAATCCATCAATTCTCCCCAACAGCTATAGATTAAATAGTAGAACTTCTAACAGAGTAAATCACTATTTTCTAAAAAAAAAACACACACACTTTTTCTGCTAACCAGCGTAAATCATTACTTCTAAAAAAACAAACAAAACCCCCCCCAAAAAAACAAACACTTTTTCTGCTAACATGAAGTGGAAAGATTATACTGAAACAATTGCTGTCTGTTACTGGAAAAGTTACTAGACATTTTTTCTTGCTCGAATCAATCAGTCATATTTACAAGTCTACCATTTGTCTATATTTAGAATACTGTTGTCACATATTGTCCAGAGCTTCTGCTATATATTTAGAGATTCTTGATAAAATCCAAAGAAAAGTCTGCAATGTAATTTGTCCTGATCTGTCATCTCAAATTCAGTCATTTTTCCATCGTTATAATGTAGCCTCTCTATGTCTTTTCTATAAATACTTTCATTGTGATTGTTCTGATGAGCATTTCTCTGTGGTACCTAAATTTTGTGAATTTAAGCGCAGCGCTAGATTGGCGGTAAGGTCTCATCATTTTACAGTTGAAATGTGACCGTAAGTGCTATGTTAACTTTTGTGGAACTCTTCCGGCTTCTTGCTTTCCAGTTAAATTTGATCTTCAAAAATATAAATACCATTTCAGTCGGTATGTTCCGTCTTCTGAAGTTATCTTTTTATTCTCGTTCGTTAATTATGTTTTTTTTTGCATATTCTTTCGAACTCAGTAAGCTAGTGTTTTTGTTGAATTGCACGAGAAGAAATGATTTCAAAAAATATATCTTTAAACTAGCAGTATAGCCCGGCGTTGATCGGGTGTGGTGAAAGATTTCAAAGTAATGGTCCTGGAACTCAGACTCAGCCTAAAGAATATTTGTGTGAAGTTTGGTGAGAATCGGATAAAAATTGTGGATTTGTATAAAGGACATACAGACAGATAAACAGAAACACGCACAAACATCTTGCCTTATATATATATATATATATATATATATATATTATCGATTTTCTGCACTATTGTAAGAACTGCAACCTTGAAACTTCTGAATATCGTTTCTTATGTCTTTGTCTATGAGTGTATCAAATTTGATTAAAATCGGCCCAATCCTTCTGTAACGCGATTTTTTCGATTATCGATTTTCGATATTTACCGGGTGTACCTCGACGCAAAACCTAGCTAAGAACACTCGCAGACGCTTATAGTACAACTGTGTAAATTTTCAATAAAATCGGCTCA